>CM035418.1:175919686-176444686 GCA_020310875.1 Ceratopteris richardii
AAAATATGTTTAGAGAGATGGAATACTCAAAAAAGTCGTGACCTTATCCATAGGGAGTGATTTGGAGCGCCAAAAAGTCACCCAAGGAAATGGAAGGACAAAAGACAAGAAGTGAAAGGTCAAGAGGTGAGAGAAGATGCAAGGGTAAGTGAAGAGACACAAATTCCCATGCACATATCTCTATATAGAAGTCATTTGAACGTGGAAATTTGTGGAGATGACAAGGAGACAGTGTAGAAGCATATGCTGATCAATATCTCATCAATGGATCTTAGAAGGTCCCTTAATTGTGTGCTACAAGGCACATAGGTATTCCAATCACATACCTTTCTGTACAGAGCCACATGTGAAGGTGATATTGCTCTATATATTTATCCATTTAATGCATGTGATATCTTGCTAGAAAATGTATCTTGCATACACTCTGTATCTCAAATATCTGTGTCAGATGATTCTCTAGTAGTGACCGGGAACATTTCTTGTGAACCTCAGTTTTCTGCTTAACCTGAGATGAAAGTTAGTCTATCTTTAGAAAGCGGGTTTGGAGTGTTCTTTAGCTTATTAGAAAGCTAAGAGTTTCTACTGCATGTTGATGAACTTTTAGAGCCATTGCATTTCTGTGTTGTGACGAAATCAGGTTTTAGTAAGCATGTGTCTTACAAGACAGTTTGTAGAAGAGGTTCTCTAACTTTTGTTGTGCATATTGGAGTCGAATTTCTCCATGCTATGAACAAAACCATGCGAGTAATTCAAGTTGCTATGTGATCCTTTTTTGTTTTTTTTACAAAAGATCATGAAGTTTCAAACTATGCTTAACTCCTAGATATTCAATGGTTCATGTCGATGCGAAGTTAACTTGGCTTACATTTTAAGTCAAGATTGAAGTTCTCTGAGTCATTTAAGGAGCTTAGCCTAGTGGTCAAGTCTAATGGATTGGAAGAAAGATGTCTTGGGCTCAAATCCCATGATCAGTGGGAGAGAGTTTTGGCCTAAGAGACTTGGAATCTTCTAGAAGCATCTAACTGGAGCTAAGCAGACTTAATTTGAGTTAACTCGAGTAGACTTAGACACATGGCCTCAACTCTGCCTACAAAATCCTTGCGAAGGCTTTGGGTTTGAGACCTGGCCATCCATAGCATTGGAGCACTACTCGTTTGTCCCTTGCTGGGTGGGTTGTGACGGCGAACCAGGTTCTGTTTGCTACGATGTGGTATGCCACCTCGTGCGGGATCTTTTCGAGTTCCTGTATTAGCCAAATTTAGTGGCTAATAAGGATTTTTTTTGGGTCTTGCAGTGATGGAAGCCCCGCTCCGGCTAAGCTTTTTTGTCCGGTCATCACCCTCCCCCTTGAGCATGGTGGACTTGGGATCATTGACCTTGCTTTTCAAAGTAGAGCCCTGTTGGGCAAGGTTATCATTCGAGGGTTGCGTCCTGGCTCAAGCCATGGAAGGATTTCCTTCGGCTTGGGATCAGTGACCTTCCTTCTAAGAGTAGAGCCGTGCTCGGCAAGTTTATCATTCGAGGGTTGCTTCCTTGCCTTCAGCCATGGAAGGATTTTCTTCGGTAGTGGTTAGGCTTATTCGCTCCTACTACTGGTGGGACTTGGCAGTCCGAGGTCACATGGATCTTTGTTGAAATGAGGTGTATGTGCCCTTCATGGAGGAGTGAGGACTGCTTTGCTTGCAATATTATTCTGTCCTGGGAGCACCTTTGCCCGATTCTTGTTCAGGGACCTGCCTCCTACATTGAGGTGCAGTTCTAGCAGCCAATTACTTGGAATCCCCTCATCTCCACGGAGAGCGAATTCATGATTGGCTCTCTCCCTCATGTTTCCTAGGGGAGTTTGCAAGAGGTCTTGGGTGCAATGTGGTCGATTGGATCCGTTTTAGGAGTTTCTTTGAGGAGAAGCAATAGGATAGATGCATGAGGATGCGTGACGTGTCTCAGATGATCAGGGATGCTAAGGCTTCCATCTCGAGGGACTTGGTTATGCAGGCTGGTATGTCTCACCAGGCGACATGGTTGGGTGCCTTCACTCAGACTGAGATCTTGATTGCTGCAAGGGGCATTACCCCATAAGGGACTCTCTTTTTTGGGAGATTAGTTCGTAACAAGAGTCTTTGCTCATGGTGGATCGCACCTTTTAGTGGATCCGGGTGATTGACTTTGGTTGGCGCATCTGGACCAGGAGGTTCGCCCCTTATCTTGGCTTCGCTGAGACCCGAGGGAGTGGCAGTGGCGCAATTCTTTCTCCCCTCAAGAGGTCTGCACCATTCTGTTCTTTCAGTATTCTGCTTGATTGGGGCTGCGAATCATTTAGTCGCATCATCTGACTACTATTGCAGCGGAGTCCTTGCAGCATGGTGGGATCATGGAGGAGTTCCTTTTGTCCTTGCATCGGATTTGGGGATCTCAACAGTCTCTAGGGCCCTTTGACCATCCCTTGGGGGGGCATTGCATGGGGCTCGCTTATTGGCCCCGCTCTCAGCTATAAGCATGAGGCGGACACCACGATTCTTTGGATTGAGGATGGGAGGATTAGCACCACTTAGACTCTCCATACTCCATGGAGTGGTGTGGACGACCTTTATTGGGAGCTGATCTTCAGCCTCACCGTATGGTTGATTTGGCAAGCCAGATGCCGACGCATATTCGTGTGACGTACGATCCCTCGGCTGAGACTATTTGGGACTTATGGCTTGAGCTGATCCATACCTTGCGGGGACAATTTGACTACCTTGAGGGAGATTTTGATGGCACGTCTCCAGGGTGGCTTGCCTTTCTTTAGCTCTGGAAGAAGGGCCCCTTCTTTACCTTCCAGGGTGAATTGGAGCTACCGGCCACTTGCTTGGCTCTCCTCCCCCCCCCCCCCCCCCCCCCAAAAAAAAAAAAAGAACATCTCCTCTAATAGCAGTTAGTCTCATTTTTCTTTTGGGTGGATTTATAGGGTGAGCTGCCCCGATTATCCCCTTTGTATTTGCATCATGATACCCGATTGGGATGGTAGCCCTTTGGGCGTTTTTTATTAACTAATGGAAGGGTCTTTTTTTGTGGCAAAAAAACTCACACCATTTCATGGAGTGTTTGACTATATGCATGCACCAAGTGAAGAACATTTTTGCATGAGTTTTATTATTGCATAGAAAACTCACACATAAACATAAGCACGTACTATGTGCATGCAAGAAAGATATGCACAATGAATGTTGTAGTTAAAACATGCATATAAAATGATCCTTTGTTCCATTCCTTAGATGAGTGAATTGAAAGGGTAATAGGATTACATGCATGATTTTCATTATTCATGCATGGAAAAGAGCATACTTTTGTTAAAGATTATGCATCATCCAAGAGTTCTATGCACACACATGAAGGATTGTGCATGTGTGCTAGTAGAATGAGACTCATTATATGCTAATTTTTTTTTTTTATTATGCATGAAGGATATATTATACACTTACAAAGGATTGAAAGATTTATGCTTTGAATGCTATCGATGAGTGTAAGAACCATAGAGTATGGAGGCGGCATTATGAATTTCTTTTCCAACTTCATGGAAAAGACGTACTAAAGTATGAAATTAATATATCTATGTGCAACTACATTCCAGGAAAGCTAATGAGTATGTACTTTAAATGACATAGAATATTGTCTTTAAAAAGCTTCCCAAGTGAATCTTATTGGGATCCCAAGCTTATATATAGATAGACATAAGGAACCCGTGATATATGCTATGATCATTCTTAAGTATAATGTATACTTAGAGAGTCGTTTGGAAAGTTCCAAAGAAGATGTCTAAGTGAAACTCCAACTAAATTGAAATAGATTTCATTGTTAAGGACAATGAAAAGAATATTGTTCTTGGTTGTGTAATTTAAGGAATATAAATGCGTTTGAGGGTGAAGATAAAATGAAGTTTTAGGCCCCTCTCATTCTTGTATTAGAACATGGAGAAAAGAAACAAGAAGATAAAATGAAGTTTTAGGCCCCTCTCATTCTTGTATTAGAACATGGAGAAAAGAAACAAGATAGCACCATACCAACCGGAGAAAAATCTCTCAACCTACCAAAAATCTCACTCAAAATCTCTCTGGAAGTAAGAAGATTTCTTGCCTTGATAATCAACTTACCAAAGATGGTGAAGGAAACTTGAAAGACATTTCTATTCAATTATGCTAGAATATATTCAAAGTAAAGCATAAGTACTTGGAAAAGATAACTTTCAAGCTTAGATAGTCACCACAAAGATAAGTTTATTGTGATCACCTAATGGTGAGAATCTCCAACCAAAGCTTTGAAGGAAGCCCATGACCTTCACAGCCAAGAAGGATTTAGGCGTTATAGATGGTCTAAGAGTTTCATGAGATGGAAAAAAAGATTAGGAAAGAGCATATGTGCCTAGGCCACGGAAATCAACCTCAAGAAGTTCTTTCAAACCTTTGAGGTCAAAGGAAGTAAAAGGGGCATTGCCATTATCAAAAAAGCACCAACGATACTTAGTTCAAGAAAACAAAGCATGTGAATAACTTTAAAGTTCATAATTAAGGTAATGAAATGCAACAATGTCGGAAATATAATATAAACTCAAAGATATCAATCAAAAACTAGTCTGAATTCAATAAGGTTGCAATGAAATATGCATCGAAGTTAAGGATTCAAGGATTCTTAATTCTTCTCTTCAGTAGAGCATTAAGACATGAGTTAAAATCATGGGTATGACTTAAAGAAAGATAAGTGACAAGATTCCAAAGGAATTTCTAGATTCTAATTCCAAAGGAATCTCTAGATTCTAAGGAATTGTCACTCAAGTTACATCATCGTGCCTTGTATGACTCAAGAAGGATCAAGGAAGTGATTCCCTTGGACACGAGGAGATTTGCACTTCATCTCTCATGTGGGTGGAGGTCATAATAGATCCCCTTCCAATAACAAAAAGAAAAAGATTCTGATTTGCTATCAGAGATTCAATGGTTTATCTAGATATGAAGATCCTGACTCAATTTCAAACCAGCTTAAGATTCTGATTTTCTATAACCAAAGTCCAAAGATATTTCATTGGAGTTGGATATGATAAAAAGAAATCCACTTGTATAGTTCTACATTAGATGATGTTTTTGGTACTGCTTAAGCTGTTTATTTGCTAGTGTTCACATGCTTGTTAGTGTAATGAACTTTCTTGTTGCATCTTTATATAAGGAACATAAGAAGGCATCCGCATGACATGTTATTGTTTCTATTTTATGGAGGTATCTAGTATATTGTGCACACTTCTCATGTTGATTCTACTACTTGAATCTTTTTAGGTGCATGTAGAATGTACATGCATGCTAATGCCATTGCTCAATTGAATAGGATCTCTGATTATCTTAACAATGCTTCATTTTTTATTCTGGAACATTTTAGGTGCTCAACTCTGCCTGGGATGAAGGTATTCTCGTGGCCAGTGAGAATGCACTACCGTGTTATGACAGAGATGGTTATAACAAAATTTTAGAGAATTCAAAGCCCAGAAAGGATCCTGATGGTCATCATTTGGCTGCTTTCACATATCTAAGACTCAGTCCCACTTTAATGGAGGAGAATAATTTTAAAGAATTCACACGCTTTGTCAAACGCCTACATGGTGAGAATTTCATATGTCATGAAAATTGTTTTTTTGCACTGGATTTTGAGATCTCTACTATTCTGCTTACAGGGGAAGCTGTTGGTGACTTACAAGTGTAAGAAAGTGGGAGAGTGGCAAGAATCTCAGTGTTGCTTTCATTAGTATCCTTTCGTGAATTTTCAACGCAATCTTTCTTTTTGAGGATATTTGATATAGGAATTATATAAAAATTTCAGCTCGAATCCTTATCTGATAGAAACTACAGAAAACATCTTTATCACCCCGTATGTACCTGAACATCTGGCTACAAGAAACTTGGATTTGGCCTCTTCATATCTATTTGTGTCATACACCTTAAAAATAACAGAAAGGTTTGCATTCCCTGTGTAGAACACAAAATATCCGCCTCTATGATGTCCCCTACAGCGAAGTTTCAATCTTCATTATTATCATTGCAGGGCAGAAAAATTTCATTAGATTGTATGATCAGCCTTGCATCATTTTTATCATGAGGAATGGAAATAATATGTTATCTTGGGGAAACAAGGCTCCAGCAGCTGGTTTTAATTCTTAGAGGGGCTTTTTGGTCACCTATTCTGTATAGATTTTGAAATTCAGTAGCAGTGCTCAGTACGTGCTGCGACATGCCAAGGACGTGATTTAAAAGTTGCTTATATGTCTGTGAGAGCAGATATGATACGGTGCTGTACATAGGATTTAGTTCCTTTCTGGAATTCTGTTTCTTATAGATGGTGCCAAAATGTCATTTCCTTTGGAAAGTGTGATGAACTCCTACAGCTACGTGCCTCCCAGCATCATTTGTTTCTGAGAAGGCCTTTGCAGAGTGCTGCATATGGAATGTAAAATTCATAATTCTTTTATGGAGTTGCAAATACAGACCAGACACCGAAAGGAAAGGAAGAGAGAGAGAGAGGGAAGTCACAGAAAAGCAAATTATTTTTTTTTGGAACTTTAGACCTACTTTTCTTTTAGACCTACTTTTATTCTTTTAGACCTACTTTTTGAATTGGCTTGAAATCAGATATAAAGACACACACGCGCGGCGGACACTTTTATCCGCCCACATTCAAGGGCTAGTGTCACTGCGGGAATTTAACCATGCACCTCCAATCCAAAGCCCATCGAATTTGCCACTAACTAGCCTGACAGGAAATAGTTAGTTATTCAGACGTACGTAAGGGGTATTATTTTCATCACACGGCAGATTAAGAAAAGTTTTTGGCAACTGAGAACTGCTAGCTGAAGAGCAATTTTCTTGAGAATGAAGCCCCATAAACAGAAGATGGTAATTATAGCACGGCCGTTTCGAAATCAATACAGCAAGAAATTTTTTAGGTGAGAGAGGCCAGATGAGTTAGGGAAGGCACATGGTGTTTGACATTAATATTTGGGAGAAGTTTACAATGATGATTTATTACTACAAACTATCTTCAAGAGTATAGGAGTACTTGTACACAATGGAAATTAGGGACTGATCATTATCATACAGGGAACTATCTTAAGTCACACATCATGAAAATCAGAGTATTTCATGAAAAACAGTTTACGTAATGTATATGGAATAATAAAGTTGCATTATGAGAGTTGACAGAAGTTAATGCACATATCAAGCTAAGCTATTGAATAATGAAGTTGCATTATAGAGTTGACATGAAGCTAAGGAATATGAAGGTAGAAGTATAAATCGTGTGCAAGTTATCATCACATGTTATGAATATTAATAGGGAAAGACATAACTTTCATCTTAAGCCACGTTGGATCACTTTTGTCTACAAAGGTTAGTGTTAGGAGTTACAGGAAAATAGACGTGTATAAATCTGAATCATAGATATCTTAGGATATGAATTGTGCAGCATTGTATATATTCATGGATAATTTTATTCTTAGGACAAAACTAGAATTAGATCAGAAATGGTAAAAAATGAATATTTTTGCAATAAGAACCTCATCACATATTCAAGAACCCAAGGGAGCTCAACCACATATAACACTTGCCCAAAAAGTACTAAGTCAATAGTCATAAAAAAATATTCTAATCTAATTCCAATTATAAGAAGTCTCAAAATTGAACATGTGGCAAAGCATATGATTTGAGTATATCAATGAATGTAATAACTTTCCATCATGAATCTCATGCCATGTAAGCAAGAATTGCATAAAAGTTTTTGATAAGTGATTTTATAAATCTTTTATGATAGATAAAGTGCATAAAAGTTTTTGATAAGTGATTTTATAAATCTTTTATGATAGATAAAGCGAGATTTACATTAACAATTTAAACCCATCTCATTGTAGAAGGGTATGCTGATATTGTGGAATGATGTATTATATGTTTTCACTCTTATTAGGTACAAAAGGCATATAGGACGAGAATAAATTATCTTGATTTTGAGTAAGATCAAAAGCAAAAGAAGTAAAGAGGATCTAGTTCATCAAGGATAAAGGAACTAACAAACTCCCAATTTCCTAAGTTGCAATCTTCATGTGACCCATTTCCTAAGTTATCAGTTTCCACCTATTTTGTAGCCTATTTCTTGGCTTACCTATTTTTCTTTGTGGACTATTTTCCAATCTTTTTTAGTTGATATTTTTACAAACTTAGTTAATTCATTTTAGAAATTGTCTGTTTTTACAAATTTTGTCTACCTAGTTCAAAATATTCCTATTTTTTACAAGTTAGTTTACTTAAAAAAAAAAAATACTTTTGATCACTTAAATTTTGTCTATCATTTCACTTGGAAAAAAGTGACTAAATTTTCTAGGACTCATGGATAGTGGATAAGGAAGGGTCAGCCAAATAGAAGAATTTGGAAGATAGTGACGGTGGAGGTAAAGTAGACCAGAGGATGACGTTTTCGGAGCCAAAATTGTCAGTGAGCTTCCTAAGGGAAGAAACTGATTTTGTCCCTTTTTCTACCAATTAGGTCTTACAAATCCCAATAAAACTATATAAGAACTCTCCATCAAGGGGGAGAAGTAGAGAGAGACATTAGAGGAGGGGATGCGAAGTTGAAGCATTGCACTCCACTTTGTGTGCATGTGTAGAGCTCTTGTGTCAGTGTGATATTCTTCCCTACTAGTCTTCAAATTGCAGCCCATGGTGCATATTGCACTTAAGAGCAATAGATCAAGAAATTGATCTATAGGTGCTTATTTTGGCAGTGGGACCTTGGTTGCAATTTGAAAATTTTAGAAGTTCAAACCTTAGTAAAACGAGTTAATGAGGAGTGTTACAGCAATAGTCTTGCTCCAACACTAAGGAAGGACCTCTTAGTCACATAAAAACTCCCATAAAGAGCTATCAATGGAAGAGGTTACACTACATCCCTTATAGAGCTCCACCACATCCATTTCCACTCCCCGATGCTTCATCGTCACAAAACATTGCCTCCAACAGGAATGGTAGACAACCAAAAACAACCCGCAGTGATAGGGGACAATTTGACGAATGTTCTCTCTTGGATCAACATAGAATTTCCTTCCTTCAAGGAAGATCCCTATCAAGATGCGGATGATCATGTCATAAGGAAATAGGTTTACATTAGCGAGAAGATGTGTTCCTTGCCGTGTTTCAAGTCACTCTTAAAGGGCTCGCAGATAAATGGTACAATCAATACGATGGACATTTCACCTCTTGGGAAGCTGTTAAAACCACCTTCACAAGTACATTTACACCAAGTGTCTCTTGATCAATTGGAAAATCTTAAACTTCAAAAGGGAGAGAAATATTTTGAATTGATGACAAGGGTGAAGTCTTTAGTTTCATAGTTTTTTGACAATCTTGGGGATTTTCTAGTCAAGAAATGGGTAGAGAAGGCTTTACCATAAACTTCTCAGCAAAATCTTAGAGATTTTCTCCAAGCTGATGCATCATTGGAAGAGACGCAACCTGAAGGATCGAAGTAGTAAGACATCAACTCAAAGAACATGAAGGTATGGATAGATCAACATATGATCCTATCATATAATTAAAGAAGAGCTAGAAGCATTGAAGCAAAGGAAGAGGAAAATGCTTCTTGGCAAGGAATGGATGAAGCTCTAGCTCAACTCCAACAAGAATTGGAGCTTAGAAAATACAAAGAGGCAAAAATTGTTGAAATGAAAAAGCACTACTCTACTTGCATACACACATCTAACAAACTATGGAGGAAGGAAAAAAAGATAAGAAAACATGATGAACTAAATAAATAGAGATGAACTTACAAAGAATGCTCTATGAGCATGGAGACTCCATGAGGAGAGGATACACACGCTTGGCAATAGGCTAGAGTGAATGCCTTGTGGGAAGTGATGTGAGGCCTTGCTTGTTGGGTGTGTGTAGAAGTGCGAGAGACACATGAGAAGCACACACCCAACAGTGGTATTAGAGCAGGTTCAACTTCTTCTCAAGTTTCGGTTTTTCGCGTCGCGGCGCGCGCGCACTTTAACAGTGCAAATCGACTTCAAAGCATAGAAGTGTGAATTTTAGCAGCCCGGAAACATTTCCATCAGGTGCGCTGGGGTTTTACCCCCATTTCGAAGCCATTCGTGCAGTCAGAATTGCCATCAGAGTGACGGTTTGTGAGCTGAAATTTCAGCACTCATTTCAGATTTCATCGAAGTGAAGATTTTGTCACATTCTTGTTCCTTAGTGAAATGGCGGGCAACAATGACTTGTTTGGCATGCTTCAAGCTGAAGATAAGCTTGATGGGACCAACTATCCGATGTGGTCTTACATGATGAAGCACGTTCTTGTTGCAAAACAACTTTGGAACATAGTGGCAGATGTAGATCGAAGATCGGCAGGTGCTTCTACTTCACAGTCTACTGTCACAGATGGAGCTTCTTCTTCAAGTATAGTGGTTTCTCCTTCTTCACCTACACAGGAGAAGCTTAGATGGGATGGAAAAGATGCTCAAGCTCATGTTTTGATTGCGCTTTCAGTGAAGCGTCATATAGTTCCACACATTCGGTCATGTTCTACATCGAAACATGCATGGGACACTCTTGCTTCTTTGTATGCCGTGCGTAATGAAGCACGTGTTGCATACTTGAAGCAATGGCTGAAAATGAGTCGGTGGATATGTATGTGACATGCATCAAGGACTTGAAAGAGCAATGGGCAAACATAGATGAGATCATTTCGGATGCATCACTCATTTCTACATTGTTGAAAGGATTACCGGAATCTTTTCAGAGCTTTGCTACTACACTCCGTTTGGTTGCAAAAGGAAATCCAAATATGTATGCATTTGATGAGGTTGTGTCTCTTCTTTTGCAAGAAGAGCAATCTAGAGTGAATAGGAGTGGTTTGATTGAGGGAACGCAAGCATTTGCTATCTCACAAAAGGGGAAAAGCAAGTATGGTTTAGCTTTGGGTTCATCAAAACCAAAGCCTCAAGCTTCTTCTTCCACTCATTCCTCTAATGATAGTGATTTGCAAAAGAAGAAGAGATGCAAATATTGCCGGAAGGCTGGTCATACTATTGATGAGTGTAGAAAGCTTGCTAAACGCAATGAAAAGAAGGAATCGAGCATGTCTATTGTTGAAAATTCAGCAAATGCAAAGAATGATGAAGCTAACATGGCTCAAGATTTTTGGGCATGTGTTGTTACATGTCATTATGATGCTTCTTTACATTCTAAATGTATGGTTGTGAGTGAGGCTGATTCGGATTGGTTCTTTGATAGTGGTGCTTCAAAGCACATAACATCATGCAAAAGATTTTTTGCCTCTTTGAAAGATGCACCTAAAGGAGGACATGTGGTGTGTGCAAACAATGCCTCTTATCCTATCATTGGAGTAGGAGAAATTGAGCTTACGGCTGCAAATGGAGGTGTGATTCTCTTGAAAAATGCATTGTATGTGCCCGGTATAAAGAACTTAATTTCAGTTTCGTTGATTGCCAAAGCTGGACTTCATGTACACTTTGTTGATGATAAGTGTATGGTTCATGATTTCAGCAATGGCGATGTTATTGTGATGTCCGGTACATTATGTAATGGTTTGTATCGCATGGATACATACAAGAGGGCTGCCTCGAATGCCTTAGTTGCTCATACTTCTTCCATGGCTGAAATAGAGCTTTGGCATGCTCGTTTTGGTCACTTGAACTTCAATAGTTCGGCAATATTTGCATCTCTTCTTCTTTTGCAAATCACTATCATTAGAGGAATGAGTGGAAGAAGAAGCTTGAGGCTTTGGTTTTGATGATCCCAAAGCTGAACCATACTTGCTTTTCCCCTTTTGTGAGATAGCAAGTGCTTGCGTTCCCTCAATCAAACCACTCCTATTCACAATAGTTTGCTCTACTTGCAAAAGAAGGACATGGTTATTGGCTTGCCTACACTTGAGTCTATTGAAAAGCATGCATGTGAAGGTTGCATTCCTGGAAAAATGCATCGTGCTTCTTTTCCAAAAGATAGTCATACACATACTACAAGAAAATTGCAACTTGTTCATAGTGATGTATGTGGTCCGGTCAAGACTCCATCTTTTGGGAAGCATGTATATTTTGTTACCTTCATTGATGATGCTACTCGCCATACATGGGTGTATCCTATGAAAGCAAAGAATGAGGTATTTTCTTGCTTCAAAGCATTTTTAGCTATGGCTGAAAATTTTTCTTCACAAAAGCTTTTGACTCTACGCACGGATTGTGGTGGTGAATACATGTCACATGAGTTTAATGCTTTTCTTAAGTGAAAGAGGTATTTCATACCAATGTACGGTGCCATATACACTTCAACAAAATGGTGTTGCTGAGCGTAAAAATAGAAATTTACTTGAAATGGCACGATGTATGGTTAAAGGAAAGCATCTTCCTCATAAGTTTTGGATGGAAGCGGTCATGTGTGCAAATTATGTGTTGAATCGTTGCCCTACAAAAGCATTGAGAGTCATCTCTCCTTACGAGGCTTGGAATGGTCATAAGCCTATGGTTAGTCATATGCGTGTGTTTGGTTGTTTGGCATATGCTCTTGTGCCATCACAACGTCATAAACTTGATGACAAGGCAAAGAAATGTATATTTGTTGGTTATAGTGCTGAAAGTAAGGGATATCGGTTGTAGCATCCATTGACGAACACAATTATTGTGAGTCGAGATGTGGTATTTGCTGAAAATTCAGTTTTCCCTCTACTTGAATGCAAAAAACTGCCAACAGTTAGCTCACAAGATGTGTTCGATACACTCATGCCTTTGTTCCAAAATGGTGCGCTTGACTATGGCCATGCAGACCAGCCAACTGAGGTTGAAAGGGCTGAAAAATTCCAGCCAAATGGGGATGAAAATGCACAGAATTTCCAGCCAAACATGGCTGAAAAAATTCAGCTAAAAATTGCCAAAATTGTTGGAAATTTCCAGCCACATATAGCTGAACATTTGCGTCAAAATATGGCTGAAACTGAGCATGAAATTCAGCCCACGCATGATATACATATTGAAGATGTTTTACACAATGAACGCATGTCTATCAAGAGTGCACAATCTATGCCAAAGTGGCTGAAACAAACTTTGCAAGACAGCAAATTGAGTGTACCTTTACTTAGTAGAACAAGATCAAGCTCTCACCATGCATCAAGTAATTTTGTGGATTACTCTCTTATTGCTACAGCATGTAATGAAGAGCCACTTTCTTTTGAAGATGCATGTGACGATCCACAATGGATGAGTGCTATGCAATCAGAAATGGATTCCATACATAGGAATGGTACTTGGGAGTTATGTGAATTGCTAAAAGGAAAGAATGCCATTGGTACAAAGTGGGTTTACAAGATTAAGAGAAAATCTGATGGTAGCATTGATCGCTACAAAGCTCGATTGGTTGCCAAAGGATATGCGCAACAATATGGCATTGATTATGAGGAAACTTTTGCACCTACTTCACGCATGACTACCATTCGTACCGTGGTTGCATTGGCTGCCCATCGAGGTTGGAAAGTGCATCAATTGGACATGAAAACAGCCTTCTTGAATGGAGATTTGCAAGAAGAGGTCTATGTGAAGCAACCTCCTGGATTTGCTATGAAAGGGAAAGAGCATATGGTTTGTCGCTTGCATAAAGCTTTGTATGGTCTCAAGTAAGTTCCACGTGCATGGTATGACAAAATACATAAGCACTTGATTGCTCTTGGCTTCACATGTAGTCTGATTGAAAGCACACTCTATGTACAAAAAAATGGGGCTGATCTTATAGTGTTTGTTCTTTATGTCGATGACATACTCTTGACTGGGTCATGTGATGCAAAACTTGACATTCTTATGGCTGATTTGCAGCATAACTTTTGATGTCACTTATCTTGGTCTTTTGATCTACTAACTTGGCATCCAGTTTGTATCCGTTGAGGGGAGAATTGTTATGCATCAAGCAAAGTATGTTGAAAAACTACTTGAGTGTTTTGACTTTGAGGATTGCAAGCCAGTTTCCACACCAGTTGAGATAGGATTTAGATTCTCAGTTGAAGACTCCAGTGATGCATTTGACACTTCTCTTTATCAGCAGGCTGTGGGATGTCTTATATATGCATGCAACACAAGGCTGGATATACAATATGCAGTTTCCTAGTTGAGTCGATTCATGCATAGCCCTGCCACTAAGCATTGGCAAGCGGTGAAACGTGTGTTTAGATATCTTCGAGGCACTTTGAGCTTAGGTCTCTTTTATGGCAGAGATGTTCAGCCATGCTTGCATGCTTTTATAGATAGTGATTGGGCTGGTTGTTATGATACTCGCGTGTCCACTAGTGGTAATTGCTTTTTCCTTGGAGACTCATGCATATCTTGTTTGAGTAAGAAGCAACCTACAGTGGCGACATCGAGTTGTGAAGCTAAGTACAGGGAAGTTTTCACAGCTACAGTGGAGTGTATATGGGTGAGACACCTATTGATGGATTTTTGCATGGAGATTGATGCTACTACGCATATTCTCACAGATAGTCAGAGTGCTTTGGCTGTTGCACGAAACCCAGTGTTTCATGCACGGACCAAACATATTGAGGTGCATTATCACTATGTGAGAGAGCGCCTTCATGCAGGAGATATTGATTTGGTATATGTGCCTACACAAGATTGTGGCAGACATATTCACCAAAGCTCTTCCACGAGAAAAGTTTGAAGCTTTTCGCAAAGCTTTAGGCTTGTTACCTTGTGGGGGCTGATGTGTCACTCCCTGTATGTGTTCACATCATTCGCTCCAGGGGGGTTTGTTACACTTATGTGTTCCTCGAGTAGCTTTGATGTGAACCTTTTCCCTATACATGGGCACTTTTTCCTCTAGTGCTGGCTAGAGGTTTTTTCCCCATGTTACCACATACTTGATACTCTCATATGTGGTGGTACTTTGTACTTAGGGATATTATTTCAGCTCTTACTTCAGTTCAGTTCATCGATCAATAGAGAGAGCTATTCTAGCCATCGTCTTCTCCGTGTGTCTTGCTGCGTTTGTGCTCTTTGTGTGTGCTTCTCATGTGTCTCTCGCACTTCTACACACACCCAACATTGCTTATATGGATTTTGGGAGAATTTCCTTTGCATGTGGGATATATGTGCTTGCATGAGAATGAAAGTGAACAAAAGGGTTTAATGGAACTCTCAACACCCCTCTCCATGTGATGACCATTTTGTTTGTAATGTAGGGGACTGACATATGGGATCTCTTAGTCGATTGGATTTTAGGATCTAAGGACATATGGGATCCTTAGGCACATCTTGGACATATGGCATCCAAGTGTGGGATATATGGCATCCCTTGATTTTTAGTTCCATGGATGTATAGGATCCATGGTGTGTGGGACATGGTGTATGGGACATATGGTATCCCAGGGATCTTGGGACATATGGTATCCCAGGGATCTTGGGACATATGGTATCCCAGGGATCTTGGGACATATGGGATCCTAAGATATATACTTAGACACTTAGGATCCAAGTGGTTTTTAGGATCTAGGAACATATGGGATCACTAGAAATACAAGAGGGTTTACATCATGGGTTAGGTAGTGCTTATGGAACCATTTGCCACCTTTTGCGCATTGTTCTTTTTTGTTGTTGTAGTCTTCATGATGGGATATTTGGTAGGGTTTTCTTCTTGTGGACTCCTCTTTGTTGACTTTGAGCATGGCCCTCAGTTTTGAGTTTGGTCTTGTAGGGGGCTTTGAGTCTCATGTGTTTAATCCATAGGGAAGGTCATAATATTTTAAAGAGCAGTATCTAGTCCCTTACACATGGGGCTTGAAATGATTTGGATCTCAATAAGTCTAACTCTTTGGAAAACTAGTAATTTTCACTTTAGAGTATTCTTGGCTTCCAGATAGAAGTGTTTCAAATGGCATCGAGAAGAGCCATGATTGTGAGCCAATACAAAAAGATTGAGACGTTAGCCACTTAGGAAAAATAGTTCATGAGTTTTTAATGGTGCATATGGCATGTGGGTCATTCCATATATGGAAGATAAGGAAAGAAAATCAGAATAGTTTGACATAAGCGATGAGGTCATAGACCTTTGTTAGAACTCTCGACAGTGACTCACAATACAGTCCAGATGCTTTTTGTAGAATTTGTTTTGAGATGCCATTCATTGGCCGCACCTACCATTCTAGCATATTTCCATCACTTTTCTGTGTAATGGAGAGGTGATGGATTGTAACGTCCCTCTCTCTTTCTTTGTTAATGTAGAAGGTGCACAATGTTCATTGTCTCTTTGTAAAATTGGATTAGCGATGTACAAAGTGCCATTCTTTCTAGTATTCATCTCCTTTGTCTTCGCCAAGCTACTAGGATTTATATGTACATCCCTCCTCTTTTCCAAACATAGTAGTGCATAAATCTTCCGTTGTGTTGTCCATTTTGGTAGGATAAAGCTTTCTTCAAGTTGTTTCAGGCTGCTACTCTACATCGCACGAATAGGGTAGTATAGTGATTTTTATCATCATGACTTCTGAAGATAGAATGCTATAAGAGGTAGCGCACCATCATTCTTTATATGCTCATACCTGCCATAAGTAGTAGACATGTATTATGCTCAGCTTGCATAAGGATCGGGTCGCAAACTATTGTGGTGCGTTGGCTGATGCCATGCATAGATGCTATTCCATCTATAGGCAAGTATGTTCACCTCCATCGTGCCTCCATAATTGAGCTCTTCTAAGTCATAGAAATGGTCGTGCATGGCTTCTTTTGCGCACACTTCTTGGTCTTCATGATTTCTATATACTCCATGTTTTGATAGCTACACCTCGAGATTGATAGTCGATAGCGCACACACCAATGATCCCAAAGATTGTTGTGATTTCTCTCAAGCAAGGGGAGAATGTTACATCAGACAAATTGAAAAGAGATGTTTTCAGTTGGTTTTGGTGCCATCCATATGTACTAAGAGTTTAGGAGGAATAGGGACGGCAACCTTCAAACAGAGACACTGAGGTATAGAGATCTAACTTTGTGAATGCAAAGAAAAAGCTCACTAGTGTCTCCTTAAGATTGCAACTTGCAAATTAGAGAGATCATGATACATTTTTTATTTGTATTCACTGAATGCTCTATGATGCAACTTATCCTAAGCTAACCATAACTAATGATTATTGGCAAAGGAAACAAAAATTAGAATCATGTGGTAATGAAAAGAAAAATTATTATGATAAGAACAAGGTGATATTAATCACACAAAATCAAGGAATGGATTATGTGAGGAGATGGTTGGATACACTCCAGAAATGAGGTGGTGCTGCACAAACCTTGCTCGACACCGGCCAATTTAGAGTACCTTAGTAGACACCTTTAGCTTCCGAAATATGCATTTGGATCCATAATGTACCTTGAAGCATCACCCTCAAATAGTTATGTCAAAGCATACTACTTCCAAGATTGAAGACTTGCAAAAACTTGCTAATTTGGGACTTGATCTTGCTCAGTAATTCACTGAGTGCTCTCTCACCGATTGCAATTGATTGGAGAGATTTTAGACATAGGTAATAGATCCCTAAGCTTGCTATAGGAAGTTATTTCACTAATTTAGGAAGAGAATATGATGAGAAATCACATTAAAAAGTTAGCAGTGTAATCTTGACTTTTTAGGAAGATGACATAGGTGACTTGTAGAGAACGTATCTCATAAAGTAATGAATCAAATGATATGAAAATTGATACCTGAGAATTAGAAGGTCTAAGCTACATATACCAAGTTGAATCACATCAATTGGATAAGTATTCACAGAGAGAACTCCTCAAAACAAGTTCACTGAAAATGAGTACTTAACAACAGACAACAGTAGATACCAAATGACTTGCATAAACTGAACCAAATGTATAATATTATGAATGTATGATACACACGAGATGATGTAGGTTTACTCATACATTTGTGGGCTTAGTGTACCCAGAAGCTTGAAGCTCAATGTGTCCTTCTTTGTGCTCTACTACCTACGACTAAAAGTCAGGCTCTTTTATAGATGTGTCTTCAATTTGAATTTTGAATCTGCCACCTAAAAGGTGATCCTACCTTTTAGGATTCTAATTGATTTGATTCTAAATACTTGGTTGGTATGAAGTACAACTCGTAGCGTCACGGGGTTCTCTCAAACCTTTCCTTTTACATTTGTCTTAAGTTAAACTCATGGACTTTACAAGAGGTGTTCATATGTGACTTGTGAATAATCACACCCAAGTTATGAAGTAAATCTTTGATATTTGGTCAAGCATCAAGGCTTGCCAAATGTACCAACAGACCCCCCCCCCCCCAAGCCTAAGATGCTTGAGTCTTGATTCCATAGGTGTCTCTTGCAAACTAATCATTGATTTGAATCTCTTGAGTTTGCTTCCATCAAGTGATTTGGTCATCATGTTTGCACATTGCATCTATGTAGATACATAAGACAATTGTATCTCTTTGCTTGCAATCTTTTCTCTGACAAAGTGATAGTGGACTTCTATATGCTTAGTCCTAGCATGAAAGATAGGATTAGCAGCTAAATGCAATGAACTCATATTGTCTCCAAATATGTATGGAGTGCCAAAATCCAACCCTAAATCTGGATATAGGGTCTTGATCCACATTGCTTCCTGAGTTCTCTATATTCAACTTTAGTTGAGGAGAGTGCTACAGTAGGTTGTTGATTGGAGGACTAAGAAATGAGCTTTGTACCTCTAAAAGATAGATGTCCAGATGTACTTCGCCTATCATCTTTTGATCCTGCCAAATCTACATCAGTGAAAAGCTTTACACTTAAATTAGATGTGTAAGGATAATATAAGCCCTCATTGATTGTTCCCTTTAGATACTTTAATATCCTTTTGGCTGCATCCATGTGAGGTTTCCTAGGAGTGTGCATGAATTGGCTAAGCACGCTTACTCCATAGAAGATATCTACCTTAGTTAGGGTGGCATAGTTCAAGCTTCTAGCTAGACTTTGGTAGATTGTAATGTCTTCAATTGGTTCCCCTTCATGAGCACTTGACTTGTGATTGACCTCCATGGGAGTACCTACAACCTTAGTGTCGTGCATTTTGAACTTTGCAATCATATCTTTAATGTACTTCCTTTTTGTAAGGAACATCCCTTGATCTGTATAGGAAACTTCTAATCCAAGAAAGTGAGCAATCCGAGGTCACTTATCTTGAATTCTTCTTCATTTGGGCGATCTTCTTAATTGCATCTGCATCATTACCTGTAAGAATGATATCATCTACATACACACATAAATATATAACTTCAGATTTATTCTTCTTAATGAAGAGTGAAGAATTAGCCTTGCTGAATTTGAATCCTTTGTCCTGCAAGAACGTAACAAGTTTATGGTTCCAAGCTCCAAAAGCTTGCTTGAGACCATAGAGAGCTTTTCTAAGTTTGCACACATATTCAAGATGTGATCTATCAACAAATCCAGGAGGTTGTGCCATGTACACCTCCTTTGAAATCCAACCATTTAAGAATTCATTTTTTACATCCAATTGATAAATGTTCCAATTCCTTGAAGCAGCTATACTCATGAGAACTCTGATTGTTGTCATCTTTGCCACAGGAGAGAAGGTCTCCTCATAATCAATTCTTTGGGTTTGAGCAAACCCTTTAGCCACAAACCTTGCTTTGTACCTGTTTATTGAACCATCTAAATTCTTTTTTACCTTATAAATCCACCTAGATCCAATGATCTTCATGGATTGTTTCTTAGGAACTAGGTCCCAAGTTTGATTCTCTTGGAGTGCTTGTATCTCTTCCTCCATTGCTTCTTTCCACTCTGATTTCTTGTTTGCTTCTTCAAAGGTTGATGGCTCCTCTGAGTTACTATCCTAATTGAATTATAGATTGAGTGTTTAGTGACCAGAGAAGTGTCAAATCCATACCTTTTTGGCTTCTTCTTTTCCCTAGATCTCCTTATTGTTTGTTGAGAGGTGTTAACAGATGATTGTCATCATCCGTCATAGTAAAAGAAATAGAGATTCGTACTTATAATAGACAATACACAGAATTGACAAAGAAGGAGATGAGGTAGAAGGAGAAGAAGTACCGACAAAGTCGTGTGCTGCACGAATCCCAATGCGCTTCTTTTTCATTCAACAAGGTCATTTGTACAACTTTACGTGCCCATTCGTATGGGACTTGTACCCATTCATTGCACCCCCTTAGTCCACCCTTCAATTAAACCTTTAAAAACTAAAAATGCCCATGTGTACATGCCACTTTAACAATGGCACGCACGGTGGACTCGAACCCCACACTGTGCTTACCAATGTCCTAGGTTTTCTAAATGCTTCTACCCTATGAAACATTATCCACCAACCAAAGTGCATGGCCCAAATCCATGGTATGGAAGGTAAGACAATGCCCATAATAGTCTAGAACTATGAAAAATATGTAATGCAAAGCAAAGTGCCTGGAACTGAATCCAAGATATGCAAGTACATTACACACAACCCATAGTCTGCCCTTCTATATGCCTTGGCATGAAGTACAAAAAATGGCATAATTACATAGCTCATCAATTACATCATTTTCATATGTCTTTCTACAATACATCATTATCATATACAATCTATGCAAATCGGTAAGAGGGCTGGATCATCCAATCATAGCTTTATCATCAACAAGCTTTACTTCTATTCGGCATATTCCTCTATCCATAAGTACTACAACATAAATCAACAAATAATGATCAAGTAGAACTTGTCATTTTGGATTAGTATGATCAGTATCAAATAACCATATATGAAGACTCAAATCAACATGAAGGTGTGTATCCAATAGTCCCACATCATCCACCACTCAAAACATGCACACAAATGAAAAAGAAAATGAGTGAATGCTTCTGCCGAATTAATGCTACCTCACATCCACATGGAGTGTTTCTGCTGACTTAACGCTACCTCACACTCTTTCATTACCGAAAACAAAACAAATGAGTGCTTCTGCCGAGTTAACGCTACCTCGCACTCTCAAACAAATCATAGTAGACAAACGCTCTTCACGACTCAACATGACAAAAGTTTGGGACTAAGGACACCAATCTCCATATGATCTTGATATTCTACATGCTAGAATATCTTCCTAAGGAACAAACCGTTGTCCTCAAAATTATGTTTTTTATGACAACCACCAAGATCAATATCTTTTTTAGTGTATCTGATTATTGATATTATTATTTATGATTACTTTGTTTATCAATTGCTTAACCAATAGGAATGGAGTGTTGTCTGGAACTAGACAAATCATGCAAGATTCAATAGAGAGGATTGATGACCATCCCCAAAAAATGTTAACATGGTAAACTAAGTAAATAGTTCAAGGATTCTTGTCAAATTGTATTGCGCAATCTCTCTCTGTTGCTCTCTAATATTGATGTCCTATGACAATTATTTTGATTGGTACTTCTTCATTACTATTTCTTGTGAGCGCCGGTATGTATCCCCTGTTAGTTTTTAGACTTAATTTTAAGTGGGATACGTTGATGTTAGGCCTATGTGTGATTATGCTCATTATGCGTGTGTGTTTCTGGATGGTGGCATGTTATGACATAAAAACGCATGTTGCTTGTGACATAGTTTACTTGTGACTTAATTTCTTATGCTCGCCTGAAATAGAGAAACGAAGCCCGGTACCCATTTTCATTCACCCAGCACTAGTCGGTGGAATTCTTCAAAAGTTACAACGAATCACCACAAGGAGTAATCGAAAGTCACCATGTGTACCGTAATTATAGCAATGGGCCACCGAAAATACATCGGAATAATATTAATGGTGTTCTAGAAATGCACCGAAAACAACAAATATTACCGGACTGAGAAGATTGCCATACGGGGATCACTGAATGAGCACCACCGGAGTAGCACAGTGATCAACGTGATCACCGTAGAAGCGTGAGCACCAGGCGTACCACAATACCATCGTCATCACCGGAGTAAGGAGCGTGGTGTTAATCATCGAAGCAGCAATTCCAGTGTTAATCACGGGAGCACCGAACACCAGACTGGTGCATCACCGGACAGTACGCTAGTGACCGGGCATTGATCGCCAGAACATGTGTGGATCGCCCGTTGACGCAGTTGTTGCGATTTGCATCAGAACCACCATCTCCAGCACTCGACAGGCGATAATGTGGCAGAAAAAAATGTACCGAAATCAATTAACAAACAACACGAGACGCATTAGAAAGCACCGGAATAATACTCTAAGAACACCAGAATAAATGCAAAATGCACCGGACATGCCCAGAGATCACGAAAAAATGCAGGATATCACCGGGCGAGTGTGATTTGATTGGGACCAATGATGAGTCCCCACGAGCGTGACAGTTTGCCGCCACCAGTATCATGCGGCTACCACTGTAATCAGTCAGATGAGTAATGCAGACAGGACGATGATCGAAGAGTGGGTACAGGCCACCGGAGCGCACCGCCACCAACCAGACCAGAGGACCGGAAATGTGTCACCGAGGACCGTAGTAACGCCGAAGTGAGTACGACAGCATTGAAAGATTTTGTTTTGTTGGAGTCAACAGAGAAGGATGTTTTCCGTTCCACATACAGGGCCACACAGTGCCTCATTTCCACTATTGCGGCGTCAGTTCAACCCGACAAAGAATTTCTTGGTCCAATAATGATAGAGGTTGACGGACCAAGAAGAGAGAATTGCTGCGCCAGATCGATTTATCACTGCCGATGGTGATGCAGACCGTCATGCGCAACTCCACAAAATTTTGCACCACACGTTATGGAGTCCGTGCATGCATGTGCTCAACTATGCCGCAATGGGCAATCACCATATCAAGAGCATAAGTGTAAAGACAGAAGTGTGCATCACAGAAGCATGCGACAGGGTCTGTCGTGGGCGGGAATGGTATGCCATGTGCAGCGAACATGAAAAGTCTCCATGAATCATTCCAGCCGGTAGAGCCAAGGGGGGTAAGCCGAGACGGCGCCAGTGTTAACGGATGATTGTCATCATCCATCATAGTAAAAGAAATAGAGATTCGTACTTACAATAGACAATACACAGAATTGACAAAGAAGGAGATGAGGTAGAAAGAGAAGAAGTACCGACAAAGTCGTGTGCTGCATGTTGATATATTTAGGTAGTGATGTGTGTGAACACACTAGGGACCGCCGGGGCACTTTTTTCCCTCTTTAGGAGGTTTTTTTCCCAGCTTGTATATATGCCTATTGCCCTAATGGGCTACATATCTTTGTACATTCTCTAGTAATACATTCAGTATTGTGTGTTTGTGCTCCAAGCTTCTTCTTCTTCCTTGTGCTGTTCGTGTGCTTCCGCAGACGTCTAACTCCAACAATTGGTATCAGAGTGGGTAGTCGCTTCATCTAGGGCGCCGTCGGCACTCCTCCGTTTGCAGTCTCAGAATCGCACGAATTTTGGTGAGCATACTCAGCTTGTTTCCGAGATCAAAACATCTTCTCTGTGTGGTGCCGAAATCGCGATCTGAGCTCGTTTCGGCCTCCGAACGCACTATCGCAGCGCTTGTGCAGGCTATTTCGTCTTTTTGTGCCAAAGGTATATACCAGTTTCTGTTCGCCAATTTAAGCGTCTCAAAGTCTGCTACAGGTCTAGCAGAACTCGTCTGGGCAGTTCTGTTCAACTTTTTGAGATACAGTTAATTTTCTGCATCAAGGTATTTTAGTCATTGGCCATGGCTGAAAGCAGTGATGTATTCCGTATGTTGGCTATTGAGGATAAGTTGGATGGTACCAACTACCCATTATGGGCTTATATGATGCGATATGTTTTGGTTGCAAAAGTATTATGGAACATTGTGCAGGGTGTTGAAAGACGTCCTGTTACACCTGTAACGACAGGTACTACAAATACAGGTGCTGGAGCTGATGAAGATGGTGTCGAAGATGATATTCCATAGATTCTTGTTCGTGCGGCTGTTTCTGTTGCACCTACTGCAGAGCAAATTCGTTGGGATGGTAGAGATGCCCAGGCACATGCATTGATAGCTTTGTCTGTCAAACGTGCCATTATTCCTCATATTCGCTCTTGCAGAACAGCTAGGGATGTTTGGGATACACTTACCACATTGTACCAAGCTAGGAATGAGGCTCGTGTTGCTTACCTCCGAAAACAGTTGGAGAGTGAGCACATGAATGAAGGTGATTCTATGGATAGTTTCCTAATGAAGATCAAAGATTTGAAGGAACAGTTGATTTCTGCTGATGAGGTCATACCAGATAGCTCACTTGTGCAGACCGTTCTGAATGGTCTTCCTGATTCATATCAGAGTTTTGCTTCTACTCTTCGGTTGATGATGAAAGGCAATCCGAATGCCTTATCATTTGAGGAGTTAGTCTCTGCTCTGTTGCAGGAAGATCAGTCCAGGCAGAACAGGTCCATTATGCGTGTTGCAGATCAAGCTTTCCTGGCTAGTCAGAACGGCAAAGGAAAATGGAGCTCTTCTACTAGTAAGCAGAAATCTGCAACTTTTGCACATTCGAAGAACCATGATAAAGATGAGAACAAATCAGAAAAGCAAAAATTGTTTTGCAAGTACTATAAAGGGAATGATCATATCATAAAGAACTGTCCAAAACTGGCTACAAAAGAGGCAAAGAAAAAGGAGGCTGGAATGGTTGTTGTAGAAGCCTCTACACCAAAAACAAAGTCTGCTAATCTTGTGCAGGAAGAAGAATGGGCATTTACTACTGTTTGTAGTTTTGACCCATCTTCTCATGAGGAATGCATGTCTACAATGGACTCAGATGTTTGGTACTTTGACAGTGGGGCGACCAAATATATTACCTCGCAACACAGTTTCTTCTCTTCACTCGAGCCTGCCCCTACAGGGAATACTGTCACATGCGCCAACAACTCCTCTTATCCTGTTATGGGAGTCGGTAAGATCATTCTGACTACTGCTGATGGTAGTTCTTTCACCTTGTCAGATGCTTTATTTGTGCCAAGGATAAAAAAGAACCTATTATCAGTTTCTGCATTAGCCAAGATTGGCTTGGTTGTGAAATTTGTTGATGACAGGTGTACAGTTCATGATCTGTCAAATGGCGATGTGATTATTGCTTGTGGCATTTTATGTCGTGGGCTGTATAAGCTCATAGACTATGAAAGATCTGTTAATGATTCGGCATGTGCAATTCATGATTCTCAGGCTATGTCAGATGCAAAGCTTTGGCATGCACGCTTTGGTCATCTGAATTTTGCTAGTTTGCTACACCTGCAGAAATCTGATATGGTGTCTTCTTTGCCCAAGCTTGAGGCACCCAGAAAACATGTATGTGAAGGCTGTATTTTGGGCAAAATGCAGCGTTCCTCCTTTCCAAAAAATGGTTCAGTTCGGGCTACACAGAAATTGCAGCTTGTACATAGTGATGTCTGTGGTCCTATGCAGACACCCTCTTTTGGAAATTACCTTTACTTCGTGACTTTCATGGATGATTTTTCTAGGCATGCATGGGTATATCCATTGAAGGCAAAGTCCGAAGTGTTCATGTGCTTTAAACAGTTTTTGGTTTTGGCTAAAAATCTGTCAGCATGTAAAATGGGCATCCTCCGTTCTGATTGAGGGGGGGAATATATGTCTTCTCATTTTAATGCATTTCTGGCTGAATGTGGGATAAAACACCAATGTACAGTGCTGTATACACCTCAACAGAATGGAGTTGCTGAACGAAGGAACATGTCACTCATGGAGATGACGAGGTGCATGGTCAAAAGTCAGGCTTTACCACATAGTTTTTGGCTTGAGGCTGTCATGTGTGCAGCATATGTACTGAACAGGTGTCCCACTAAAGCATTGCAGTCTATCACTCCATATGAGGCTTGGTATGACCGCAAGCCATCTGTTGCTCATCTGCGTGTTTTTGGTTGTTTGGCATATGCATTAATGCCTGAACAACATCGCAGAAAATTGGATGATAAGGCAGTAAAATGTATTTTTGTTGGGTACAGTTCTGAAAGTAAAGGCTATCGTCTGTATCATCCACAGACTAAACGCATTCTGGTTAGCCGTGATGTTGTCTTTGTGGAAGATGCTATTCAACCATTGCTTTCATGTACTAAGGAGACATCTATTAGCTCCAAAGGCATGTATGATACGTTGATGCCTCTTTTTACAGGTGGACAGTCTAGTGCTGGTCCTAATGAGGCAACTTCTCAGCCTTTGCAGGTTTCATATGATGATGCAGATCATTCTATTTCTGATGCAGATTTACATGATGCACTTGTTGATGAGAGAGCAGGCAAAAACTATGCCAAAATGGCTGGTGCAGACTTTGCGTGACAGCAAATTAGATGCACCTTTGTCATATCGTACTCGTTCAGGCTCTCATAGTGCCTCCTTTGCATCAGATTGCTATGCTATGGCTGCGTCTAGTCTCTGTGATGAGAATGAGCCTGTTTCTTTTGATGAAGCATAGAATTCAGAAAATTGGATGGCTGCCATGCAATCTGAATATGATGCTATAATGAAGAATGATACACGGTCTTTATGTGACTTGCCTCCTGGCAAGAAGGCCATTGGCACTAAGTGGGTATACAAGCTGAAGCGTAATCCTGATGGTACAGTTGACAGGTATAAGGCTAGGCTTATTGCAAAGGGTTATGCAGAGGAAAGAGGCATTGATTTTGATGAGACCTTTGCACCTACATGCCGTATGACTACTGTTCGGAGCATTTGTGCACTTGCAGCCCATCATGATTGGAAAGTACATCAGTTGGATATTAAAACAACATTTCTGAATGGTGACTTGCATGAAGAAGTGTATGTTTTTCAGCCCCGTGGCTTTGTGCAGAAAGGGCATGAAAACCAGATGTGCAGGTTAAAGAAGGCATTATATGGTTTAAAGCAACCACCACGTGCTTGGTATGAGAAGATACATGCCTATCTGGTTGCACATGGTTTTGTGAACAATCCAACTGAAAGCACCTTATATGTTAAGCGTGCTAATGATGTGCTTCTGATCATTGTTGTCTATGTTGATGACATGCTGCTCACTGGTCCTATTGAGAAGCATATTGCTGATTTCAAGGCTGATTTGCATGCCTCATTTGAGATGTCTGATTTGGGGCATTTGCATCACTATTTGGGCATTCAGTCTATGCAAGTTGATGGTGGAATGGCTTTGTGTCAAACGAAAGATATTGACACATTATTGCAGCGTTTTGGCCTTGAAGACTGTAAGCCTATTGCCACTCCTATGGAGACAGGTTTACGATTGAGTCGTCATGATGCTGCATTTGATGCTGTTCTCTATCAGCAGGCTGTTGGATGCTTGATTTACTTATGCATTACTCGGCCAGATATTTAGTTTGCTGTCTCATAGATGAGCAGGTTTATGCATTGCCTAGGAGTCACGCATTGGAAGGCGGTTAAGCGCATCTTTCGCTACTTGAGTGGTACTCGGTTACTTGGGTTGTTTTATCCCAAGGGGGGATCACTACCGCCAGATTTGCATGCTTTTTCTGACTCAGATTGGGCTGGTTGCTATGACACTCGTGTGTCCGCAAGTGGTTTTTGCTTCATGCTTGGTAGCTCATGTATATCTTGGTTGAGCAAGAAGCAGCCTTCTGTGGCCACTTCCAGTTGTGAGGCTGAGTATAGGGCAGCTTTCACAGCCACTATTGAGTGTGTGTGGCTTAGACGCCTTATGGCTGATTTGGGTGTTGGCCAGTCTTCTGCCACCACCATCTTCACTGACAGTCAGAGTGCATTGGTAGTTGCGAGGAACCCTGTGTTCCATGCTCACACTAAGCACATTGAGGTGCATTATCACTATATCAGGGAGAGGTTCTCTAGTGGGGAGATCAGCTTGGCATATGTGCCCACGCAGGAGAACATTGCAAACCTTTTCACGAAGGCTCTGCCTAGGGAGAAGTTTGAAGCTTTCCGCAAAGCTTTGGACTTAATTCCTTTTGTGGAGTGATTTCCACATTGCTTGGCACTTCCTTATACATGAGTGCCACCTCCTTGTTCACCGCATCACTCCCAGGGGGGATTTGTTGATATATTTAGGTAGTGATGTGTGTGAACACACTAGGGACCACCGGGGCACTTTTTTCCCTCTTTAGGAGGTTTTTTTCCCCCGGCTTGTATATACGCCTATTGCCCTAATGGGCTACTTATCTTTATACATTCTCTAGTAATACATTCAGTATTGTGTGTTTGTGCTCCAAGCTTCTTCTTCTTCCTTGTGTTGTTCACGTGCTTCCGTAGACGTCTAACTCCCACACTCCACGAATACCAATGCGCTTCTTTTTCATTAAACAAAGTCATATATTTATACAACTTTATGTGCCCATTCATATGGGACTTGTACCCATTCATTGCACCCCCTTAGTCCACCCTTCAATTAAACCTTTAAAAACTAAAAATGCCCATGTGTACATGCCACTTTAACAGAGGGTTCTGCAATATCCCTCAAGTCTTGCATCTTCTCTTTACCTTTGTTGTTCCATACTTTGAAATTCCTTCTTAGTGTCTTGTGATCATCATCAAAATCACTTGAATCTTCATGTTGTTGATCATTTACCTTTTGAAGTGTTCGAAAGTCCTCTTCTAGGTCATAAGGTAGCTTGACTTTTTTGCAATCATCTTTAAAACACGTTTTGTTTTCATCAAAGACATCTCTACTAACAGTAAAGCCTTTAGTACTTGGATATTACAACCTGTACCCTTTTTGATTTAGATCATATTCTATGAACACACATTTCTCTGCCTTAGGATCCATTTTACCTCTGATTTGTGATGCGACATGTGCATAAGCTATGCACCCAAATATTCTGCAATGATCTAGGCTAGGTCTCCTTTCATTCCAAGCTTTATATGGTGTCATCCCATCCGATGCTTTAGATGGGAGCCTGTTGATGAGATAAGTGGTTGTAGACACAGCCTTTGCCCATAGGTATCTAGGTAATTTTTTCTCATTAATCATGGACCTTGATGCCTCCACAATGGTCCTATTCCTCCTTTTCGCTACTCCCTTTTGTTCTGGAGTATACTTGGTAGTGATATCTCTTTTGATGCCTCTATCTTGGAGATATGCATGAAACTCAGGAGAAGTATTCTCCCCCTCCATCTAATCTTAGCCTTTTTAAGGTTTTCCCTGTTTGGTTTTCAACAACAGCAAGATATTTTTTGAAACAATTGAACACCATCTTTATGCTTCATAAAATATAGTATAGTCCATATGCTACAATCATCAATGAATGATACATAGTACCTGGATCCTAAAATTGAAGGGTCTTTGCTAGGTCCCCAAACATCTGTGTGGACTAGCTCCAATAGATCACCATGAATGTAACCTTTCTTCATAAAGGGTTGTCTATGAGACTTCTCAAATTGACATGCACTGCACTTACATATCATGTGTTGCTGGATATGTTTAGAAACCCAAGCACACTCTGATCCCTGCATATTTGTGTCAAACCCCTTTCACCTATATGAGCTAATCTTTTGTGCCACATTTCTAATTTTGATAAGGTTTGTCCGTCATCATTGAAAAGTGCTATATTTCTAGTATCTTGGAACTCAAATGTAAAGAGTCTACCTATCTTTTCTCCTTTTGCAATCCTCTTGAACCCTTGGCGAGGATCTTAAACAAATGCTCCATTTCTTGTGAACCTTACTTGCAATCCTTTTTCTACAATTTGTCTAACACTTATCAAGTTCTTGGTTATGGTAGGTACATACAATATCTTGCTGAGTAGATTCATATTTCCATCTGGATTCTTCACATTTCCAATCTTTTCAACTGAGTGCCTTGTGT
The DNA here is from genome assembly GCA_020310875.1 of Ceratopteris richardii. Taxonomy (NCBI): domain Eukaryota; kingdom Viridiplantae; phylum Streptophyta; class Polypodiopsida; order Polypodiales; family Pteridaceae; genus Ceratopteris; species Ceratopteris richardii. Next base: position 175,949,517 of record CM035418.1, read on the forward strand.
CATCTCTTGTCTATACCTCATGCCTTTTATTCCAAGTGAGATAATAATGCCACATTTCTTGCTACATGATTTGAACAACCAAAATTTGTATAGAACACATGCTCATCTGATTTACTTTGCATCATGGTCATGTTCATCAACAAAAGTGAGTCCTCTTGGTTATTGTAGTTGTTTTTGTAGTTGTTGTTGTAGTTGTTGAAATTGTTTGATCTTCCTCTTCCATAGCTTCCTATATTGAAGCCTCTTCCTCTCTGATTTCTAGGGTTCTTGAAACAATTCTCAGTTGTATGGTTAGTCAATCCACATATGGCACATGGAGAGGTGATTTGGAATTCCCCCTGCCTTGTCTACCTCCTCTACCTATTCCTCTTGTACCTCTACCTCTTCCTACAAATTTGGCTTGGGAGGTACTAGCTTTATCATCAGATTTCTTGCCTTTACATTTACTATCCTTATTATGAGTGTGTTGGGTTGTAGGGTATGCACACACCCTCAATGGTGCATAGGAACCCTCCCTAGACCATAATAATAACCCTCTTTGTATATACCTAAGTGTCTCATATGAACACTCCCCTAAGGCACTTTTTAATATTTCCTTATACCATAGGGAAGAGGCCTTTTTGAATATATCACCTTTTTGGCTCTTCTAGGACAATTCCATGTAGAAGTTCCCACGCATGAATCTTCTTGGGATTTGTTGGTTGCAAGAAGAGATTTTAGAATATACTAGAAGATATGTTAGTTAGAGAGAATCACCTTTTTGACTTTTCAAAGAGGCACATGGGAAATAGAGCTTAGCCTATAAATATAAGCTCATTTTTGTAAAGAAGGCAGCTTTTGCTCGACGTGCTCTCATGTAATATCTCTTGTCAATGGAAGATGCTCGCATTTACTCCAAGAAGACTATTTACATTTATATGTATTGTGTCTTGTGAGTGTGTGAGGGTGGTGTGTGTGTGCCTATGCATGTATCTCCTTTGCATGAATAGGATAATTGTATTCTCTTGTATTTTCCTCATGGACTAGGATCCTTGACTCCCTATTCTCCTTGTTTTCAAGCATGTGGCAAAGCATGGGGCTGTTGCCAATGGTTTGAACATGTGGTAGGTAGGGGTGGATGAGAGGAGAGTCTCTTAAGCTTTCCTTCTTGCTTCCATGCAAGGTGGTGAGGGTTCTTGGTCATTCCTTGCTACAACTTCAACACTTTTTGGTGCCTTTTCCGGGGATGGTCGGCCTTTCATCACTTGGAGAGCTCAAGAACATGTGGTAAAGTATTATGTTGTAATTTTTTTTTTGCTCAATTGCATAGGATTTGAGTTCTTGCTTGGCACTTTCACCCTTCCTTTGGGCCAATTGCTCCCCATTTTCTTGCTTTTTTAGTGTAGTATTAGTTCAATTTTGAATGTTGCACAAAAACACCCCCTACCCCCCTTCTCTCTCTTTCATTCTCACATACACAGAGACTCCCACACACTCACTCAGGCATCACCCTCCATCTCTCCTTCATTTCTTGATTTCAGTGATTGCCTTGGAAAGGGGGAGGGGTGGTACCCTCTCTGCTCCCTTCTCTCTCTTCAGTTTCTTGAAAAAAAAACACCACAAAAAGAAAAGAATGAAGTTTTCTGTAGACCTTCGAAGTGTTCCCCATGTTTTTGATATACGTTATGAATGTGAAGGGGGTATTCAAATTCCACTCTTAAAGGCTCTCTCCCTTTTTATTTTTTTATGATCCGAGTTGTTGGCTTGAAGCATGTCTTTGATGGGTTCCGTTTGGGGTAGGTGGGAGAGTTACTTCTCCTAACTCAGTGTAGTACGAATTCTGTATTGGAATATATCTCTTTTAGGGGCTTCCCCACTCCATGACGTTAATTCCTCCCTGCTCATCACGGATCTTCTTGTCAAGCGCAGGGCTATGGTGGGGTTGAGCTCCGCGGAGCTCCCCCTTTGGCTATACCTACTGTAAGAGTGTGACTATTATGGGATGTTTCCCTCCCACTCTCCATTGCGATGAAGGCAAGATCCATCGGCTCCCCATCTCTGCAGATGCTAGAAGTTGGTGGAGTATTTACTCCTTTATTCTTGCATGCGAGGTAAGTGGGGGTGGTGATCCTCTTTCCCTCCCTTTTTCTGTTCCTTTACCCACGAGGGTCTGGCTCTAGGGCTATGGCGGGGGCAAGCTATGCAGAGCTCCCCCTCTGATGCTTCCTCTGGGGTTAATTTTGTCGTCGTGACTGTCGAGTGAGGATCTTTCCTCCACAAGTGCACCATAATCAACTTTGGGTCCATCGGCTTTGCATCTTCGCACTCAGACAGATAGTGTTGCGTGCGGCGTCTTTTCTCACTGCTCTGAGAGATTCAAGGAAGTTTCCTTCTTGTTTCTTTCCATCTTCTACCTCTTTGCGACCACTATAACTTCCTTCTGTTGTATACTCGCCTCCCAATCGCTCTACTTCATTTCTTCCTAGGCGGAGCATAGTGGTGGTAGTAATGCGATGCCTCGGGCCTCTATCTCCTTCACCTCTTCACCCAATCAATTCATGGTCGTATGAGTTCTCAAGCTTCCGAATGCTCTGAGAAAGGGCTTCCCATCTGCGCTGGGCTTCTTGCTCCCATTATCCCGTCGTTTCTCTATTGATGTTGGGCTTCATGGTGAGACATCATTGCGGAGTGTTGTCTGAGGCATGTGCACGAACTAGGTCTTCTTCTTCTTCCTTCTTTTGATCAGATATAGTGATAATACCTTCCATTTAGGATGCTCGCATTTTATGTTGCTTGAAGAACTCTCTGAAGGGGTAAATAATTATCTCTCTCTCTTGCCCCACCTGTGCATTAAGTTCTGCTCCAAGGTTGCTGCACTCTGTGTTGGTGGTCTTACGGTGACCTTGACCCCTTGGCTCCCTGCTTTGGTCATGAGCATTTCACTTCAAAGTGGGGTTTAGCTCTGTGCAAATTCCCACCTCATGATGAGTCGAAGATGGTTGGACTTCCTTGGCTCTGATTTCGGTAATGACATCCTAAATACTCAACTGGGACATGCATTCAATTATCTGTTTCCATACATGTTTAAGGTGCATTGCATAATATCCACTCGGTCGTTTGGTTGCTATTTTCCAGGAAAATGTTGGCATTATGTATGATTTGCAAGACAAATTCATGTTTACACCTGATAGCATCCCAATCTGTGAGTTTAGACTAATGGATAATTGCTACATAAACTCTTTGTCATTATAACTCTCGGGGTGTGATGGATGCTATAGCCAGGATGATGAATCCGGACTGGCTAGTTTTATTGGTATTGTATATGTGATTAGTATTAGAGAGATCACCAATCCATCTTGATTTGATAAGTATAGTTGTCAGAAGGCACTGCGGAAATTATAAAAGCACTGTGGATGTACTATTCAAAGAATTTTGGACTGATTTGTAGATGAAGTGCTCAAATTTGTGTATATCCAAACAGTATCATTATGTTGATTATGCGAGAAATAGAATGATTTAACATAAAACTTTGAAGGCTTACTCTCTAAATTTGTTTGACATCTCATCATAACAATCACCAATTTGGTATTAGATCATAGTGTTAGCACGACATGGGTGAAGGACTAATCCTCGAAGCGTATTTGATAACATGTCTTTTTCTTGTGCCTGCTCGACTAGCTCAGGTATGGTTGAATGGCCGAATGTCTGCTCCTTTGGGCAGCAGTTAAAGTATTTAAAGCCATTTTGTCCTTTCCAAGATGACTATCTGGAATATCTGCATATTAGGCTTGCTTGTGTGCTTCCCTGTGATGAAGGACCTAGAAGAATGATTTTTTGCCATGAAAAAATTATGTTGAACGATTGATGTTGAACGATTGTATAATGGTTCCTGGTGTTGAACAATTGATTCAGTAAGTGCACTGTTTTGTTGGCTTCAGGAAACAACTCTGCACAAAGAATTTCTTATTTGACCCCTTCCCCCAAAGCATGTGGGATCATGAAGCGTTTTTTTTATATTATGGCTATGACCTTGATTATCTCACATTATGTATCAATATGGAAGTTTGGAAAACTATGGTTTTTTTTTTAATGACAGGATGGAAGTGCTACTTGCTCGGTTTCCATTTAAGCATTACCTTAAGTTATTCATATGCATGAGAAAGGTGTATGCAACAGGGGGTGAAAAATGATGTGGATTCCCTACTTTTGCTTGATGATTTATTGTGTCAAAATATGGATTGGGTGTGCTTTCATTGTTTTGTGTTTTTGTTCAAGGTGTACTGATGGTTGCTATGTGTGCCTCCTCACAGAAAATGGTAAGATGTGGCTTCTATCCAAGGATGATGAAGCAAGCTTAGACTCTCAACCTCATGTGACAGCCATGCTAAAAACCGGTCTAGATGTTTTGTGCTTATAAAATTTTGTGCCTCATTTAGATGTTCATGGAATGAAAGGGTGATTCTCATCCTAGCTTCTATTTAAAGTAGGGTGGCCCTCTATGTGTACCTCATGACAACGATTTAAATGAATGGGAGATTGGGTGCATAATGCTTTGGCTTCAAGATGATTTATTCTTCAAAGTAAATTTACAGATGCATATAGGGAGTGCAATCTTTGTTGGAGATGGCTGAAGTTGAAATTTGGGGGCTTATCTTTTATATTCTCTCACATTGTATGTATGCTTTCATTTTAATTGATGTCCCTGGTTCTTCCCTAAGTGTTGCAAGGCCAAACAAAGGGTGTTGATGGCCCTCTAATTCATGAGGCCTGCTACAAGACAATCTAACAGTTTAGGTGGGCAGGGGCTGCTCATTTTGAGATACTTGATATGTGTCACAGGTTTGACAAGATATGATACACTGATATTTTGAGTTCTAGTAGGGAATTGTGTCCACTAACCATCTTATGGAAATTTTCTTGGATGATTTAAGTTTGCAGCCACACTTGAGCACCAAGGCAATAATAGATTCTGTTCTTTCCCTTTTCTAAAAATTTGATGGTGCCTTTAAAACCCATATTGAAAGATGTGTCTGATGCAGGTTATTAGCAGTTTTTTTTAGGATACGGATCTCTAAGAATTGTTGAGAAAGCAATATCTGATTCATTGCAACATCATGCATCTATAGTTTAGGGACATTTCTATTTATGCTGAATTTCCTTCATTGGGGCGTCCCTTATGACTAATGTTATGCATGATAAAAAAAGGTGATTTGTTGATAGATGTGCCATGACCTAATTTGCGTGAATAAGCTCTTAGGTGCATGCGTCTTCCATACCATCCGAAGATCGGAACACATCTTAGTTTAGGAAGTATGTTACAGTGTTTGTCATCTGACCCATGCTCAGTTGCAGTCCATGTGCTATTTTGTCTTTATAGGATATACAAGATGGGCTGTATGGAGCATGGATGATGACTAAAGTTGTTTGTGGTTGCTATACAGGAATATTGTGCAAATTTCCACTCAGAATACTAGACAGGAACTCTACTATGAAATACCTTGGGGAAGGGGATTGTCGTGTAACTTGTGCTTAGGTTTGAAGCTTTTTCAGATCACACTACAACTAGGGGTTGAACTGTAGGATTTTGGTCGCTCTGCTTTCCCTCCTAGTTGCTATAATGGTAATATGATTATTGAATGGGGGGATCATATCACTTTGATTCTATTATGTTCACTTGACAATACATAGGCCAGAGCACACTCACTAAGTGTTATATGAGAGCAACATCTATTTCATGATTTACAATGAATAACCAGATTATGTCTATTTTAGGGTGAGACTCATAAAGGTCGAAGTACTACTTGTGAATAACAGTTTGTGAGATTGGCCTACTAACAGGAATTATGCTTTAGACTCACAAATCTTGCTTTTAATGTCATATTCTACTCTTGAATACCACAGGTGGTGCCTTCTGGTTCATAATTTTGCCATGCAGTTCATATCATTGGGATGGATTGATTGGAGGTTTTTTATTTTTAAAATTTAGCTTGGAAAGACTCACGTGCTTACTTAATGCATGGTCACCCGATTTTCACCTTCATATACTACGAGAAAATGATGATTGACTTATTTGGTTGAAAATAGGCCATTGCATACTCATTTGAGGCGGTAAAAGGGCAACATTTATCTCATATGTTTCAAAGTAATATGTCCCACGCACCTGTTTGATAACACATCAGAATCAATTATGGCATACTTAAGATATGGGCAATATGGTTAAATCACTAGGTTGTTGTTTAGGAGCTCCTTGGAGCTATTTTGTGTAGATTCGCAAGGATATAGTGCACTTCTAGGCAAAACAGGTTAATTTTGCAAACACCCGGCAGTCTTATAGGACCAGATGTTCCTTGAAGTAACTAAACACTTCATATCACTTGGACTCTACTGAGGGCTCTGATCTGTAATTCACAAAGATCTGAGTAATTGTTTTTTGCCAGGGACGTCACTCACTAGTTTCACAATGCTCAGATGATTCTCATTTAAGATTTGATTCACTTCCTTGCTTAGGTGATTGGAAGCTTTGCATGTGCAAAACAAACCTCATGCTTATTCTGTTTTGCTATTCCGCATACTGTACAGGATGTTGAAACATGATACTGCAATCACTCTGAGACCATCATGGGCCAAAGAAGAGGATAACTGTTGGTCCATTTGCTAAATGCTTTTATGATTTAGGAGATTAGAATGAGCCTTATAGGGATAAACACTAATGTGTCCTAGGATTGTGGCCCTTATTTCCACTTTGTCTGTTTTGTGAGGATTGTTGTGCACTTGGTTAAAAATTTCAGGTTTTGTGTCTTTCTGACAGGAAAAGACAAGCTCATTATAAGGACTTGAAGAGCCAGTCCTATAGGACTTAATGTCCCCTGAAGTGGAAACTAAATCTAAAGTGAATGTTTATCTCATTACTAGATGCAGTCTACTTGCTTTTGTGAATGTCATTTCAGGTTTGGGAGCTTCTGGAGAAGGCATTTCGGCCTTACAAAGTGCTGCACCTCAGGATGGAGGCTAGGCTGACTGCCCCCCAAGGGGATTGTGTCGCTCAGCTTTGAAGATTGAAGATTTGCAGCTTGAATTAAAGACTGAAGACTTGTTGCCTGGAGTTTTGCTGACTGAAGTAATTGTAGGTTTTTTGAAGACCTGAAGATTTCTACTTGGATCAAGTTCAGCTATGTATGATCCTTTCCTCTTAGCTTTGTCGAGGACGACAAAGTCTAGGGGGGGTGAGAGGTGTTGGGTTGTAGGGTATGCACACACCCTCAATGGTGCATAGGAACCCTCCCTAGACCATAATAATAACCCTCTTTGTATATACCTGAGTGTCTCATATGAACACTCCCCTAAGGCACTTTTTAATATTTCCTTATACCATAGGGAAGAGGCCTTTTTGAATATATCACCTTTTTGGCTCTTCTAGGAAAATTCCACATAGAAATTTCCACGCATGAATCTTCTTGGGATTTGTTGGTTGCAAGAAGAGATTTTAGAATATACTAGAAGATATGTTAGTTAGAGAGAATCACCTTTTTGACTTTTCAAAGAGGCACATGGGAAATAGAGCTTAGCCTGTAAATATAAGCTCATTTTTGTAAAGAAGGGAGCTTTTGGTCGACATGCTCTCATGCAATATCTCTTGTCAATGGAAGATGCTCTCATTTACTCCAAGAAGACTATTTACATTTACATGTATTGTGTCTTGTGAGTGTGTGAGGGTGGTGTGTGTGTGCCTATGCATGTCTCTCCTTTGCATGAGTAGGATAATTGTATTCTCTTGTATTTTCCTCATGGACTAGGATCCTTAACTCCCTATTCTCCTTGTTTTCAAGCATGTGGCAAAGCATGGGGTTGTTGCCAATGGCTTGAACATGTGGGAGGTAGGGGTGGATGAGAGGAGAGTCACTCTTGAGCTTTCCTTCTTGCTTCCATGCAAGGTGGTGATGGTTCTTGGTCATTCCTTGCTACAACCTCAACAGAGTGTATAGGGCAGAGGATTGATTACCTTTTGAGTTGTCATTGTTCTTCACAAGCTTGGCTTCATGAGTGAATAGTTGCCCCATTAGAGTATTGAAGTTAGGTACCTGCATGTCCATGTATAGATCCATCATTGTGGTGAAGGCTTCACATTTATCATCTACCTTGATTCCATTGATCATTTATCTCAGAATTTGCTCCTCTTCAATGACTTCTCCAATGCTTCCAAGTTGATCAGTTAGGTCCTTCATTTTAGTGACATAGTCAGTCACATTCTATTTGGGCATCTTTTTGAGTGTTGCGAACTCCATCCACAGTTGGTTCTTTCTTGCTCAAGTGCTTGAAGAAAAGAATGCTTCAAGTGCATTCCATGTCTCTTGTGATATCTTAAAATTTCTAATGTATGGAAGCAAGAAATCAAAGATTGATTTAAGAAGATATGACTTGGCCAAAGCATCCTTTGAGAACCATGTTGATAATCTTTCCTGTTCTTCTCGAGTTGGTTGCCCTTTGCTTTTTAGTATTGATATTAACTCATCTCCACATATGGAACCATAGAGATTTCTACCTTGTAGATATGCTTCCATTATAACAGACCAAGCAGAGTAATTACCTCGATCCAATTTTCCACTGATGATGGGAATCCATCTCCCATGGCGAGTTGATGATTGGTCTGATACCACTGTGAGGAGATGGTTGGATACACTCCAAAAATGAGGTGGTGTTGCACAAACCCTGCTCTACACCTGCCAATGTAGCTTCAGATTACCTTAGTAGACACCTTTAGCTTCCCATATATGCATTTGGATCTATAATGTACCTTGGAGCATCACCCTCAAATAGTTATGTCAAAAGAGACTACTTCCAAGATTGAAGACTTGCAAAAACTTGCTAATTTGGGACTTGATCTTTCTTAGTTTTTCACTCAATACTCTCTCATTGATTGCAATTGACCTAAGAGCTTTTAGAAATAAGTAATTACAGTTCTAACCTTGGTATAGGAAGTTATTTCACTAATTTAGGATGAGTATATGATGAGAAATCACATTAAGAAGTTAGGGGTGTAATCCCGAATTTTTAGGAAGATGACAATGAGTAGACATAGGTGACTTCCAGAGAACTAATCTCCTAAATTATTGGATCAAATGATATGAACATTGATAGCTAAAAACTAGAAGGTCTAAGCTACATATACCAAGTTGAATCACATCAATTGCATAAGTATTCGCAGAGAACTCCTCAAAACAAATTCACTGAAAATGAGTACTCAGCAACACACAACAGTAGATACCAAATGACTTGCATAAACTGAATCAAATGTATAATATTATGAGCCCATGATAGAAGGGAGAAGATTTAGGCTTACTCATATGTGTGGGCATAGTGTACCCACAAGCTTGAAGCTCAATGTTGTTGGGAAAGATAAATGGACACCTCAAGAAATGACTTGGTATTGCTAATCTGTGCTTTGTATTTGCCCTCTTTCACTCCCGAGTTGTGATGTAGGCCCTCTTAGCTTCCTAATGATACTAAATAAGTGCCTATGTACTTTGGAGATGATGCTTCAAACCATTTTATCAAAAGAGATAAGTTTGCAACTAGCTAGTGCCCAAAAAGTTGTTATTTTGGTCTTGACACCTACTGGTTCTTAAGCTCAGTGCTCCCAGCAGAGTAGCAATTAGAAAAATTCCTTCTGAGGGTATCTAATTAGCTTAGAGAGCTAATTTTTCCAAGTAGAATCACGTAAAATGATTGACTATACACAGAGCAATGTCTCTAGCAAGTAGAAGATTACCCCTGATATTTTACGAACTCTGTAGAGAATGACCAGTGACCACTTCGAGATGATTTTCTCCCAATTTGCTGAATGAAACTTCCTCAAACTTTGACACCTTATAGTAGACTTTGCGCTTGTTCCAACAAGCCATAGATCATTGAAAATATGGAGGGACCAATGAGATATGAGCATTACAAGTACACTGTTTGAGTGACAATGGCAGAGAAGAAGATGAACATGATTAATGATATATTGTATTATAAAACAATGTTGTACATGATCATTGGCATGAATATGATGCCCAATGGTAGTGATAGGAGTAGGCTATAGTGTAAGTCTCTCAACTTCAACAAATGATCTATAATATGCTCAGTAATGGGGCACTATCAGCCACGCGACTTCTTCCTCTAAATGAGGAGATATTCTCTCATGAGAAAACTCTTACCATAAAGGTCTCCTAACTCCACGAGTTTAATGGATTTACTAAATTCCTCCAAGTCAAAAAGACTTTTACAAAAGTCTAATGGTAAAAATGATAAGCAATGGTTCATGTGGTTCTCCAACAATTTGCACATAGTTTCTTCAATGCCTAGCCAAGTGTGAAGGCTTGGAATTTGCACCAACAGCTCCCCTTCAAGCCAAACATCTTGGCTTGCTCTTCTTCATCAATCCTCTTGAGTGTCCTGCAATCCAATCATATCTTTAAACCTGCAAAGTTTAGTACCATCAAGTGCTTTGGTCAATAAGTCTGCACATTGCATATCAGTTGATACATATGCCAATTGAATCTCCTTGGTCAATAGCTTTTCTCTCACATAGTGATAGTGAAATTCTATATGCTTGGTCCTTGCATGATAGATAGGATTCGCTGCAAGATGTAGAGAACTTGTATTGTCATCAAATATCATAGGTGAGTGAGTGTGAAGTCTTAAATCTGAGTAGAGTAATCTAATCCATATGGCTTCTTGAGTGTCATTGGCTAATGCCTTGTATTCAGCTTCTATTGAGCATAAACCACCAGTAGGTTGCTTCTTGGAAGACCATGAAATGGGCTTATCACTTGCAAAAGACAAATATCCAGAGGTACTCCTGTCATCCTTACAACCTGCCCAATCTGCATCTGAATAAAGTTTGATGTCCAAATCTGAAGTAAATGGAAAGTAGAATCCTTGATTTTGAGTACCCTTGTGTTTGGCCTCTTAGTCCAAGGGAAAGTACATACACACAATGATATTTTACCCCAACTTGTTGATGCTAGGTCAGCTTTCATCACCCTAAGTCCCCACTTTCACTCCAAAGTGTTGATGGCGGGGATGGAAATATATGTGCGCAAATAAGTATCCACCCCAATGACTCCTTCTAACAACCTTTCTCTCTCTCCCACCTACACATACATATGCTCTCCTGCACTCTCACACCCACCCCTTCTCTTTCTCTTCCTCTCTCAATCTTACCCTCTCACACATTCTTCACACACCCATGCACTAGTGTGCACAATCCCACACATAGGTTCATACACCCACATACCCATACTCCCATCCTCATGATCACCTCCTTTTACACACACACTCCCTCCTCTTTAATCCTTCTCTTCAGACTCCCATGGTAATTTGGCGTCCAGCACACCCCTCAAAGTCCTTGCAAGCACATACACTCCCACGCACCCTTACTTGCTCTTGCACACACATAATTTTTATTTATTATTGGGTCAAAAAGAAAGCATATCCCATTAATGAGCATGGGTTCACACTTAAGTGCAAAGGCAAAGCATTCACTTACGTACACGAATGGAGTCATGAGCTGTTGGAAACTAACTCCCCCACAAGCAATGTGCTGCCACACCGAAACTCCCTCCGATTATATCTTCCAGTTGTGCCAAATTTAATAGCCCACCAAAATACATGATCTCATGCAAAAGGAAACCCTTTTCTTTACGTAAAGAAACATGCCAAGTTCATTATAAAAGGAAAGGAAATCAGTAACCACAGGTCTACTAATTTGCGATCTTGAAAAGAGACTAAACAAACTCAAACATCATTGTCCCTAAATATAAAGGTTGCACGGTACTCCATGGTCAGCAGCCTCCTCCTTGAGGAAGACAGGCTTCTCGTTATCACTTCATGGTACAACACTACCTCATTAGTAGAAACATTGCGAAATCTACCCCTTTATCACCTTCCTTCCAACATCTCCTATTGGCGATAAATCTATTCATGTCCGAGAAGTTTATGTGCAGCGAGGAAGTATCTTTTCATTGCTATATACCATTTCGAGGAGAAATGCTCCTTTCATTTACCACCATATGAAGCTATCCTCTTAGTGAAATCCGAACTTCAAACCCCTTCCTAGAAAATCACATCTGTTCTCCAACTATTTTCTAGCTCTCTTACACACGTAGTTCCCTAGCGCTCCCCTCGTTTTTAGCAACACATATATGGACAATCGTAAGGAAACAATTACTGTTGCTCTGCTAAGGATGCCAGCATGAGGTTATATCTTTGCTTAAGTTTTCTAAAACAGACAGCTTATCATGATAACAACTTAGATTTGGAAGTACATGTGCAATACCATAAAGAAGTTCTTGACGATGAGGGCTTGTTCCCAAAATTCAATTGTACCTGTTGTTATTCGACCTGTTCTTCATTCTTTTTTTTTTTGCACGAGAAAAATGAAAACCTTTCTTCAAACATCAATTGCATCCACCATATGAAAAGAATAGCCGTAAATTGATCTGAGCATATCATTTTGTAGGCTCCTATATGCTCACAAAATGCATGCATGGAGCGATTAGTGGCTGCAACACACAAATCCACCACCTTTGAATCACTATATTACCGCAAGTATGATAAGACGGGTTCACTTGATTCAGTGGAAAAAGACTCTTTTATGTGATACTGATGTAATAAAAATTAGCTGAAGCTTCCTTGGAGAAATAAATGTCTTGAATTGATTGAAGAGATCATATATGGTAACACAACACCTTATATAATTCCTGCTTTTAGCCCAAATAGGACAAGGGATAGAACAGAGTTTGACAGCACTTGAAGGAATTTCCCATGCATCAGCTTAACACCCATCATGGTTTAATAAAACCTGGTTAGCCACATCAAGTCATGTGCAGCACTTTGTTTCTAGAAAAAACCCAAAAAAACATATGTAGCAGGCTGACGCAGAGTGAATGGTTCCAAGATAGAGCAAATCCAGATTAACCTTCTCACTTCTTTGATATGAACGAATATTCATCGACAAATGGTTTTTCGCCTTTTTTTTTTAGCCACTCGAGAAACTAACTCTCACCATCACCGAAAACCCCCCCTTTTTGAACACCAAGATAAAAAAACATATCAAGTGAATGGACTCGGGGAGATGTCTCCACAGAACCCCGAATAAGATTAAAATTTCAGCCTACATCCGAAGTGCAGGACCCATTTGCAAGTAATACTTTTGTGTTCCTAAAGCGAAGGCCAGACTATTCATGACCACAGACTTGGTAGACCGAGGGCAATCGTATCCACTCGTAGGAGCCTTAATCGGTACCTGACCGAGACCCTTCAACAGCTAATCTCCTTAAGAAGAATGCAAAGGACGATCGAGTCATTAGTACCCTTGATTTACTTGACAGGACAACTGAAGCATGTAAATCAAGCAGAGGACTTGGTTGCTAATTAACTAAATAGATACACCCCTCCCGTGCCATTCTGCTTTGTTTGTAGAAGCTTCACACAACCGTATGGACCCAATAAACTAAAACCTCCACCTTCATCCCATGAAGAGTCCCTTGGGCACCGCGTCTAGCATGCCTAAAGAGTATCAAGAAAATGCTCATACCTGGCCACTGTTTGCATTCCGAATGTACACAGCCATGGCTTGGGACCTTTGTCAACTGTTGTCTGTAGATTTGTGGAGCGTTGGTCTTTTATGAGCCTTTGTGTTGCCTATGTCATCAAAGCTTGGTGGATCATGGTCCTTTTGGGGTTTAGCCTCTCATAAAACCATTGCCATGAAGGCCTCTTGCCATTTCTGGTTATTGGCACCTCGGAATATAAGGAAGGGAAGGGACCTTACTCATGGAGCGATTGCACAACTAATCGGGGCTGAGCATATTCTTGCATAGACTTTCTTGAGGAGGGTGCACAGCATTGAGATGATGAGAGGACGCTAGCAGAGATGGAAAATCAAAGAGTTGAATCCCTCTTGCATTTGGCAAATACAAACATCGTAAGCTCTTGTTGCTTCTTCCGCCATAGCTGATCACTCTCGAGCACCCAATGAGGCAGTAGAACCTTCAGGTGTTAGTATACTCCACGTTGCTAAGCTGACGGCTACAGGGAGACTCCTCCCCTGCACACTTCCCCTCCCCCCGATCAACAGCAGCTGTGGCCTTCCCCTAAGGCTTTCCTCTCCCTTTCTTTCTATTGATGTACAACGCCCCTTCTTCTTGGCAGGAGAAAAAACAGCAGTTGCCTCCTCACGAGCAGAAGAAGAAGCGAACCCAAAGCTGCTGCCTTCGTCTTTTTTATCTCTTTTCTCTGCGGATCAAACGAAACGGCAGAGATAAGGGTCTACCGCCCTTGTCATATCTTTGCTACCACACAATTCAAAGAACTTCTCTTTTCTACACACAAAACGGAAAGCGGCCAATTTGTTTTTTTTATTCTCGGACAATTAAAACAGCCAGCCTTTGGGATAAGAACAAAGAAGTGGCTGAAACACCTGCACATCTCTGAATCCTTCTTTGATGAGGTGTTGAAGATCAATTTCCAGAAATCGGTCAAACGATTGTATTTGATGATTGATAAGAAAGCATCCCCCCTGAAACAAAGCCGCTTCTAGTTTCCTCTGCACGTCAGTATTTCCTATGTTCTTAGGAGGCTTCTCCATGCTCAATCCCTGCGAAGCAGCTTCTCAGAACCCTTGATGATAAAATATCCTCCAACTTCAAAAACACAATGGCCTTTTTCAAGTGAAACTTTTTCTCCACATCCCTGCAATCTGCAATAAGAAGATCCCACCATCACTGGAATCCTCCCAATCGAAACATTCTTCACAGTTTCTTCCTGTTCGATTTCTTCTCCTTTCCAGTTCAAACAGCCCATGCTTGACTTCTCATTATAATTCATAGTCAATAAGCCCTGCTTTCCTTTACCAATATCTGTATATACATTCTTTTTATCTTTCCCTTTTTATGTTTTTGAGCTTTCCACTTTCATAATGCTTAAAGACCTTGATGTGTATATTTGTTTGTATCTCTGCACTGTAAGTCAGCTTTCTTAATTGAGCCTCGTTCGGGAAATTCCATCATGTATCTCCCAGATTTTTGATATGATTCCTGTACT
Organism: Ceratopteris richardii; assembly: GCA_020310875.1. Lineage (NCBI taxonomy): Eukaryota > Viridiplantae > Streptophyta > Polypodiopsida > Polypodiales > Pteridaceae > Ceratopteris > Ceratopteris richardii. The sequence continues at coordinate 175,964,580 of CM035418.1, forward strand.
TGCATAGGCCTTCAGACTCTGGTGGGCACCATGACAAAAAGCCATGTCCCCAAGTATTGCCTCCCTTGACAGCATTCCTCCCTGACCAAGAAGTCGTCATGTAGTTGCAAATACCTCTCGTCAACCATTTGATCAATTCTTCAAGTACGTGCAATCAAACAAATTCCCTTGCCAAATAACAACACATTAGTGCATAAAAACCAACCATTTCTTGAGCTAACATACTCCCCTCTTCTTATTTGTGAAGTCATCCTCGACGAGCCTTTCTTGCTGCAATATAATCCAAACAATCATGAACATGTCAATTTACAATTAGTTTGCATACCTTTCCATCGAGCCATCATTCCCACTGGAACTGCACTGATTGAAGCTATTAGTGCTAAAGAAATCACTCATGAATACATACAAATCACTCACTTCCAGAATGATACAAGAACATGCACATATATGCAACTCCATTTCCAACATTCATCAAATTGCTCATGCATTCCATTATGAAAATAGTCTCAACCAAAATAACACATGCATACCTTTCCATGTTTTACACATGCAACTATGATTGCAAAAAAACAGAAACGGAAATACCGAAATAAACAACAACAACTGAAATGAATCGAACAGGAGATGCAACATACCCAAAATGCATACCCCATTATTGCACCTACTATTCGCTATGTACAATTATTCCATGACTAGACACTCCCGAAGAATCCCCATCGTCGTCCTACAAAAGTCATCGAGACTCGAGTACAGTTCAAGTCGTACATAAAAACCCTAGAGTGCCCCACACACTGGAAAACCCTCGGATAGAGTATACAAGTTATAAAGCAAGACCATTGCATTACCTCGCTAAAGGTCTCATCTATAAGTACATATACAGTATCCGTGCCTTTGAGAATGTTGATTCAGAGTGAGCTGATCTGTCACAAGCCACCATACCAATCACACAAGCAAATAACATTCCCTTTCAGGCGATCGTCGCCTTCTCCTCTCTCTCTCTCTCCCCCTCATGAGTGGGGAATAATTTCATATGTAAATTTTATTTATATTCACACGTTGGCCTACGTTGACATTGGATGCGATTCATGGCCCTGACCACTCGGCCAGGTTGATTCCACCCATCTACCAATGCAACGCAACGCACAACACACAAACACATAACGATAACAAATCACATATAAAGCTAGCCCATAACGAAGCTGGATGCGGCTCGTGGTCATGACTACCCAGCCACGATGGATCCACCTACCTACCAACCCGTTATGGCGTGTAGCTAAGACAAAAACATGTACATCCCAAGCCTATGGTGAAACTAGCTGCGGCTCGTGGTCCTAACCACCCGGCTAGGATAGATCCACCCACCTACTAGCCCACCATAGCGCATTGGTACAATCACAACAACACAATGTTTTTTTTTTCCTTTTTATTTTTATATAGTTAATTAATTTACCCTAGTCCTGAGAATTAGGGTGAGGAAGAAAGGGTTGCTCCTCACTTTTCCCACACATGCATGCAAACATATACACTCTAACCTTTGATAGATCAACCACCACTTCACTCCATTCTCTCAATTACAGACACTACATATGTATTCATCGATTTGACTTTTCACTAGGTAACTACAACTGGCTATGCCTTGGTCCCTCATATACTTATCCTTAGATGATCTAGAATGTGGGTCTCCGGGATGTCTCATATAGCCTCACCTCATACTCGTATCCCGACGACTTCCCTAGGGCGAGTCAGGCTCAACTTCAGGAGCTCCGTCGTCGCTACCTATCGTTAACGGATCTGCCCAAGCCTAAGTGATATCGTTCTCTTCGTTAGGCATTTCCCTCGAAGGCTAAATCTTGAATTTGCATGGAACCATTGGAGTTGAGTTCCACCACTTTAAATGGCCCTGCCCATCTTGTCTGTAACTTCCCTGGGAATTTGTAATATTTGCTATCATAGACTAGCACCAAATCCCCTTCTTGAATCACATAGGTCTTGAGATTCTTGTCGTGCCTCTCCTTACGCCTTCTCTGAATAGCTTCCAGACTTTGCTGTGCAATGAGTCTCTTTTCTTCTAGCTTGACCAGTTGTATGTACCTCTCCTTCAATGACTCTTCCTCTCCCAGCCTGGCCTCGATGGCCACTCTTAATGTCGGAACTTCTTTTTCGATGGGAAAGATTGCTTCCTCGCCATATACTAGGGAGAACAGAGTGCTCTTAGTCGTCACTCGGTAGGATGTTCGATACGCCCACAAAGCTTCTAAAAGTCTCTCATCCCAGTCTCGCCTATGCACAACTACTGTCTTTGTCAAAATCTGTTCAAGAACCTTGTTGGTAACCTCCACTTGTCCATTCACCCTCGGGTAATATGGAGTGCTTTTCCTGTGTTTGATCTTATATAACTCCATTAATTCCTCGATCAATTCGTTGACAAAGTGTGTTCCTCTATCACTTACTATCTCCAACGGGCATCCAAATCGTGTGATAATTTGTTCATACAAAAATTTAGCTACATCAATAGCTCGATCAGTCTTCAGAGCTCTGGCTTCTACCCACTTGGTAACATAGTCAGTCCAGACCAAGATATACCTATTGGACCTACGTCTTGAGGGAGGATCAATAAGCCCCACAAAATCAATTCCCCATTTGTCAAAAGGCTTAAAAGCCAGCACCGGCGTAAGAGGAGCTGCATGTGCTAATGTTGGTTTGCCCATTCTTTGGCATTTGTCGCATTTCTTGCAATATGTGTGAGAGTCTTTGAACAACGTTGGCCACCAATACCCAGCCAATAAGATCTTTCTTGCTGTCAGCTCACCAGCAAAATGCCCACCACAGGGTTCATCATGTAATGCCCTCAAAACTAGGGTTGCTTCTTCTTCCTCGAGACACATCTGATAAATGCTTTCATGGACAAAATATCGATAGAGCTGCCCACCAATGATGCTATGGTGTTTTGCCAGTGCTAATAGTTTTTGCTTCTCTCTCTTGCTTGCTCCCGGCGGGTATTTAGTGGTGCACAAGAAATTCACCAAGTCGGCATACCAAGGTACCTTAGCATCAACCTGAAATAGATGTCCATCAGGAGCATCGTCGGGCACACCAGAGATTGGCTCCTCATTAATAATTCGAGATAAATGGTCAGCCAATATGTGCGCTTTGCCTGGTTTGGTTACCACTGTGAACTGAAATTCTTGTAGGAGTAGCATCCACCTCATCAATCGCCCTGATAGTTCGGGTTTATTGATGATATACTTTAGGGCTTCATGATCCACATAAAACATGAAATGCTTTCCCATCAGGTAATGCCGATACTTGTTTACCGCAAAGATCATCGAGAGGCATTCCTTCTCTGTAGTTGTGTAGTTCCTCTCAGTGCTATTCAAGTTTTGACTCACGTAATAAATAGGATGGTTCAACTTCTTTTCATCGGCTTGGCATAGCATTGCTCCAACCGCAGTATGAGAAGCATCTGTATGCACATGAAATTCTTTCGTCCAGTCGGGTGCTACCAAAATTGGTGCATTTATCAATCTCTTTGATCAAGTCGAATGCAACTTGACACTCTCCAGTCCATTGATATTGTTGGTCTTTCCTCAAAAGATTCGTCAGTGGTGCTGCTATTGATGCAAAATTTAATATAAATCGTCGATAATAATTAGCATGCCCCAAGAATACTCTGAGTTGCCGCAAGTTTTGAGGAGGTGGAAGTTGTTCGATTCTTTCTACTTTATCCTCGTCAACCGCGATCCCTTTTTCGGAAATAACATGTCCCAAGAGCAATCCTCTTCGTACTCCAAATGTACACTTTTTAGGATTTAATGCGATGCCTTTTTCAATGCTTCTTCTTAAAATAGCTTCGATCCTCTCCATCATGTTTTCAATGTTGCCTCTGATCGCAAAGTCATCGAGGAATATCTCCATCCAATCCTGCAAATAGTCTTGATATGCAACTATCATTGCCCTCTGGAATGTGGCCGGTGCATTGCATAATCCAAATGGCATCACACGATATGCGTATGTGCCCCATTCAGTAGTGAAGGTGGTTTTTGGCTGATCTTCTTCATAAATTTGGACTTGATTGTATCCGCTGAAGCCATCTAGAAAGGAGTACAATTTATGGCCAGCCACTCTGTCCAAAATTTGGTCTGAAATGGTAAAGGAAAGTGGTCCTTCTTCGTCTTCTCGTTCAATTTCCGATAGTCAATACAAATGCGAATTTTATTATTCTTCTTTGGGACAACCACAATCGGTGATACCCATTCGCTAAATGCAACGGGATATATAAATCCTGCTTCCAACAACTTGGTCAGTTCCATTTTGATCAACTCCGAGTATACCGGATTCGTCCGCCTAAGCCGTTGACATATCGGCCTAGTCCCTTCTTCCAAGTCTATATAATGCTGACAAATTTGGGGATCGATACCTTTCAAATCACTATATGACCATGCAAAAGCCTTGCTGAAATTTTTGAGTGCCAATTTAATGCATTCTCGTACACCATCTGGTAGCTCTGACCCCACGCTCAAGAACTTTTCTGGAAAAACTTCCCACTTTTCCACATGAGCTTCTCGCAAATATTCCTCATTTCTTGATGACACTGTGATTGGAAAGTGCTCCCCGATCATGCGCGCATGGTTGGCCAGTAAATCATTGTTTTTTTCTTTTTCAACCGCACCCAATTTCTTTAATTCAGCTTTTGCAATGGCTTCCTGCACTTTAGTCTTACTTTCCGCTTCTTTTTCCGATTCTCGACTTCTCCTCAGAAGCTCTGCTTCTAGCAATCTGACCCTTTCTCTCAACTGTTGTACTTCCATTGTCGGAGCTAACTCCAGCTTCAACTCATCTTTTGAAGTTCCCTTCTCCAGGGATTGGTGGTCAAGTTTGGAGACACTTGAAGTTGTATTCGATCAGCCTTCGGTCCAATTGTGATAAATCCTGTGCGCCAATCGTGCACACATTCGGCTTGCACCAGCCATGGCCGTCCAAGTAGGATCGAGAAGGTGGCCTCTGAGGTCCTTGGTCTTACTATCAGATAATCAACTTTAAGTTCTAGACCGCCCACAACTGTGCTTACATTCTTCAAAAGACCCGCAGGCTTCACTTGTGTTTGATCTGCCATTCTCAAGGACATTGGAGTTTCCTCCATGTGGTCGAGGCCCAAAGCTTTCATCATGTACTCAGTCATAAGGTTGACTACGACTCCACTATCTAACTGAGAACCTGGGACTGCATACCCTTTAATCTCGACTGTCACAGCTGGAGCATTCGAATCAATTTGCGTAGTAATACTTTGAATTATACCTTGGACCTCTTTATCTTGTCTCTTTTTATCTTGATCTTTCCTCGGCTTCTTAATATATTCGTTGTAGAATTGTTTCCTATATGCAGGTGAACATTTCAGCAATGTGCCAATGTTCAGCGTGACTTCCGTGTCAGCGAGCAGCTTTACGATGTCCACTTCCTCCAAACTTTGTCTTTCCTTCCTACACTTTGGAGCCCTTAATCTTTTAGGGAATGGTGCTATGCCTGGCACAAACTCCTTGGTCACTGGTGGAAGAATCTCTATCTCTTCCCCATCCTCAAACTCTTGCTACTCAGCAAATCCTCCCACTTGGTTTTCAATCTCTCCATGCTCAGCTATCTTCTCTTGACTTGCTTCTTCGCTTTCGCCTTCTGGATGTTTCTTCAAATACTCTTGAGTCCTTGTGACTACTACCACAGTTGGCTCTTTATGTGGTTTCTTGGCCTGATAAGCATCCACAAAGTGCATTGACGAGCTAGAGCCTTCTTGAGGGTTCGGTGTCTTGAACACTACTCCGATCGTAGGAACGTGCTCTTGAGCTCTTGTTGTGGAATGCATCCATCTGAGTATCAACATAATTCGAGGACCCTACTGGTCCTTTTTCCTTGCCGGCGGCAGCTCTTCGTTTTGGACAATCTTCATCAAAGTGGCCCTCTCCACTATAGTACCTACATAGTGGGGTATAATCAACTGGTTTCTTTTCGTTTGGACATCTAGATTGAGTATGGCCAAAGCCATGGCATCTCCAGCACTGGATTGGACCATCTCTCCTTTGATCACGTGCGACTCCTTTCAGATAGTCTCCTCCCTGACCCTGAGCACCATATCCATAAGTTTGTCTATTTTCCCAACGAGATGTAGGTGGGACACTTTGAGCGGGCAATCCCGTGTAGGATCTTTCTCTTGTATCTCCTGATTTCATGGTCCTCTCTTCATAGGCTCTCTTGTTGTAACATCGATCTTCCGTGTGATTTGTCCTTCCACAAAAAGTGCAACGCATTCTAGGTGGCGATCTATCTGTGAATACTCTTGAGACTGTAGGGCATTCTGAAGCCAAATGGCCGTAACCATGGCACTTTCCACACCATGTATTTGATCTAAACACTTGGTTGGGGTTTGTAGTTACCTCTGGTTTTACTGTGTATGTTTCTTGGGTCACTGTGGCAGCTTTTATAGCTTGTGTGACCAACTCCAATATTCGTTCTTCAGTTAGCGCAGGCTTTACCTCGCCTGGCGTGCTAGTGGCAGCTACAAAAGCTGGGGTCGTCAATGTGAGACTTCCTTGGCCAGGATCTTTCATCGGTATGTTTCTTGGGCCTCCCATTGGCTCGTATAAGAGCTCCATCTTCCTTTGTTGACATAATTGTACTTCCTCCCAAAGCCTTGCTTGTTCCTTAGCATCTATTAAAGTTGCAGGTCTTGTCAGACTGATATGCTACTACGCCGTAGGATCTCTCAATCCCGCAATGAATCTTCTCTTCAATGTCTCATCGTTCGGGGCATTCGCGCCCATCTTTCTTACCAAGGTTTCCATTCTCTGAATGTAGTTATCGATGCTCTCATTGACTCCCTGTCGCAGGTAATCCATCTGTTGGGCCAATCTATCTTGGAAGCCTTGTCGTTGAAACTTTGCCCAGAAGGCTTCCTTGAGCATCTGATAAGTTCCACGCTCTTGTGGTGTCAGATTCCCATACCAATTGGCTGTCTCATCACGGAGAATAGCCAAAAAAATCCTCAACCTTTGACCCTGGTCAACTACCTCATTGGCCTCACAAGTAACCTCAAACAGTTGGATAAAACTATCCGGATCCTCGTCCCAAGCACCTGAGAACTTGGTGAAGTCCCCCAAATGAACCGAAATCCACTGAGCCATTTCAAACAGAGGTGTGATATCAATATCACTTCGATCCCAAAAATTTAGTGCACGTGGCCTCAGGATCCCTCCTTCAAACTTTTGCACTTGATTCGCGACTCTCCTACGAGAGTACACGTTTTTAGCAGATTTCCTTGAGCTAGTCGAGGTCGACTCACCTTGCAACTCCCACCTCTTCCTTTCTCTTTCAAGGGCTCTTCTCTGAGCGCATTCCTCTCTTTGCGTTTGTGTTGCTCCTGAGGATGAGCTCCCCTCGCTCATGTACTAGATCTAGAGTGCGAAAGCTTGGCCAACATGTGGCGCTAGGCGAACCTATGGCACTCTCTTATAGAGACGTGCCAAGCTATTCTCGGCAAACACACCAAAAATGTTTGGCCTCTTAGTCCAAGGAAAAGTACATACACACAATGATATTTTACCCCAACTTGTTGATGCTAGTCAGCTTTCATCACCCTAAGTCCCCAATTTCACTCCAAAGTGTTGATGGCGGGGATGGAAATATACGTGCGCAAATAAGTATCTACCCCAATGAATCCCTCTAACAAACTTTCTCTCTCTCCCACCTACACATACATATGCTCTCCTGCACTCTCACACCCACCCCTTCTCTTTCTCTTCCTCTCTCAATCTTACCCTCTCACACATTCTTCACACACCCATGCACTAGTGTGCACAATCCCACACATAGGTTCACACACCCACATACCCATACTCCCATCCTCATGATCACCTCCTTTTACACACACACTCCCTCCTCTTTAATCCTTCTCTTCAGACTCCCATGGTAATTTGGCGTCCAGCACACCTCTCAAAGTCCTTGCAAGCACATACACTCCCACGCACCCTTACTTGCTCTTGCACACACATAATTTTTATTTATTATTGGGTCAAAAAGAAAGCATATCCCATTAATGAGCATGGGTTCACACTTAAGTGAAAAGGCAAAGCATTCACTTACGTACACGAATGGAGTCATGAATTGTTGGAAACTAACTCCCCCACAAGCAATGTGCTGCCACACCGAAACTCCCTCCGATTATATCTTCCAGTTGTGCCAAATTTAATAGCCCACCAAAAAACATGATCTCATGCAAAAGGAAACCCTTTTCTTTACGTAAAGAAACATGCCAAGTTCATCATAAAAGGAAAGGAAATCAGTAACCACAGTTCTACTAATTTGCGATCTTGAAAAGAGACTAAACAAACTCAAACATCATTGTCCCTAAATATAAAGGTTGCACGGTACTCCATGGTCAGCAGCCTCCTCCTTGAGGAAGACAGGCTTCTCGTTATCACTTCGTGGTACAACACTACCTCATTAGTAGAAACATTGCGAAATCTACCCCTTTATCACCTTCCTTCCAACATCTCCTATTGGCGATAAATCTATTCATGTCCGAGAAGTTTATGTGCAGCGAGGAAGTATCTTTTCATTGCTATATACCATTTCGAGGAGAAATACTCCTTTCATTTACCACCATATGAAGCTATCCTCTCAGTGAAATCCAAACTTCAAACCCCTTCCCAGAAAATCACATCTGTTCTCCAACTATTTTCTAGCTCTCTTACACACGTAGTTACCTAGCGCTCCCCTCATTTTTAGCAACACATATATGGACAATCGTAAGAAAACAATTACTGTTGCTCTGCTAAGGATGCCAGCATGAGATTATATCTTTGCTTAAGTTTTCTAAAACAGACAGCTTATCATGATAACAACTTAGATTTGGAAGTACATGTGCAATACCATAAAGAAGTTCTTGCCGATAAGGGCTTGTTCCCAAAATTCAATTGTACCTGTTGTTATTCGACCTGTTCTTCATTCTTTTTTTTTTTTGCATGAGGAAAACAAAAACCTTTCTTCAAACATCAATTGCATCCACCATATGAAAAGAATAGCCGTAAACTGATCTGAGCATATCGTTTTGTAGGCTCCTATACGCTCACAAAATGCATGCATGGAGCGATTAGTGGCTGCAACACACAAATCCACCACCTTTGAATCACTATATTACCGCAAGTATGATAAGACGGGTTCACTTGATTCAGTGGAAAAAGACTCTTTTATGTGATACTGATGTAATAAAAATCAGCTGAAGCTTCCTTGGAGAAATAAATGTCTTGAATTGATTGAAAATATCATATATGGTCACACAGCACCTTATATAATTCCTGCTTTTAGCCCAAATAGGACAAGGGATAGAACAGAGTTTGACAGCACTTGAAGGAATTTCCCATGCATCAGCTTAACACCCATCATGGTTTAATAAAACCTGGTTAGCCACATCAAGTCATGTGCAACACTTTGTTTCTAGAAAAAACCCAAAAAAACATATGTAGCAGGCTGACGCAGAGTGAATGGTTCCAAGATAGAGCAAATCCAGATTAACCTTCTCGCTTTCTTTGATATGAACGAATATTCATCGACAAATGGTTTTCCCTTCTTTTTTTAGCCACTCGAGAAACTAACTCTCACCATCACCGAAAACCCCCCCTTTTTGAACACCAAGATAAAAAAACATATCAAGTGAATGGACTCGGGGAGATGTCTCCACAGAACCCCGAATAAGATTAAAATTTCAGCCTACATCCGAAGTGCATGACCCATTTGCAAGTAATACTTTTGTGTTCCTAAAGCGAAGGCCAGACTATTCATGACCATAGACTTGGTAGACCGAGGGCAATCGTATCCACTCGTAGGAGCCTTAATCGGTACCTGACCGAGACCCTTCAACAGCTAATCTCCTTAAGAAGAATGCAGAGGACGATCGAGTCATTAATACCCTAGATTTACTTGAGAGGACAGCTGAAGCATGTAAATCAAGCAGAGGACTTGGTTGCTAATTAACTAAATAGATACACCCCTCCCGTGCCATTCTGCTTTGTTTGTAGAAGCTTCACACAACCGTATGGACCCAATAAACTAAAACCTCCACCTTCATCCCATGAACAGTCCCTTGGGCACCGCGTCTAGCATGCCTAAAGATTATCAAGAAAATGCTCATACGTGGCCACTGTTTGCATTCGGAATGCACACAGCCATGGCTTGGAACCTCTGTCAGCTGTTGTCTGCAGATTTGTGGAGTGTTGGTCTTTTATGAGTCTTTGCGTTGCCTATGTCATCAAAGCTTGGTGGATCATGGTCCTTTTGGGGTTTAGCCTCTCATAAAACCGTTCCCATGAAGGCCTCTTTCCATTTCTGGTTATTGGCACCTGGGAATATATGGAAGGGAAGGGACCTTACTCATGGAGCAATTGCACAACTAATCGGGGCTGAGCATATTCTTGCATAGACTTTCTTGAGGAGGGTGCACAACATTGAGATGATGAGAGGACGCTAGCAGAGATGGAAAATCAAAGAGTTGAATCCCTCCTACGTTTGGCAAATACAAACATCGTAAGCTCCTGTTGCTTCTTCCGCCATAGCTGATCACTCCCGAGCACCCAATGAGGCAGTAGAACCTTCAGGTGTTAGTACACTCCACGTTGCTAAGCTGACGGCTACAGGGAGACTCCTCCCCTGCACACTTCCCCTCCCCCCGATCAACAGCAGCTGCGGCCTTCCCCTAAGGCTTTCCTCTCCCTTTCTTTCTATTGATGTACAACGCCCCTTCTTCTTGGCAGGAGAAAAAACAGCAGTTGCCTCCTCACGAGCAGAAGAAGAAGCAAACCCAAAGCTGCTGCCTTTGTCTTTTTTATCTCTTTTCTCTGCGGATCAAACAAAACGAGCAGAAATAAAGGTCTGCCGCCCTTGTCATACCTTTGCTACCACACAATTCAAAGAACTTCTCTTTTCTGCACACAAAACAGAAAGCAGCCAATTTGGTCTTTTTATTCTCTGACAATTAAAACAACCAGCCTTTGGGATAAGAACAAAGAAGTGGCTGAAACACCTCCACATCTCTGAATTCTTCTTCGATGAGGTGTCAAAGATCAATTTCGAGAAATCGGTCAAACGATTGTATTTGATGATTGATAAGAGAGCATCCCCCCTGAAACAAAGCCGCTTCTAATTTCCTCTGCACGTCAGTATTTCCTATGTTCTTAGGAGGCTTCTCCATGCTCAATCCCTGCGAAGCAACTTCTCAGAACCCTTGATGATACAATATCCTCCAACTTCAAAAATACAAGGGCCTTTTTCAAGTGAAACCTTTTCTCCACATCCCTGCAATCTGCAATAAGAAGATCCCACCATCACTGGAATCCTCCCAATCGAAACATTCTTCATAGTTTCTTCTTGTTCGATTTCTTCTCCTTTCCCGTTCAAACAGCCCATGCTTGACTTCTCATTATAATTCATAGTCGATAAGCCCTGCTTTCCTTTACCAATATCTGTATATACATTCTTTTTATCTTTCCCTTTTTTTTTTGAGCTTTCCACTTTCATAATGCTTAAAGACCTTGATGTGTATATTTGTTTGTATCTCTGCACTGTAAGTCAGCTTTCTTAATCAAGCCTCGTCCGGGAAATTCCATCATGTATCTCCCAGATTTTTGATATGGTTCCTATACTTGCATAAGCCTTCAGACTCTGGTGGCCACCATGACAAAAAGCCATGTCCCCAAGTATTGCCTCCCTTGACAGCATTCCTCCCTGACCAAGAAGTCGTCATGTAGTTGCAAATACCTCTCGTCAACCATTTGATCAATTCTTCAAGTACCTGCAATCAAACAAATTCCCTTGCCAAATAACAACACATTAGTGCATAAAAACCAACCATTTCTTGAGCTAACACCTTGAGATACTTCAATCCTCTTGGTAGCTTCCAAGTGAGGTGCTCTAGGTTTGTGCATGAAATGACTTAAGACACTTACTCCATAAGCAATATCAATCCTTGTTAATGTATCATAGTTTAGGCTTCCTATCATGCTTTGATATCCTACAATGTCTTCAACCAAATCACCTTCATGAGCACTTAATTTTTTATTTACCTCCATAGGAGTGCTAGCTATCTTGGTATTCTCCAAGTAGAACTTCTTCAACATATCCTACACATACTTTCTTTGAGTAATGTAAATTCCACAATTCATGCAGACTAATTCAAGTCCATGAAAATACTTTAGTGACCCTAGATCACTGATTTTGAACTCCTACATCATTAGGCGCTTGATTTGTTTAATGCCATTGGCATCACTACCTATAAGTATGATATCATCAACATACACACATAGGTATATCACCTTTGAATTACTTTTCTTGAAAAACAGAGAAGTATATGCTTTGCTTATGATGAATCCTTGATCTTGAAGGTATGTAGTCAACCTATGGTTCCATGCCCTAGGTGCTTGCTTCAATCCATAAAGAGCTTTTTTTAGTTTACACACATAATTTACCTTGCTTGGGTCTTCATAGCCAGGAGGTTGACCCATGTAAACCTCCTCTGAAATCCAGCCATTAAGAAAATCATTTTTTACATCCAATTGGTACATATTCCAATTCCTTGATGCAGTCACACTTACCGATACCGTGATGGTTGGCATTTTCGCCATAGGTGAGAAAGACTCTTCATAATCTACTCCTTGGGTTTGTGCAAAACCCTTAGCCACAAGTGTAGATTTATACTTGTTTATTGATCCATCTGTGTTTCTCTTGACTTTGTAAATCCATCTAGAACCAATTACCTTCATTGATTCCTTCTTTGGCACTAGCTCCCAAGTATCATTCTCCTTGAGTGCTTCTATTTCTTCATCCATAGCTTCCTTCCATTCTGCCTTGGTCTTTGCTTCTTCATATGAAGTAGGTTCTTCAAATGATAAATCCTTAGCAAGATAAATGGAGTGCTTAGTAACTAAAGAAGTGTCATACCCATATCTAATTGGTTTCGTGCTCTCCCTTTGTGATCTTCTAATTTCTTGGTTGGATGATTCAGGTATGTCTTGCAACCTCTTCATCTTGACCTTGCCCTTTGATTTCCATGCTTTGAACTCCTCCAAATTGATGGTGTCCTCATCATTTGATTTGATGTCTTCAATTTGTCTTGGCTCCTCCTTGGTGAGGCTTGGAAACTCCTCTTCCAAGTCATATGGCAACTTGACCTTCTTGCATTCACTTTCAAACCAAGAATCATTCTCATCAAACACAACATCTCTACTAACCATAAAGCCCTTGTTGGATGGATTATAAAACCTGTATCCTTTCTGATTTAAATCATACCCTATGAAGATGCACTTCTCTGCCTTTGGGTCTAACTTACCTCTAATCTGAGATGGAACATGCACATAGGCAACACTTCCAAAGATTCTGTAATGATCAAGTAATGGCCTCCTACTATGTTGTGCTTCATATGGGGTCATCCCATCAAATGATTTGGATGGCAACCTATTAATAGGATAAGTGGAAGTAGATACACTCTCTGGCCACAAATAATTAGGTAGCCTTTTTTCATTTAGCATTGACCTAGCTGTTTCAACAATCAACCTATTTCTCCTCTCTACCACCCCATTTTGCTCAGGGGTATACCTTTTTGTAATTTCCCTTTTGATACCTCTCTCCTGCAAGAATGCATCAAATTCATTTGAGAAGTACTCACCTACTCCATCTGACCTTAGTCTCTTTAGAGTTCTTCCTGTTTGGTTTTCCACAAGTGCAAGATACTTCTTAAAGCAACTAAACACTTCATCTTTGTGCTTCATAAGATACAACATAGTCCACCTATTAAAATCATCAATGAAAGACACATAGTACCTTGAGCTAGAAATTGAAGGGTCCTTACTTGGTCCCCACATATCTGTGTGGACAAGCTCCAAGTAATCTTCATGCATATAGCCTTTCTTTGAGAAGGGTAACCTGTGTAATTTACCAAACTGACATGCACCACATTTATAGATCATGTGTTGCTTGGATATATTAGGTATCCCAAGCACACATTGATCTCTACATATTTGCTTTAAAGTTCTCTCACCAATATGCCCTAATCTTTTATGCCAAATCTCAAGCTCTGATAATGTTTATCCTGCACAACACACAATACTGAATGTATTACTAGAGAATGTACAAAGACAAGTAGCTCATTAATGTTGGAGTATATACAAGCCGAGGGAAAAAAACCTCCTAAAGAGGGAAAAAAGTTCCCCGGCGGTCCTAGTGTGTTCACACACATCACTACCTAAATATATCAACAAATCCCCCCTGGGAGTGAGGCGGTGAACAAGAAGTTGGCACTCATGTATAAGGAAGTGCCAAGCTATGTGGAAATCACTCCACAAAAGGAAGTAAGCCCAAAGCTTTGTGGAAAGCTTCAAACTTCTCCCTAGGCAGAGCCTTCATGAAAAGGTCTGCAATGTTCTCCTGCGTGGGCACATATGCCAAGCTGATCTCCCCAGTAGAGAACCTCTCCCTGACATAGTGATAATGCACCTCAATGTGCTTAGTGCGAGCATGGAACACAGGGTTCCTCGCAACTGCCAATGTGCTCTAACTGTCAGTGAAGATGGTGGTGGCAGAAGTCTGACCAACACCCAAATCAGCCATAAGGCGTTTGATCCACACACACTCAACAGTCGCTGTGAAAGCTACCCTATACTCAGCCTCACAACTGGAAGTGGCCACAGTAGGCTGCTTCTTGCTCAACCAAGATATACATGAGCTACCAAGCATGAAGCAAAAGCCACTAGTGGACACATGAGTGTCATAGCAACCAACCCAATCAGAGTCAGAAAAAGCATGCAAATCTGGCGGTAGTGATCCCCCCTTGGGATAAAACAACCCAAGTAGCCGAGTACCACTCAAGTAGCGAAAGATGTGCTTAACCCCTACCAATGCTTGACTCCTGGGCAATGCATAAACCTGCTCATCTGTGAGATTGCAAACTGAATATCTGGCCGAGTAATGCATAAGCAAATCAAGCATCCAACAACGTGCTGATAGAGAACAGCATCAAATGCATCTCCAGCATCATGAAGACTCAATCGTAAACCTGTCTCCATAGGAGTGGCAATAGGCTTACAGTCTTCAAGGCCAAAATGCTGCAATAATGTGTCAATATATTTCGTTTGACACAAAGCCATTCCACCATCAACTTGCATAAACTGAATGCCCAAATAGTGATGCAAATGCCCCAAATCAAACACCTCAAATGAGGCATGCAAATCAGCCTTAAAATAAAAAATATGCTTCTCAATAGGACCACTGAGCAACATGTCGTCAACATAGATAACAATGATCAGAAGCACATCATTAGCACGCTTAACATATAAGGTGCTTTCAGTTGGACTGTTCTCAAAACCATGTGCAATCAGATAGGCATGGTTCTTCTTATACCAAGCACGTGGTGCTTGTTTTAAACCATATAATTCCTTCTTTAACCTGCACACCTGGTTTTCATGCCCTTTCTGCACAAAGCCACGAGGCTGAAAAACATACACTTCTTCATGCAAGTCACCATTCAGAAATGTTGTTTTAATGTCCAACTGATGTACATTCCAACCATGATGGGCTGCAAGTGCACAAATACTCTGAACAGTAGTCATACAACATGTAGGTGTAAAGGTCTCATCAAAATCAATGCCTCTTTCCTGCGCATAACCCTTTGCAACAAGCCTAGACTTATACTTGTCAATTGTACCATCATGTTTACACTTCTGCTTGTATACCCACTTAGTGCTGATGGCCTTCTTGCCAGGTGGCAAGTCACATAAAGACCAAGTACCATTCTTCATTATTGCATCATATTCAGATTGCATAGCAGCCATCCAATTTTCTGAATTTTGTGCTTCATAAAACGAAACAGGCTCATTCTCATCACAGAGACTAGATGTAGCCATAGCATAGCAATCTGATGCAAAAGACACACTATGAGAGCCTGATCGAGTACGATATGATAGAGGTGCATCTAATTTGCTATCACGCAAGGTCTGCACCAGCCATTTTGGCATAGTTCTTGCCTACTCAATATCAGCTCTCTCATCAATAAGTGTGTCATGTATATCTGCATCAGAAATGGAATTATCTACATCATCACATGAAACCTGCAAAGGTTGACAAGTTGCCTCATTAGGACCAACACTAGACTGTCCACCTGTAAAAAGAGGCAGCAAAGTATCATACATGTCTTTGGAGCTAACAGATGTTTGCTTAGTACATGAAAGCAATGACTGAATAGAATCTTCCACAAAAACAACATCATGGCTAACCAAAATGCATTTAGTCTGTGGATGATATAGACGATAGCCTTTACTTTCAGAACTCTACCCAACAAAAATACATTTTACTGCTTTATCATCCA
This sequence comes from Ceratopteris richardii, assembly GCA_020310875.1. NCBI lineage: Eukaryota > Viridiplantae > Streptophyta > Polypodiopsida > Polypodiales > Pteridaceae > Ceratopteris > Ceratopteris richardii. Next base: position 175,980,973 of record CM035418.1, read on the forward strand.
ATTTTCTACGATGTTGTTCAGGCACTAATGCATATGCCAAACAACCAAAAACATGCAGATGAGCAACAGATGGCTTGCGGTCATGCCAAGCCTCATAAGGAGTCATAGACTGCAGCGCTTTAGTGGGACAACTGTTCAGTACATATGCTGCACACATGACAGCCTCAAGCCAGAAACTATGTGGTAAAGCCTGACTCTTGACCATACACCTCGCCATCTCCATGAGTGACCTGTTCTTTTGTTCAGCAACTCCATTCTGTTGAGGTGTATACGGCACTGTTCACTGGTGTTTTATCCCACTTTCAGCCAGAAATGCATTAAAATCAGAAGACATATATTCCCTCCCTCGATCAGAACGGAGGGTGCCCATTTTACATGCTGATAGATTTTACATGAAAGTCACGAAGTAAAGATAACTCCCAAAAGAAGGTGTCTGCATAGGACCACAGACATCACTATGTACAAGCTACAATTTCTGAGTAGCCCGAACTGAACCATCGTTTGGAAAGGATGACTGCTGCATTTTGCCCAAAATACAACCTTCACAAACATGTTTTCCAGGTGCCTCAAGTTTGGGCAAAGAGGACACCATTTCAGATTTCTGCAAGCGTAGCAAACTAGCAAAATTCAGATGACCAAAGCGTGCATGCCAAAGCTTTGCATCTGACATAGCCTGAGAATCATTTACTGCACATACCAGATCATTTACAGATCTTTCATAGTCTATGAGCTTATACAACCCACGACATAAAATGCCAGAAGCAATAATCACATCGCCATTTGATAGATCATGAACTGTACACTTGTCATCAACAAATTTCACAACCAAGCCAATCTTGGCTAATGTACAAACTAATAACAGGTTCTTCTTGATCCCTGGCACAAATAAAGCATCTGACAGAGTGAAAGAACTACCATCAGCAGTAGTCAAAATGATCTTACCAACTCCCATAACAGGATAAGAGGAGTTGTTGGCGCATGTAACAGTATTCCCTATAGGGGCAGGCTCAAGTGAAGTGAAGAAACTGCGCTGCGAGGTAATATGTTTGGTTGCCCCACTGCCAAAATACCAAACATCTGAGTCTAATGCAGACATGCACTGCTCATGAGAGGATGGTTCAAAACTGCAAACAGTAGTAAACGCCCATTCTTCTTCCTGCACAAGATTAGCAGACTCTGTTTTTGGTGTAGAGGCCTCTACAACAACCATTCCAGCCTCTTTCTTCTTTGCCTCTTTAGTAGCCAGTTTTGGACAGTTCTTTATAATATGATCATTCCCTTTACAATACTTACAAAACAATTTCTGCTTTTCTGATTTTTTCTCATCTTTATCTTGGTTCTTCGAATGTGCAACATTTGCAGATTTCTGCTTACTAGTAGAAGAGCTCCATTTTCCTTTGCCCTTTTGACTAGCCAAGAAATCCTGATCTGTAACACGCATAATGGACCTATTTTGCCTTGACTGATCCTCCTACAACAGAACAAAGACTAACTCCTCAAATGACAAGGCATTTGGATTGCCTTTCATCATCAACCGAAGAGTAGAAGCAAAACTCTGATATGAATCAGGAAGACCATTTAGAACGGTCTGCACAAGTGAGCTATCTGGTATAACCTCATCAGCAGAAATCAATTGTTCCTTCAAGTCTTTGATCTTTGTTAGAAAATTGTCCATGGAATCACCTTCATTCATGTGCCCACTCTCCAATTGTTTTCGGAGATAAGCAACACGAGCCTCATTCCTAGCTTGGTACAATGTGGTAAGAGTATCCCAAGCATCCTTAGTTGTTCTACAAGAGCGTATGTGAGGAATGATGGCACGTTTGACCGACAAAGCTATCAATGCATGTGCCTAGGCATCTCTGCCATCCCAACAAATCTTCTCTTCAGTAGGTGCAGCAGGAACCGTAGCACGAATAGGAATATGCAGAATATCATCATCTTCGACACCTTCTGCATCAGCTTTAGTACCTGCAGTTGTAACAATTGCAGGTGTGATAGGACGTTTTTCAACACCCTGCACAATGTTCCACAGTCCTTTTGCAACCAATACATGTTGCATCATATAAGCCCACAATGGTTAGCTGGTATCATCCAACTTATCCTCAACAGCCAACATATGAAATACATCACTGCTTTTAGCCATGGCCGGTGACTAAAATACCTTGATGCAAAAAATTGACTGTATCTCAAAAAATTGAACAGAACTGCCCAGAGTAGTTCTGCTAAACCTGTAGTAGACTTCGAGACACTTATACTGGCAAACAGAAACTGGTATATACCTTTGGCACAAAAAAATGAAATAGCTTGCACAAGCATTGTGATAGTGCGTTCGGAGGCCAAAACGAGCTCAGATCACGATTTCGGCACCACAAAGCGAAGCCGTTTTGATCTCGGAAACATGCTGAGTATGCTCACCAAATTTCGTGTGATTATGAGACTACAAATGGAGGAGTGTCGATGGCACCCTAGATGAAGCGACGACCTGATCTGATACCAATTGTTGGAGTTAGACATCTGCCGAAGCACGAGAGCAGCACAAGGAAGAAGAAGAAGAAGCTTGGAGCACAACACACAATACTGAATGTATTACTAGAGAATGTACAAAGATAAGTAGCTCATTAATGTTGGAGTATATACAAGCCGGGGAAAAAAACCTCCTAAAGAAGGAAAAAAGTGCCCCAATGGTCCTAGTGTGTTCACACACATCACTACCGAAATATATCAACAGAATCCATGTTAGGGATCCTCCATAAATGCTCCATATTTGTTGAACCTAACCTGCAAATGCTTTTCCACAATCTGTCCAATACTCATCAAATTCTTGGTGATTGTAGGTACATAAAGAACCCTGCTCAATAGATTTCTATTCCCATAAGAGGTTTTGACATTTCCTTCCTTAACCACTGAATGCTTGGTGTCATCACTTGTTTATACTTGGTGCTTTCCCTTAGGTTCATCAAGATCAGAGAGAAGAGCTACATTGCCTGCCACATGGTTTGAAAAACCTGAGTGAATATAGAAGAGGTAAGCATCATTCATATTGCTTTGAAGTCATGTTCATAATCAGAAGGGAATCCTCTTGATTCTCTGTGTAGTTGTTGTAGCTTTTCCTTGATTTGTAGCCTCCTTGATAGTTATTATTGTAATTGTTGTTGTAGCCATGGTTGTAGCTTTGATTTTGGTTGAACGTTCCTCTTGATTGTGAGTATCCACCTCCTTGATATCCTCTTCCTCTCTGATTCTTGAAGTTCCTATAGCACTCATCTGTAGTGTGATTAGACAATCCACATATTTTGCATGGGGAAGAGTTGAAAGGTCTCCCCCTGCCTTGCTTACCTCCTCTACCCCTACCTCTTGAGTTCCTGAGACATCTCTTGATATGTATCCATAGAGACTCCTTCCTTGTAAGTATGTCTTCATCCTCAAAGACGATCTTGGTAGTTGTTCCTGCTCAATGTATCAATAAAATAAGGGAAACCATCTCCCATTTTACCTCAATTGCTCTGATACCACTATTGGGAAAGATGGATGGACACCTCAAGAAATGAGTTGGTACTACTAATCAATGCTTTGTACTTACCCTCTTTCACTTCAGAGTTGTGATGTAGGCCCTCTTAGCTTCCTAATGACACTAAATAAGCGCCTATGTACTTTGGAGATGATGCTTCAAACAATTTGATCAAAACAAATAAGTTTGCAAGTAGCTAGTGCCCAAAAAGTTGTTATTTTGGTCTTGACACCTACTGGTTCTCAAGCAGTGTGCTCCCAGCACAGTAGAAATTAGAAAAATTCCTTCTCAATGTATCTAATTAGCTTAGAGAGCTAATGTTTCCAAGTGGAATCACGTAAAATGATTGACTATACACAGAGCAATGTCTTTCGCAAGTAGAATGTTACCCCCCGATATTTTAGGTACTCTGCAGAAAATGACTAGTGACCACTTTGAGACACTTTTTTCCCAATTTGCTAAATGAAACTTCTTCAAACTTTGACAGCTTGTTGTAGACTTGGAGCTTGTTCCAACAAGCCATATATCATTGAAAATGATCGGGGGATCACTGAGATATGAGCATTACAAGTACATTGTTCTCAGTGACAATGGCAGAGAAGAAGATGACCATGATCAATGATATATTGTATTATAAAACAATGTTGTACATGATCATTGGCATGAATATGATGCCCAATGATAGTCATAGGAGTAGGCTATAATGTAAGCCTCTCAACTTCAACAAATGATCTACAATATGCTCAGTAATGGGGCATTACCAGCCGTGAGACTTCAAGCTACTTTTATAGTGAATCTTTTCCAATTTTGAATTTGAAATTCAAATAGAGCTCCACCTAAAAATTATTCCTCTAAATGATGAGATATTCTCTCATGAGAGAACTCGTACCATAAAGTTTTCCTAACTCCATGAGTTTAATGGCTTTACTAGATTCTTCCAAGTCAAAAAGACTTTTAAAAAATTTTAATGGTAAAAATGATAAGCAATGGTTCATGTGGTTCTCCAACAATTTGCACATAGTCTCTTCAATGCCTAGCCAAGTGTGAAGGCTTGGCATTTGCACCAACAAATGTGTCCTTCTTCGTGCTTTACTACCCGTGAATAAAATTCAAGCTCTTTTATAGATGTGTCTTCAATTTGAATTTTGAATCTACCACCTAAAAGGTGATCCTACCTTTTAGGATTCTAATTGATTTGATTCTAACTACTTGGTTGGTATGAAGTAAAACTCGTAAGGTCATGAGATTCTCTCAAACCTTTCCATTTACATTTTTCTTGAGTTAAACTCATGGATTTTAGAAGATGTGTTCATATGTGACTTGTGAATAATCACACTCAAGTTGTGAAGTAAACCGTTGATATTTGATCAAGCATCAAGGCTTGCCAAATGCACCAACAAATTAGTGCTTAGAATTACTCTTATTGGAAAAGATGTAAAATGGGAGGGAGAGGGATTAAGAATACAATACATGCTAATGAGAATAATGAAAGAAAAACTCAAAAAGGAAAAGCAATTAACATATGCTATGATACCATGTTGAAAGGAAGCACTACTCCTATTACACTCACATACACATATCTAACAAACTATGGAGGAACAAAAAAAAGATAAGAAAACATGATTAACTAAATAAATAGAAATGAACTTACAAAGAATGCTCTATGAGCATGGAGACTCCATGAGGAGAGGATGCACACTCTTCGCAATAAGCTAGAGTGAATGCCTTTTTTGGAAGTGATGTGAGGTCTTGCTTATATGGAGTTTGGGAGAATTCCCTTGCATGTGGGATATATGTGCTTGCATGAGAATGAAAGTGAGTGGGAACAAAAGGGTGGAGCATGGAACTCTCAACAAAAACATCTATTTGGTGCACTCTATGCAAAAATTCTCAAGATTGGCCAGAGTTTGGTGTGTCAATTTTATGGAAAATCAGGTCATGAAGCAATGGATTGCCATTTCCTTGGTATTCAAGCCAATTAGATGTCACCAAGTGTGTTAAAAGTCAAGCTTCAAGCTACAAATTCGTGGGAATATTTTATGGACATGTGGATCAATCAAAGGAAGCCAAAAGCCACGAGATTCCATCAAGAAAAGTCACTCAACCACTCCCCAAGTCATCTCAACTAAGTCCTCCAAGTCAGGAGGCTGATTTGAAAAGGTAGTTCCTAGATTTTAGGGGCACACTTCTCACTATAAAAGGAGCATGTATCCCGACTTTTGGGCCATCTTCTTGGAGTTTTAGCTCATGTAAAGTGAGCACTAAGTGCTGGAGTTGTGATAAGCAAGCCCCTTGCTTGCTTGTTTGTTTTCTTTTAGTAGGCATATCTATGTGTGTGCGCAGGCAGTGTTGCAACTCTCTACCCCTGAGTTGTTAGCATTGGTTCTCCCTCATATTGTATCCATTTGATGTAATTATTGTCTCATTGGATAGCTATTAGAGTCTATTTTATGTTCACAAATTCTCTAGAGCATTCTCTGAGTAGTCTGGGAGCAACATTCATTTTAGTGAAGTTGTGTGATTGATATCTCTCTCTTTGTGTAGGCTCTATTGGAAATATTTTGCTCTCTATTGTAAGGGATGGTTCTCCTTCTCTATTTATCCATTTGCTATGATTTTGGTGTCATTGGGTAGCTATTAGAGTGCTTTAAAGCTGACCCAACCTTGAGATTCATTCTCTGTATAATCGCTGAGAAAAGCTTGCTGGAGTGAAGTGAGGTCTCTGCTTGACTAGCAGTAGTGAGCATTCAACTAGCTCATGTTGTAGACATTGTTTCTCTTTGTGTAAGCATCCATTTGAAGTGAAATTGGATTTGTTGGAAAGCCCTTCGTGTCTACTACAGGTCTACAAACGCTCACTGGAGTTGTCTGCATAAGCTTTGAGTAAGAGCATTTTTGGTGTGCAGAGGTCAAAGAAGGATACCTGTGGAGGTCATTCGCGCTTCGTCGTTGCTTAGGGGTTGAGATACTTCCCCCATCAGTGGTATCAGAGCATTTGGGAATCTTGGAGGTATCACATACAAGCAAGAAGACCTCTTGGAGTTGGTGGTTGAAGATTTGCATCAACAAAAGCTTCTTGGAGGTAGCTCACATCAAGAGGGAGCTATTCTACTCAAAGTTTCAAGAGCACAAGGTGTCCATCTAAGGAAAGCTTTGGATTGAGGTAACCTCAGAGCCTCATTTTCATTTTACACACATTGGAGCATTAGCCAAGGGCTAGGTCAAGTATCAAAGACTAGATATGGGAGACTTCAACACTCAAATTGAAAAGCTAGACAAAGGGAACTATCAACCATGGAGATTTAGGGTCTCCAACTATCTTATGGGTAAGGGCCTTTGGGGGTTGATTAGTGGAAGTGAACCAAGACCTAGGTTGGATGAGGATCCAACCAATGACCAGAGAAGGGCCTTTAGGGAATGGAATGAAAGAGACAAGCGGGTTATCTTTATTCTTTCCCAACACATTAGCAATAGCATGATCGGCCATATCCAAGACTTGGATTCAAGCATGAAGGTATGGGAGACACTTGAAAGGATTTATTCAACAAGCACCAAAGCAAGGAAGATCCAACTCAAGAATGAGCTCAACAACCTTAGGAAGAGCTCAGGGAGTAGCATAAATGACTACATACTTAAGGTCAAGGAGTTATCAGATGCATTGGGATCCATTGGAAGCCACATAGACGATGAAGATCTTGTGGCTTATACTCTCAATGGTTTGAGAGATGATGAGAAGTGGAAACCCTTTACCACTTCAGTTTATGTAAGGGATAATCTTCCCGATTTTGAGCAATTGGTTGCTCTCATGGTCACCGAAGAAATGAACATAGGTGGAAGTTCAACTAAAAGCAAGGATGCACAAGTTTTCTATGCAGGTAATCAAAGGGGCAAAGGAAGATGAGGACAAGGAAGGGGCAAAGGAAGGTTTGGAGGAAGGCAAGGCCACTCAAGCAATCAAGAACATGACCAAGGCACCTCATCACAAAGAGGGAGAGGAAGAACAAGAGGAAGAGGAGGACGACTTCAACAAAACAGGAATCAAGATGGCGAAGGATGTTACATATGTGGCAAGTTTGGCCACTATGCTAGAGATTGCTACCAAGGAGGAAACCAAAGGAGCTATAATCAAGGTTCTTCATACAAAGGCCAAGGTAATTATGCTTCTACAAGTTAAGAAAATGACAATATCTTGATGATGCACATGAATGGGAATTCAAGCAAAGTAGATAACACTTGGTATATTGATAGTGGATGTAGCAACCATATGAGTTGCAATGCTTCTTGGTTTACTAATCTACATGTTCCCAAAGGTAAAGGACATGTAGAAACAGGTGATGATACAGCCCATGAGATCTCCCATGTTGGAGATGTAGCTTTGGATGACAAGGAGGAAGGAAGATGTCTCAAGGATGTCTTGCATGTACCTACTATCACAAAGAACTTGGTGTCCGTTGAGAAAATGGTTGAAAGAGGCTATCAAGTAAGGTTCAACAAAGGTGGATGCTTTGTGGAGGACCCTAAGCAAGGTTACAAGGTCATAGCAAGAGGAAAGAAGCAAGGGAGACTCTTCACTTTGGAGGTAAATGCTCATTCCACTCAACATGTCTACTTCACATATGGAAACAAGAGGATTTCGGAGTTGGACTTGTGGCACAAGAGGATAGGTCACATCAACATACAAAGAATGAAGGAAATGCAATTCAAGAGGCTGGTTGAAGGTCTTCCCAACTTCCAAGGACAAGGTATGAAGCATTTATGTGAATCTTGTCAACTAGGGAAGCAAGCGAAACTTCCATTCAAGAAGAGTGGCTACATAAGCCAACATCCATTGGAGTTGATACATAAAGATGTGTGGGGGCCAACCAAAGAGCAATCCATTGGAGGTAACAAGTACTTTGTCACTTTTATAGATGATTGCACAAGGATGGTTTGGGTTTATTTCATAAAAAACAAATCAGATGTGTTTACATGTTTCAAAGCATTCAACGCAATGGTAGAGAAGGAAACATGTACATATATCAAGAAGCTAAGGTCCGATGGAGGGGGAGAATATTTCTCCAATGAGTTTTCTGATTTTTTAATGGATCAAGGCATCAAGAGGCAAGTAACATGCAAGTACACACCCCAACAAAATGGAGTAGCAGAGAGAAAGAATAGATACATTGCCGAGATCGCTAGAGCAATGCTTAATGAGATGAATGTACCTAACATGTTTTGGAGTGATGCAGCAAATACCGCCGTGTATCTAATGAATAGGTCTCCTACCTCAGGGATCCATGGCTTGACACCATATCAAGCCTATTATGGTAAGAAACCTGATCTTTCCCACTTGAAGATATTTGGATGTACTTGTTATGTACATGTGCCAAGTGAATTGAGGCACAAGCTACAACCAAAGGCAGAAAAGTGTGTGTTTCTAGGATATTCAAATGATCATAAAGGTTACAGGTGCTTCAACCCAAACACAAAGGACTTGATGATATCAAGGGATGTAGCATTTGATGAGCTACTCCCTTGGTATAAGAAGTATGATTGTATGCAAGACTATGAAGAAGAAAAGCATGGACATGATGAAGAACAAATCGACCTAGAGCTAAGCGGCCCAAGGTGTTCCATCAATGAAGATAGTTCAAGCATGAACTCACCATGGAGGGGGAGATCTTCATCAAGCTATGAAGCACAATCAATCAACAAAGGCAAAGCAACATTGGTGGAGTTGGATGAAAAAGGTAATGAAGTTGAAGATGATGAAGGACACATGACGGAGAAAGAAGCCACGTCAAAGAAAGAGATCAAGTTCCCAGGGAAAAGGAGGTTTATTCCTCCAAAAGGTGAAGAAAGGAAGTCTTCTAGAGTTAAGTATACAACTCAAAGGTTTACTTATGATTCATACATGGCAACTCATTATGCATATATGAACAAAGTAGTAGAAGATCATGAGCCCGATTGCTATGAAGATGCAAGCCGGTACACCGAATGGAAAGAGGCAATGCAAGAAGAGATCGACACACTTGAGGAAAATCAAACATGGAATCTAGTTCCAAAGAAGGAGAACATGAAGGTAATAGGTAATAAGTGGGTGTATAAAGTAAAGAGGAATTCAGATGGATCTATTTCTAGGTTCAAAGCAAGATTGGTGGCCAAGGGTTTTGCACAAACCTATGGAGTGGACTTGGAAGAGACATTCAGCCCCGTGGCAAAGATGAGCACCATTAGGATACTCATTGCAATGGCTGCTAGCAAAGGATGGAAGCTTTTCCAATTGGATATCAAGAATGCCTTTCTCAATGGAGACTTGGAAGAAGAGGTATACATGGAGCAACCACTAGGTTTTGTTCATAAAGAGTTTCCACATCATGTTTGTAGGTTGAAGAAGGCACTTTATGGCCTAAAGCAAGCTCCAAGGGCTTGGAACCAAAGATTGGTGGACTTTTTGATCAAATGTGGTTACAATCAATGCAAGGCGGATCCATCTCTCTTCATCAAACAAAGAGGAGAACTTGTAGTCTACATGTGTGTGTATGTAGATGATCTTATCATTACAGGTAATGATACAAAGGGCATTGAGGAGATCAAGGCAAAGCTTGGAAAGGAGTTTAGAATATCTGATCTTGGAGATCTTAGGTATTTTCTTGGCATTGAAGTTGTATACAAAGAAGAAGGTATTATGCTCATACAAAGGAAGTATATTCTAGACCTACTTGAGAGGTTTGGATGCTACATTGCAAGCCTATTTCAAATCCCATGGAAGTTAATGTAAAGCTAAGCTCCATTGATGGAGATCCATTAGAGGATGTAACTTTGTATCGATCTATTGTAGGGTCTTTCAATTATGCCACAATAGCTAGGCCTGACATAGCATATGGAGTTGGAATGTTATCACAATTTATGCATAGTCCAAGGACTACACACTTGCAAGCTGCAAGAAGAATGTTACGATATCTCAAGGCCACTATAAAGGAAGGATTGTTCTATTCATTTGATGATGATATGCAGGTCAAAGCTTATTCTGATGCGGATTGGGCCGGTTCCAAGGAAGATAGAAGAAGTACAAGTGGTTACCTAGTCGTGCTAGGTAGCAAGATCATCTCATGGATTTCAAAGAAGCAACCCACGGTGGCATTATCTTCCATCGAGGCTGAGTATAGAGCTTTGGCTCAAGTCATATGTGAGCTAATGTGGATTAAGACGTTATTTATGGAGCTTAATTTGCAGGTTGACACATATCCAATTTTTTATGACAACATGAGTAGCATTCATCTAGCATCGAATCCTGTCTATCATGCTAGAACTAAGCATATTGAAGTGCACTATCACTTCATAAGGGAAAAGGTGATATCCAAGGAAGTTTCAATACATGATATTGGGACCAAGGACCAAGTTGCCGACATGTTTACAAAGGCTTTGGATGGGATGAAGATTTCAAAATTCAAGCAATGCATCAACATGAAGGAGCTTGGATGAGGACGAAGAATCGAAGCTTGAGGGGGAGTGTTATAAGTCAAGCTTCGAGCTACAAATTTGTGGAGAATCTTTTATGGACATGTGGAGCAATCAAAGGAAGCCAAAAGCCACGAGATTCCATCAAGCAAAGTCACTCAACCACTCCCCAAGTCATCTCAACTAAGTCCTCTAAGTTAGGAGGTTGATTTGGAAAGGTAGTTCCTAGATTTTAGGGGCACACTTCTCACTATAAAAGGAGCATGTATCCCGACTTCTTTTGGGCCATCTTCTTGGAGTTTTAGCTCATGTAAAGTGAGCACTAAGTGCTGGAGTTGTGATAAGCAAGCCCCTTGCTTAAGCTAGCCCCTTGCTTGCTTGTTTGTTTTCTTTTAGTAGGCATATCTATGTGTGTGCGCAGGCAGTGTTGCAAATCTCTACCCTTGAGCTATTAGGATTGGTTCTCCCTCATATTGTATCCATTGGATGTAATTCTTGTCTCATTGGATAGCTATTAGAGTCTATTTTAGGCTCACAAATTCTCTGGAACATTCTCTAAGTAATGTGGGAGCAACATTCATTTTAGTGAAGTTGTGTGATTGATATCTCTCTCTGTGTGTAGGCTCTGTTGGAAATATTTTGCTCTCTATTGTAAGGGCTGGTTCTCCTTCTCTATTTATCCATTTTCTATGATTTTTGTGTCATTAAGTAGCTATTAGAGTGCTCTAAAGCTGATTCAAGTTTGACATTCATTCTCTGTATAATCTCTGAGAAAAGCTTGCTAGAGTGAAGTGAGGTCTCTGCTTGACTAGCAGTAGTGAGCATTCAACTAGCTCAAATTGTAGACATTGTTTCTCTTTGTGTAAGCATCCATTTGAAGTGAAATTTGATTTTTTGGAAAGCCCTTGGTGTCTACTACAAGTATACAAAAGCTCACTGGAGTTGTCTGCATAAGCTCTGAGTAAGAGCATTTTTGGTGTGGAGAGGTCAAAGAAGGATACCTGTGGAGGTCATTCGTGCTTCGTCGTTGCTTAGGGGTTGAGATACTTCCCCCATCAAAGTGTACTTGTAAATCAACCCTTATTACCAAATCCAAGATTCCAAGTGGAAAACATGTATACCACTACTCACATAAACTCTTCCAATGAAAGGAAATCTCCATTTAGAAGACCAACACATCCTATAATTAGATGTGGTGAATATGGGCAGTTTCAAGAAAAATGCTCCCTCCTAGAAGGGTCTCCACCTTGCAAGTATTGCTTGGATACAATGGACCATTACTTGAAGGATTGTCCAAAGAAAAAGACCTATGCTGCTCAAAACCCCATAAACGGTTCAACTCCATCCTATCAAGTTAATGTATCTATGTCAATAAGGAGAAGTAGGAAGCAATCCACGCAAGTGAGAAAGAAGGAAGCAATACCAAGATATTCCAAGTGCTTCATACTTTTCTTTAGACTCTGCTTGTCCATCTCAGAAAAATGAATTGCCTAAGAGTGATGCTCCTAGGCAATTTGGATGATTTTTCCAAGCTAATGAAGTTGATGTATATTTTCAAATGGTCAAGTTAACGAAGTTGAAATTTCAAAAAAAATTTCAAGTGAATGAACCCATTTTTTCAAAGTGTTCAAGTGAATGAAGTCGACATGGAAGGGGAAGTTAGTAAAGTTCACCAATTTTAAAAATGGCAACATTGATAGATCAAGTTTTGAAAAGCGGTCAACTTAAAGTTGCCCTATTCTTAAAATTGTTCCACTTAATGAAGTTAACCGGAAGTTTCTACTAAAAAATGGATGAATTTTTGAAGTCAATCTGTTTCCCCATATTATCCTAATTCAAGTCACTCCAACAAGTGATCCTGGTCAACTTCATGGAGTTGCTCCCTTGCATAACTATGGCCTAGAAAAGGTAACCCTAAGCTATGCTCCAAAATCTAAACGTGTTTTGCACATGTAGCAAAAAGAAGAAGAAAATAAAGAACTCACTACCAATCCATGGTTCATCCTAAGTCTAGGAGCTGAATTGCTATCATAGCAAGAAATGGATCAGGAACTAGGAGTATAGACTAGATATTAGAGAAAGAAACAAGAGGCGAAGATCTTCCAAGAAAAAGATCCAGGTATGAAAAATTCTAAAGTCTTGGAGGAAATCAACAAGGCTTTTAAAGAGACAATGAAGGAACTATATTCAACTAAGGAACCTTCTCTACCTTTACCAACACCATCCATCATCAAAACTGAGGAGATAACAAGTATCTTTGTATGATCTATTAAGATTGGATGAAAGATTTAGAAGTGAATTCATAGGGATCCTAAAAACATTAACTCATCCAACTATTATTGCAATAAGTGGCGGGCACACTCCAATGGATATGATGAAAGCTGCAATTATAGATAACTTCACAAAGGCATCCATACTCCTTTTTGTAGTTTACCGAAGAGGATTGAAGACAAAGGAGTGATCCCAAAGTAGAAGAAAGAAGAGAAGAAAAGTAGACCCCAAAATTTTAAAGAAATGGCTGATTTCTTTCCCATAAATCCTTTGTAAAACATTGAGAAGCATTGTAAATGCTCTAGAGGATTCATTTAGATGCATAATCCTTGAAGATTGTAACATTACCTTTGTACAATAGTAGAAACTTAGTGATATATAGAGGAAGTGCCGGTCTCTTATGTGAAAGGACCAAAATTAGGGCACATGTATATAAGTTACTTGTGACTCTTTTGTAAAGATTTTTGCCGTTTTGAAGAGCCAACTTGTAGGATTTTTGAACTTGCTTCTTATTGCCTAAGTATCTTGTTCTTCATGAGCTTTTGTGTGTGCTTGAGGCATGGAATGCTTGCCTACAAGTGTTTTCTACCTCTTCCCCATCTGTTTTTGTTTTTAATGTGTGTGTCTGAAGCATAGGAAGTCTAGAAGTGGGAGTAGGTGTGTCTTGCCACTCTATTTTTTTGCCATAACTTGAAGCACAAAGCTTCAATTAAGCTGAAAATAATAGCATTTGATGCGTCTTATCAAGAGCTTTGAAGGAACCCACTGTCGACTACATTCGGGCATTGAGAGATGTTGTATGAGGTGGATGTTTCATATGTGCATGCATTACTTGTCCCTTTCATACATTAGTCATCATTTATGCACATGTTTCCATGCACTTTATCATGTTAGGCTCTTGGACTGATAATTTAATGTGTGTATCAATGCCACCACTAAATACATTTTCTTGATGATTGAGATTTAGTTTCTTTTGTTGCAAATCCCTAAGAAATTGTGAGCTTAGGTACACACATTTTTGGCACCATTGATAGGAAGTTGGTCTTACATCAAGGTGCTTACATGATGGTTAAATCACTGTTTTGAAGGTAGTGATTGTGGGGAAGGAAATTTTAGTGGCTTGGCCAATCATCACTCTCTTGCACTTATTGCTTCATACACCTAGTGTGTGTGTGTGTGTGTGAAGTTTTTGGGATTAAGTTAGGAGTAAAGGAATTAGGGTTAGGAAGTAGGTAAGAGAGTGAGAAATTAGAATAGGCCCATGATATTTCAAAAAACCAAAAAAAACATTCTTTTTTTTCTTGAGTCACTAGTCCTCTTCTATCATGTGGAACTTGGTGTACAACTGGGTTCTAGAGCTAAACGTTGATGAGATTACTCTTTGAGGTGAGCACTTCACTGTGAACAAATCAAAATTTTGATTGAATATCCTACGGGGTAACATGACACCTGTCAAGTATCGTGAGGCTCTAGAAGGATTTTCTAGCTAGAAACATATAGGGATGACAAGGAGAGCACAAAGAAATCACTTGCACAAAAATTTTCTAATTTGGACTTTTCTAAAGTCCAAGTATCGTGATCCATTGAGTTTGGTATTGTGATAACAAATTCTTGTGTGTCGTGACACTTGGAAAGTATCATGTATCACTGATACCTTACTCCTAGGTGTATCATGATACTCAAGTATCGTGTATCACCTGGTCAAGTATTGTGACCACCTAGATATTGTGTATTGTCAATACTCTAGGTATCGTGTGTCATTGATTCGGGTTGTATATCCTGTATCACGTTGAAAATATATATCATGTATTGTCAAGATACCTTTTTCAAGTATTGTATCGTGCCTTTTCAATATCATGTATCATATTGAACCAAGGGATCATGTGTCACCTTGATCATAAGTATCGTTTGTACGAGGTATCATGTATCACCTCAATTTAGATATCGTATCATGGAAGTCTAGTATTGAATATTGTGAGTTTCCAAGTATTGTGTATTAGGAAAATGCCCATCTATTGTATTTTCCAACATCAATATCATGTCGTGAGGCTTACAAGTATCATGTATTGGGTAAATTAGAAACAAGTCCTAATTAGTTCTAAAATAAACATTTGAGGAATTCTAGTACTCAACTAGTGAGCAAAGCCATTTCCAAGAATTAATAGAACACCATAAGTACCAAATCAAAGGATAAGGTCAACAAAATTGGTTAAGGTCCCAAACTGTGAATGAGCCTCAGATTTGGATGTGTCTTAGGGAGTCGAAGAAGCATGATATCCTCAGAAAGGAGTGTAACTCAAAGGATTATTCCCGCCATCTACTCTAACACCTCTAGTGACCCCAAAGAAGAATCTATTATGGTCTCTAAAGATATGCATAGCTCTATCTATTTTGCAGAGTTCATGTCTATGATAGAGGGTAACAGGTTCATTCTCATCATAGACACTAGACGTAGGCATAGCATAGAAATCTGATGCAAAAGAGGCACTATGAGAGCCTGAACCAGTAGGATAAGATAGAGGTGCCTCTAATTTGCTATCACGCAAAGTCTGCACTAGCCATTTTGGAATAGTTTGTGCCTACTCAATATGAGCTCTCTCATCAACAAGTGCATCATGTGACTCTGCATCAGAAATGGAATGATTTGCATCATCACATGAAACTTTTAAAGGCGGAGAAGTTGCTTCATTAGGAGTAGCACTAGATTGTCCACCTGTAAAAAGAGGCATGTCTTTTGAGCTAACAGATGTCTCCTTGCTACATGAAAGTAAGGGCTGGATTGCATCTTCCACAAAAACAACATCACAGCTATCCAGAATGCGTTTAGTCTATGGATGTTATAGACGATAGCCTTTGTTTTCAGAATTGTACCCAACAAAAATACATTTTACTACTTTATCATCCAATTTTTTGCAATGTTTTTCAGGTACTAATGCATATGCCAAACAACCAAAAACACGTGGATGAGCAACAAATGGCTTCTGACCATGCCAAGCCTCATATGGAGTGATAGACTATAGTGCTTTGGTGGGACACATGTTAAGTACATATGTTGCACACATAACAGACTCAAGTCAGAAACTATGTGGTAAGGCCTGACTCTTGACCATAAACCTCGCCATCTCCATGAGTGACCTATTCTTCTGTTTAACAACTCCATTCTTTTGAGGTCTATATGGCATTGTACATTGATGTTTTATCCCATGTTCACCCAGAAATGCATTAAAGTCAGAGGACATATATCCCCCCCCCCCCCCCCAATCAGAATGGAGGGTGCCCATTTTACATGCTGATAGATTTTCAACCAAAAGCAAAAATTGTTTGAAGCACATAAACACCTCAGACTTTGCTTTCAATGGATATACCCATGCAAATCATCAATGAAAGTCACGAAGTATAGATAATTTCCAAAAGAGGGTGTCTGCATAGGGCTACAAACATCACTGTGAACAAGCTGTAATTCCTGAGTAGCTCGAACTGAACCATCTTTTGGAAAGGAAGAATGCTGCATTTTGCCCAAAATACAACATTCACATACAACATTTTGCCCAAATACAGCCTTCAAGTTTGGGCAAAGAGGACACCATTTCATATTTTTGCAGGCATAACAAACTAGCAAAATTCAGATGACCAAATCGTGCATGCCAAAGCTTTGCATCTCACATAGCCTGAGAATCATGTACTGCACATGTTGAATCATTTATAGATCTTTCATAGTCTATGAGCCTATACAACCCATGACATAAAATGCAAGAAGCAAAAATGACATTGCCATTTGACAGATCATGAACTATACATCTGTCATCAACAAATTTCACAACCAAGCCAATCTTGGCTAATGCAAAAACTAATAATAGATTTTTCTTGATCCCTGGCACAAACAAAATGATCTTACCAGCTGCCATAATAGGATAATAGGAGTTGTTGGCACATGTAACAGTATTCTCTATAGAGGCAGGCTCGAGTGAAGAGAAGAAATTGCATTGCGAGGTAATATGTTTGGTCGCCCCACTATCAAAGTACCAAACATCTGAGTCTTTTGTAGACATGCACTGCTCACGAGAACATGGGTCAAAACTTCTTCATCCTGCACAAGATTAGCAGACTCTGTTTTCGGTGTAGAGGCCTCTACAACAACCATTCCAGCCTCTTTCTTCTTTGCCTCTTTAGCAGCCAATTTTGATGCCATGATCATTTGCTTCACAGTATTTCCAAAACGATTTCAGTTTTTTTGATTTCTTCTCATCTTTGTCTTTCTTCTTCGAATGTGCAGCATTTGCAGATTTCTTGTTACTAGTAAAAGAGCTCCATTTTCCTTTGCCCTTCTGACTAGCCAAGAAAGCTTGATCTACAACATGCATAATAGGCATGTTTTGCCTAGAGTGGTCTTCCTGCAACAAAACAAAAACTAACTCTTCAAATGTTAAGGCATTGGGATTGCCTTTCATTATCAAACAAAGAGTAGAAGCAAAACGCTGATATGAGTCAGGAAGACCATTCAGAATAGTCTGCACAAGTGAACTGTCAGGAAGGACTTCATTTGCAGAAATCAATTCTTCCTTCAAATCCTTGATCTTTTTCAAAAAACTGTCCATATAGTCACCTTCATTCATGTGCTCACTTTCCAACTATTTTCTGAGGTAAGCAACACAAGCCTCATTCCTAGCCTGGTACAATGTGGTAAGTATATCCCAAGCATCCTTAGTTGTTCTGCAAGACTGAATGTGAGGAATAATGGCATCTTTGATAAACAAGGCTATCAATGCATGTGTCTTAGTATCTCTACCATCCCAACAAATTTGCTCTGCACTAGGTGCAACTGAAATAGCAGCATGAATAGGAATCTACAGAATATCACCATCTTCGACACCTTCTGCATCAGCTTCAGTACATGCAGTTGTAACAGTTGCATGTGTGATAGGACATTTTTCAACACCCTGCACAATGTTCCACAGTCCTTTTGCAACCAATACATGTCATCATATAAGCCCATAACGGGTAGTTGGTACCATCCAACTTATCCTCAAAGGTTAACATATGGAATACATCATTGCTTTCTGCCATGGACAATGACTAAAATACCTTGATGCAGAAAATTGATTGTATCTCAAAAAGTTGAACATAACTGCCTAGACGAATTTTGCTAAACCTATACTGACTTCGAGACGCTTATACTAGCAAACCAAAACTGGTATATACCTTTGGCAAAAAAAGATGAATTAGCTTGTAGAAGCACTACGATAGTGCATTCGGAGGTCTAAACGAGCTCATATCGCGATTTCGGCACCACACATCAAAGCTGTTTTGATCTCTAAAACACCCTGAGTATGCTCACCAAATTTTGTGCAATTTTTTTACTGCAACTGGAGAGGTGTCGACGATGCGCTAGATGAAGTGGCGACCTGCTCTGATACCAATTGTTGGAGTTAGAAGTCTGTGGAAGCACGTGAACAGAACAAGGAAGAAGAAGCTTGGAGCACAACACACAATGCTGAATGCACAAAGATAAGTAGCCCACTAGGGCAATAGGCACATATACAAGCCGGGTGAAAAAAACCTCCTAAAGAGGGAAAAAAGTGCCCGGGTGATCCTAGAGTGTTCACACACATCACTACCTAAATATATCAACATAGGTCTATGCATTGCCCAAGTGTCAAGCATTGGTAGGCGGTCAAGTGCATCTTTCGCTACTTGAGTGGTACCCGGCTACTTCGGTTGTTTTATCCCAAGGGGGGATCATTATCACCAGATTTGCATGCTTTTTCTAACTCTGACTGGGCTGGTTGCTATGACACTCATGTGTCCACTAGTGGTTTTTACTTCATGCTTGGTAGGTCATGCATATCTTGGTTGAGCAAGAAGCAGCCTACTATGGCCACTTCCAGTTGTGAGGCTGAGTATAGGGCAGCTTTCATAGCGACTATTGGGAGTGTGTGGCTCAAATGCCTTATGGCTAGTTTGGGTGTTGGTTAGTCTTCTGCCACCACCATCTTCATTGAGAGTTAGAGCGCATTGGCAGTTGCGAGGAACCCTGTGTTCCATGCTCGCACTAAGCACATTGAGGTGCATTATCATTATGTACAAGAGAGGTTCTCTGTTGGAGAGATCAACTTGGCATATGTGCCCACACAGGACAACATAGTAGACATTTTCACAAAGGCTGTGCCTAGGGAGAAGTTTGAAGCTTTCCGCAAAGCTTTGGGGTTACTTCCTTTTCTAGATTGATTCCACATAGTTTGGCACTTTGTTAGCTCACGAAATGGTTAATTTTTATGCACTAATATGCTTCTATTTGGCAGAAAAATACGCTTGATTGCAGGTACTCGATCAGTCGACCAGATGGTTGTCTTCGCGGAGCTATGACCGAGATGCATTTGTGGGTATATTGAGAAGTTGTGCCAGGAACAAAGACTTGAGCAAAGGCATTAGAATAAATGAGGGTCTTCAACGACAAGGTTTAGTTGAAAAGTGCTCCGATGCCCTCAATTATATGTACACAAAGTGTGGTGCTCTAGAGGCAGCAAGGCAGCCTATGACATCATAAGAGCAGCTTGGTGGGTTTGTGTGCATCACTCACCCTCGTGGATCGCATAAATTAAAGCATCTGCACATAGTGCCTGCATGATTTTTTTGCAAATTTTTCATTTCCTATGATGGCAAAGTGTTGTACAAAAGCTTAAACACCTCTCGCTCACAAGTGTGATTGAGTATCCAACAAGGGGCCGTTCTAATTGTCAGAAAAAAGGGGACGACAAAATTGGCCGCTTCTATTTTGTGTACGAAGAAAGAAAAGAGAGGACGACCTCGGCCATGCGCTGGCAGGTAGTTTTCTTTTGTCTTTTTTGTTTCTGTCTAATGTGGCAGACACTCCTGGAGAGCTGGGGAAACGACGAAGAAGGGGAGGAAGAAACGGATGGCTGGGGGCTCATGCGAAGGGGGGGGGGGAAAGTGGATAGCTTGGCATCATGATGGAATGAACAGTACACTTGGAGTTGACAAAACGGGAATGATAGGAGCACTGCTACTTATGAAACTTTGGATCTGAAGCGTCAATCATCTAGTTCTCGATTCTGCAAGCTCGCGAAGCAGACAAACTACTAGTCAGCAATAGTTTTCCGTGCAGACTTACGAGTTGGACTTTTCTTCTATGGATTCTTCTTTTTTCCTCGTGATTATGAGAGTGAATGAGAAAATGGTATCAAATAGCCAGTTCCAATCAACAGTTCATCCTTCGCGACAAAGCTATGGGTGTTTTTATCAGACACAATATGCCTTCTTCAGGTCTGAGGTGGATTGTCAAGCAGCCTACGACGCCTAGTACGATGTCGAGTATTTTTTGAAGACACTCCAAGTGACTTGACCGTGGAGGTGGGATCATCAAGCTTCTGTGTTCACAAGTTCCCACTGGTCTCAAAGAGTGGTTGGATTCGAAAGCTAGTAGTTGAGAATAAGGATCCAGGCATCACACGAATGACTTTGTCAGAAATTCCTGGTGGAGCTGAGGATGGGCAAAGGGGATCGGTGTGCAACAGTTCTTGTTCCTGAGTAGTGCTGGAATATACAAGACAATAGATGCACCTCCACATGTTGAAAGGAAAAGAAGGCTCGTCATCGGAGGTAAACATATTATCTTGATGTATTTGAATGTCTGGAACCTACTGAACAAAGATTGTGTAAAAAATGGAGTGATTGGGCATGTCCTTGAGGAGGTTTCACACTCGATTATGGATGAATCGTTGAGTGATGCTATTGTGGATTTGTGAACCTGCTTGAATATGAGAAATTTGTGTAAGCATGTGCGGACAAATGGGCTTAATGATGTATAGAATGCATGCCTTGATCATATATGATCCTAAAGAATATTTTACCCCGAAATATGCTTTCAGTTTTCACAGTCACTTGCTAGGAACTCTACTGCATTAGGTTACACTTATCATTATCACTCTTGAATGTATGCACATGGAAGAGTTTCAGCCAGCAGCCATGAGCGGAGGGAGAAGGGTACGAGTGAAGAAGGAGGTGTCTAAGAAGATTTCGGTTTTCCTCTACCCATTCAATAGGGCATAATATCTGGGGATAGCGGGATAAGTGGAGGATGTTTGCACTCTTAGTCCAAGGGAAAGTGCATACGCTCAATGATATTTTGCCCAAACTTCCTGATGCTAGGTTAGGTTTGATCGCCCTAAGTCCACAATTTAGCTCCAATGTATCGGTGGAGTAGACGGGGAAAATGCATGCACAAAGGGGAAACCAACTCTAGTGGTTACCTCTCGGACCCTTCCTCTTTCCTTGCTCTATGCACTAGCTCATACCCTTCCACTCGCACACCCCTACACTCTCTTTTCTTCTCTCGCATACACACTCCTATCCCCTTTGTTCTTTGTCTCACTACTCGCTTCCGTTATGCATGCATGTGTACACACACCCTCAACCATATACCCTCATACATACTCGCACACCACACCTTCTCATACATACAACCACACACACGCACATATATAACCACACACCCCTCTCACTTGCACACTCACTTTCCCTCGAATGCATTTACTACAAGCCCTCACCCCTCTCTCTAACTCTCCTGCTCTCTTACCCTCTCACTTACTCTCGTGCATACACACTCGCTTATATACTCACAACACACACACATTCTTCTTCTATTTTCTACCCACTTTCTCTCTTGCTCACTACTCCTTGCACCCGCTCACCTTCCCCTATTCTCTTCTTCCTTTCCCAACACGCCAAGCACTCTTGTATACAATCATATGGGCATGCATTAAGTCTTTCACATATCTATTTGGGTCCATAACATACGCACATCCAAAATACAAACACCTTCACATTCTCTTTATCTCTCATACGTGACAAAAGCACTCTCACTACCCACGTAGATTCTTTTGCTCATTAAGAAAGTTCACTCATCAATCCTCACGCTCTCAGACTTGTTCTTCCACCCCCCCCCCCCTTTTTGCTCCCTGAAAGTTTATGTCTTAGTAAGGGGACAACAAGGACATTGCCTACTGCGTAGGAACCTCTGAGAGATGGACTATGTATCATGAATGTATCTCACTTCAGAGTGCTTAAACAAAACATTTGCTCAGATTGAAAAACGATGACTACTGCCCATCCCTCGGAAATACTCTTGCTAGTCTTTTCCTAAAAAGTGTTCCCCTTTTTTTTTTTTGAACAACCATGGACTACAGTATAGGCAGTAGTGAGATGCACACCCTCATCATCTTCGACCCCCAAAGGGTCTGCATTTCTTGCTAAATGTGTATAGTAATCAATAAGGTACTTTTAAGGACATGGCACAAAAGTCCGCCTCTAACCACCACGGGATCCACTATGCATGATCAAGGGGAAAAGATACACAATACAAGGCGCACAGAAATAGCGTGTGTATGCTACTGTCAGAAGACGGAATGCGTTTGCATACTGAAATTTACATGTAGAGATACACTGCACATGCGTATGCCCATTATGTAAGGCAAACATGAAGACACATGCACCACACACACATATCAAGACATTATTTCCTCCTCATAGATATGGTAAAATAAGCATCAACTAATCATCTTCAATCTATGACAGGCCATGTTGCCAATTCATCACAAGGGATAAGCATCAGTAATGTCAACGTAGGTGATTTATCTCCCTTTTTTGGAGTATCAAGCATAGCGCTGCTACAGGATTGAATAAATGCAAGCAGGATAGACAAAAAAAATCGAAGGTACGGGCAAAGTTAGATCCACCAAATTTTACATCTATCCCAACAGCAAATGTAAAACGAATTCTCAAGGAGATCATTCGGACATAGCATCATAGTTCACTAACCCGAATCCATTCTTGAATGTTGCCCCCCTCCGAAAAGAGAAAACGTCTTTCTGAATACTTCCATTCATATGTCAGCCAGAAATAAGAGATTACTGTTCTTCCTTCGTACCTACAGTTCCATTTTGACCAGTGGCGTACGTCATAGGGGGAATTACCTTCCTTGATGCAGACACTATCTTCTTCCCTCCATTACAACCCCCCAATACATATGGTGACTGCAACATCCTCTAGCGTTTGTCCTCAGCAGCAAAAGAATGATGAACCCCACTCTCGCATCTTTTCTGCAGAACTGCACACTGAATCCTTCACTCGCCGCAGTATCACGACCAGCTACACAGAGCACACCGGGCCCTTATCTCCATTCTTTTGCGTGGCTTTGTCTTCGCATACCCAGCGGAGAGAGCCCCCAGAAGCACCCCCTTGCTGCCTTGTTTCCCCTAGCACATAGAGCAACAGAAACGGAGAGAGAAATTACTGAAGAAACCCTCCCCTTTTTGAGGAAGAATTTTTTTTTTTTTCGCTGATAAGGATGGACTTCCCTTTTCAGATAAGGATCGAACCCCCTTTTTTTTCTGGGACCACGAATCCTTCTCTCACAGCCTTCCAAAAAAAAACCGTTTTTGTTTTTTTGCTCTGACTCTGCCAAAATCTGTTGCTACAGCAGCTTGAGATCCAATCTTCCCAACTTTCATGGAGCCCGTAAACGCCAACTTATCAATATCCAGGTGACTCGATATAGCTGCACCAGCAGTATGCCCATATGCTACAAGAACCAAAGGCCGTCTACCGAGTTGTGTATGACGTGAGATTAGTAGATATAAAGTGATGAAATTGCATAGAGTTCTGATCATCGAAGGGGCCAAGAAATGCCATGTGAAAACAACGTACATAAAACTATTGAAAAGGCGTTCAGGCAAACTCATAGACTACCTGCGGAATCATTGAGGGCCTGATATTGTACATTTCTACAGGAAATAGAGGATGGCGGACGTCGCAAATCATCGTGTGAGTAAGAGCTCGGGCCTCCACGATTCATAGGACTCATACTACCCTTCACACTCCTCGATACCTGGTCTCTGCCAAAAAAACACTCGACCTTGGCTGCTTTTCTCAAAAATTATGGGCCCGCTGGCTGTTACCTGCAGAGACCCCTACCGATGTTGACAAAGCCATCAACCACCCGATTCAGAAGGGGATGGCCCCCAAATCAATAAGGAAATCTGCATCATTTTTGTCAAGACTCGAAACAACTCGGTCTGCCATTTTGCAAGTTGTACTGCTACACTGTTGATTCAGATGAATTTCCTTTCGTTGCTCACACAAAAACCCCAGACAAAGACCCCCCTTTTTGACAACGGAAAAGCTGCCAATAAAACGGGAACAAGTCTAGCATGCCAGTCATTGGCTACAAATATACAATTCTCTCCATAAGTGTAGCCTCCAAGGGGTAATACTAAAGGTGCTTCACATGCAGCATGGCACAGTAATGTGAATCGGAACTGGTTATCACCAAAAGCTCCTCTTGTGTCACCATAGGGGTTCCCAGGCCTATGATAAGATGGATGATCAACAAAAACCCAGTCAACCCCTGCTCTGAACTCATGAAAATATGCCACCTCATGTTCTGCTTCAAAGCATCCAATTTTAATGCGACATTGCATGTCGAAAGCTCCTGCAAACTTGGCATCAGTAACTCCATTCATGTACCGAGGAGAAACAACCATCACCCTATGGCCTCTGGAAGCAAGTGCAATCGGCAAAGCCCCACACACATCAGCCAGCCCTCCAGTTTTAGAATATGGGGACACCTCAGCACAAACAAAGATGATGTTGAAAGTGCATATGATCCTCTTACCTCTGAACTTATCATTATAAGTAGCTTCAGCCCACTTCATCCAAGATTGAATTGATGGATCTCCAGATCCCAACATGACCATTTGGACATCATCTTGCATGAACTCTGGTACTGCAGATTGGATGATATCTGGCCCCTTCTGATAATCCAATTGCCCAATAAATCCGACCAAAGGCACATCTGGTCGAACTGCAAGGCCCAACTCTTTTTGTAATGTAGCCTTACACTCAGCCTTTCCTGCAAGATCATCCAGTGAGTATTGCGATGCTATATGCTTGTCTGTAACCGGGTTCCACTCGTCCATATCCACCCCATTAGTAATACCATTGATTACGGCCATTCGAGACCTCAGAAGACCATCTAAACCCCATCCTCCTTCCAGAGTAGTTATTTCCCATGCATATCCCTGACTGACAGTGACTATTCGATGAGCCGTTACAATGGCACCCTTTAAATGATTTACAGCCTCCCCCTTGTCCAAAGCATGTGCCCTTGCCCATGTAGGGAATACCCATTCAAAGCGCTCCATACTAGTCTCCAGGTATGCCAAGTTTACTAAAAGTGGTAGCTGGTTCTACACCCTGGTGTGCTAGATTATGAATTGCTAATATACACCTTGCATCTTTGTATACTCCAAACCTTCGGTATTTTGCTGCCAATAAAACGGGAACAAGTCCAGCATGCCAGTCATTGGCTACAAATATACATTTCTCTCCATAAGTGTAGCCTCCAAGGGGTAATACTAAAGGTGCTTCACATGCAGCATGGCACGGTAATGTGAATCGGAACTGGTTATCACCAAAAGCTCCTCTTGTATCACCAAGGGGTTCCCAGGCCTCATGTTCTGCTTCAAAGCATCCAATTTTAATGCGACATTGCATGCCGAAAGCTCCTGCAAACTTGGCATCAGTAACTCCATTCAAATGCACCGTAGGAGGGGCTCTGCACACTCCAAATACTTCTCATCAATCATCAAATCCATTCTTCAAGTACCTAAAATCAAACATATTTCTACACAACAAAAGCATATTAGTGCATAAAAATCAACCAGCTCATGAGCTAACATACTCCCCTCTTCTTATTTGCGAAGTCGTCCTCGACGAGCCATTCTCGCTGCAATCTAATCAAAACAGCCATGAAAGTATCAGTGTATAACAAGCTTGCATACCTTTCCATCGAGCCATTATTCCAAGTGGACCTGCACTCATTGAAGCTGTTAGTGCTAAAAAAATCACTCATGAATACATACAAATCAGCCACTTCCAAAATGATCCAAGATCATGCACAAAATATGCAATTCCATTTCAGCCATGCATCAATTTGCCCATACATTCCATTATGAAAATGGTCTCAACCAAAATAACACACGCATACCTTTCCATGAATTACACATGCAACTACCATTACGGAAAACAAAAAGAAAATACCGAAATAAACAACAGCAACTGAATTGAATCCAATCGGAGATGCAAAAATACCCAAAATGCATACCCCATTATTGCACCTACTATTCGCTATGTAAAATCATTCCATGACTAGACGTTCCCAAAGAATCCCCATCGTCGTCCTACAAAAGCCATCGAAACTCGAGTGCAAGTCAAGACATACATCAGAACCCTAGAGTGTCCCACACACTAGAAAAACCCTCAGATAGAGCACACAAGTTCTAAAGCACTACCGTTACATTACCTCGCTAGAGCCTCATCCATAAGTACATATAGAGTCTCCGTGCCTTCAAGAATGTTGATTCAAAGTGAGCTGATCTGTCGCAAGCCAACACATACCAATCACACAAAATAACGTTCCCTTCCAGGCGATCATCGCCCTCTCCTCTCTTTCTCTCCCCCTCAGGAGTGGGGAATAACTTCATATGAAAATTTTATTTTAATCACACGTTGGCCTACATTGACACTGGATGCGATTCGTGGACCTGACCACCCGATCAGGTTGATTCCACCCATCTACCAACACAATGCAGCGCACAACACACAAACACACAATGATAACACATAACATATATCAGCTAGCCCATAACGAAGCTGGATGCGGCTCATGGTCGTGACTACCCAGCCACGATGGCTCCACCTGCCTACCAACCCGTTATGGCGCATAGCTAAGACACAATCACATACATCCCAAGCCTATGGCGAAACTAGCTGCGGCTCGTGGTCCTAACCACCCGGCGAGGATAAATCCACCCACCTACTAGCCCACCATAGCGCATTGGTACGATCACACAACACACTTTCTTTTTTTTTCTTTTCTTTTCTTTTCTTCGTTTTTCTTTTCATAGTTAATTAGTCCACCCAAGTCCTGAGAATTAGGGAGAGGAAGAAAGGGACCTTCCCACTTTCCCACACATGCATGCAAAACATATACACACTAGCCTTTGACAGATCAACCATCTCTTCACCTCATTCTCTCAATTACAGACACTACATATGTATTCCTCGATTCGACTTTTCACTTGGTAACTACAACCAGCTATGCCTTAGTCCCTCGTATACCTATCCCTAGGTGTCCTAGAATGTGAGTCCCCGGAATGTCTCATGTAGTCTCACATCGTACCCGAATCCCGACAACTTCTCTAAGGCGAATCAGGCTCAACTTCGGGAGCTCCGTCATCACTTCCTAGCGTTAGCACATCTGCCCAAGCCCATGTGATATCGTTTTCCTCGTTAGGCATTTCCCTAGAAGGATCGAAATAGTAATATCTATCTCCCGCCCATCCTACATGTCGAGCTAGGTACTCCTCAAAACACTCAATATAAAATGCAACACCCAAATCCTGGTTTATAAAGCATACCAGCCAATGTGCTTCCTCAACATCATGGTTTGTTTGCAAGCTCTCAACCGATATCTCCATGCTTTCTAACGCTTGATCTAAAAAGTACACGACCAGGTCGAACAAAGCGCTCTGGTATACTTGATCAACCATCGATCGCCTAGTCCTCAGTGATCCTGCATAGTAACACACTTTTTACCAGTTTCTGGAATTCCAGCAAACAAAAGTTAACGGCTCACTCGAAGTCCTGTCCATGCACATTCACCTATTGATCCTCGTACGTTCTGCTCGCTACCCTGACATCTAATCCAATCAAACTTCCTTTGAATAACTCTGGCATGCTCGGCATGAGCCAATCCTGACTTCTTTAGGCGGTCGTCATTCCTACACATATTCTTTGCATGAAGCCCTTTACTCATTGTACTCTCTTCTGACGCATTTCTTGATGCAGGTTTTTTCTCCAATCCTTCATGTCTGAAAATCCTCTCTTTACCACCAGCTTGGTTCTCCTTATCTCTTGTTTTCAAGAGGTTCTCCTTTCGATCAACTAATTCTTGCTAGAACTGTCGTGATCCACACACCACTTTTCTCTCCGGGATCTACCCTTGCCCTCGTGCTCCCCCTTGCATGTACCCTTGCTCATGGCATTATGTACTCTCCTGGTGCTAGACGATAGCTGACTTTCTTGGTTCCTTGTCAACTTTTGATGATATCCTCGATCATGAGTTCTAAAAGAACATTTTCTATTTTTCGAAGAGTATTCCCTCCTTGCATGAGGATCCACCACTTGGCTCATTTTCTTCTCCTTCTCCACCGGGTCGATGTGCATTGTATAGCACTCAGCCTCGCCTGTACTTGCCAACCATCCTAGTAGTTCCTGATCGGAATCGTCGTTATAGAGCAATGGATTTTGATACTCTCCCATCTTCGTGTCTTGATTCTTAAAGAGCTGTAAGTTGAACCCGTCTTGAAGCAGATTCTTGTAGGTGTCCGTGTTCAAAGAAAACCTAGCTCGTGCACTCTCGTGCCTTGCTTTCTCCTTCTCTTTCCTTTCCATCTCATCGACTATTATTGTCTTCTTCTTGTTGCTCGAGGGTGGGGATACTTGTATTTGAATCCGATCAGACTTTGGCCCTATTGAAATAAAACCTGTGTGCCAGTCATGCACACATTCGGCTTGCACCAGCCATGGCCGTCCAAGTAGGATCGAGAAGGTAGCCTCCGAGGTCCTTGGTCTTACTATCAGATAATCGACTTTAAACTCTAGACCGCCCACAATTGTACTTACATTTTTCAAAAGACCCGCAGGCTTCACTTGTGTTTGATCCGCCATTCTCAAGGACATCGGCATTTCTTCCATGTGGTTGAGGCCCAAAGCTTTCATCATGAACTCAGTCATCAGGTTGACTGCGGCTCCACTATCTAATTGAGCACCAGGGACTGCATATCCTTTAATTTCGACCGTCACAGCTGGAGCATTCGAATCGATTTGCGTCGTAATACTTTGAATGATCCCTTGGACATCTTTATCTTGTCTCTTTTTATCTCGAGCTTTCCTCGGCTTCTTAATATATTCGTTGTAGAATTGTTTCCTATCAACAGGTGAACATTTTAGCAATGTGCCAATGTCCAGCGTGACTTCCGTATCAGCAAGCAACTTTGCGATATCTACTTCCTCCGAACGTTGTCTTTCCTTTCTAATCTTAGGAGCTTTCAATCCTTCAGGGAATGGTGCTATGCCCGACACAAACTCCTTGGTCACTGGTGGGAGAATCTCAATCTCTTCCCCATCCTCAAGCTCTTGTTGCTCAACAAATCCTCCAACTTGGGTTTCTACCTCTTCATGCTCAACGATCTTCTCTTGACTCCCTTCTTCACCTTCGCCTCCTCGATTCTTCTTCGAGTACTCTTGAGTCCTTGTGACTACTGCCACAGTTGGATCTTTGTGTGGTTTCTTGGCCTCGTAAGCATCCACAAAGTGCATCGACGAGCTAGAGCCTTCTTGAGGGTTCGGTGTCTTGAACACTACTCCGATTGTAGGAACGTGCTCTTGACCTCTCGATGTGGAATGCATTTGAGTATCAACATAGTTCGAGGACCCTACTGGTTCTTTTTCCTTGCCGGCGGCGGCTCTTCGTTTTGGACAATCTTCATCAAAGTGGCCCTCCCCACTACAGTACCTACATAGCGGGGTATAATCAATTGACTTCTTTTCGTTTGGACATCTAGATTGAGTGTGGCCAAAGCCCTGGCATCTCCAGCACTGGATTGGACCATCTCTTCTTTGATCACGTACGGCTCCTCTTGGATAGTCTCCTCCTTGACCTTGAGCACCATATCCATAAGTCGTTCTGTTTTCCCAACGAGATGTAGGTGGTACACTTTGAGCGGGCAATCCCGTGTAAGGTCTTTCTCTTGTATCTCCTGATTTCATGGTCCGTTCTTCATAGGCTCTCTTGTTGTAACATCGGTCCTCTGTGTGATTTGTTCTTCCACAAAAAGTACAACGCATCCGAGGTGGTGATCTATCTGTGAATACTCTCGAGACTGTAGGGCATTCTGAAGCCAAATGGCCGTAACCATGGCACTTTCCACACCATGTATTTGATCGAAACACTTGATTCGGGTTTGTTGTGACCTCTGGTTTTACTGTGTATGTCTCTTGAGTTATTGTGGCAGCTTTTATAGCTTGTGTGACCAACTCTAATATTCGTTCTTCGGTTAGCGCAAGCTTTACCTCGCCTGGCGTGCTAGTGGCAGCTACAAAAGCTGGGGTCATCAATGCGGGACTTCCTTGGCCCGGATCTTTCATCGGTATGTTCCCTGGGCCTCCCATTGGCTCGTATAAGAGCTCCATCTTCCTTTGTTGGCATAATTGTACTTCCTCCCAAAGCCTCGCTTGTTCCTTAGCATCCATTAAGGTCGCAGGTCTTGTCAGGCTGATATGTTGCTGTGCCGTAGGATCTCGCAATCCTGAAATGAATCTACGTTTCAATGTCTCATCATTCGGGGCATTCACGCCCATCTTTCTTACTAACGTTTCCATTCTCTGAATATAGTTGTCGATGCTCTCATTGACTCCTTGTCGCAAGTAATCCATTTGTTGGGCCAATCTGTCTTGGAAGCCTTGTCGCCGAAACTTTGCCAAAAAGGCTTCCTTGAGCATCTGATAAGTTCCACGCTCTTGTGGTGTCAAATTCCCATACCAATTGGCTGCCTCATCACGGAGAATAGCCAGAAAAATTCTCAACCTTTGATCCTGGTCAACTACATCATTGGCCTCACAGGTAACCTCAAATAGTTGGATAAAACTATCCGGATCTTCGTCCCAAGTACCTGAGAACTTGGTGAAGTCCCCCAAGTGAACCGAAATCCGCTGAGCCATTTCGAACAGAGGTGTGATGTCAATATCACTTCGATCCCAAAAATTTAGTGCACGTGGCCTCACGATCCCTCCTTCAAACTTTCGCACTTGATTCGCGACTCTCCTACGGGAGTACACGTTTTTGGCTGATTTCTTCGAGCCAATCGAGGTCCACTCACCTGGCGGTTCCCACCTTCTCCTTTCTCTTTCAAGGGCTCTTCTCTGAGCGCATTCCTCTCTTTGCGTTTGTGTTGCCCCTGAGGATGAGCTCCCCTCGCTCATGTACTAGACCTGGAGTCCGCAAGCTCGGCCAACATGTGGCGCTAGGCGAACCTATGGCACTCTCTTATAGAGACGTGCCAAGCTATTCTCGGCAAACGCACCAAAATGTTTGCACTCTTAGTCCAAGGGAAAGTGCATACGCTCAATGATATTTTGCCCAACCTTCCTGATGCTAGGTTAGGTTTGATCGCCCTAAGTCCACAATTTAGCTCCAATGTATCGGTGGAGTAGACGGGGAAAATGCATGCACAAAGGGGAAACCAACTCTAGTGGTTACCTCTCGGACCCTTCCTCTTTCCTTGCTCTATGCACTAGCTCATACCCTTCCACTCGCACACCCCTACACTCTCTTTTCTTCTCTCGCATACACACTCCTATCCCCTTTGTTCTTTGTCTCACTACTCGCTTCCGTTATGCATGCATGTGTACACACACCCTCAACCATATACCCTCATACATACTCGCACACCACACCTTCTCATACATACAACCACACACACGCACATATATAACCACACACCCCTCTCACTTGCACACTCACTTTCCCTCGAATGCATTTACTACAAGCCCTCACCCCTCTCTCTAACTCTCCTGCTCTCTTACCCTCTCACTTACTCTCGTGCATACACACTCGCTTATATACTCACAACACACACACATTCTTCTTCTATTTTCTACCCACTTTCTCTCTTGCTCACTACTCCTTGCACCCGCTCACCTTCCCCTATTCTCTTCTTCCTTTCCCAACACGCCAAGCACTCTTGTATACAATCATATGGGCATGCATTAAGTCTTTCACATATCTATTTGGGTCCATAACATACGCACATCCAAAATACAAACACCTTCACATTCTCTTTATCTCTCATACGTGACAAAAGCACTCTCACTACCCACGTAGATTCTTTTGCTCATTAAGAAAGTTCACTCATCAATCCTCACGCTCTCAGACTTGTTCTTCCACCCCCCCCCCCCTTTTTGCTCCCTGAAAGTTTATGTCTTAGTAAGGGGACAACAAGGACATTGCCTACTGCATAGGAACCTCTGAGAGATGGACTATGTATCATGAATGTATCTCACTTCAGAGTGCTTAAACAAAACATTTGCTCAGATTGAAAAACGATGACTACTGCCCATCGCTCGGAAATACTCTTGCTAGTCTTTTCCTAAAAAGTGTTCCCCTTTTTTTTTTTTTGAACAACCATGGACTACAGTATAGGCAGTAGTGAGATGCACACCCTCATCATCTTCGACCCCCAAAGGGTCCGCATTTCTTGCTAAATGTGTATAGTAATCAATAAGGTACTTTTAAGGACATGGCACAAAAGTCCGCCTCTAACCACCACGGGATCCACTATGCATGATCAAGGGGAAAAGATGCACAATACAAGGCGCACAGAAATAGCATGTGTATGCTACTGTCAGAAGACCGAATGCGTTTGCATACTGAAATTTACATGTAGAGATACACTGCACATGCGTATGCCCATTATGTAAGGCAAACATGAAGACACATGCACCACACACACATATCAAGACATTCTTTCCTCCTCATAGATATGGTAAAATAAGCATCAACTAATCATCTTCAATCTATGACAGGCCATGTTGCCAATTCATCACGAGGGATAAGCATCAGTAATGTCAACGTAGGTGATTTATCTCCCTTTTTTGGAGTATCAAGCATAGCGCTGCTACAGGATTGAATAAATGCAAGCAGGATAGACCAAAAAAATCGAAGGTACGGGCAAAGTTAGATCCACCAAATTTTACATCTATCCCAACAGCAAATGTAAAATGAATTCTCAAGGAGATCATTCGGACATAGCATCATAGTTCACTAACCCGAATCCATTCTTGAATGTTGCCCCCCTCCGAAAAGAGAAAACGTCTTTCTGAATACTTCCATTCATATGTCAGCCAGAAATAAGAGATTACTGTTCTTCCTTCGTACCTACAGTTCCATTTTGACCAGTGGCGTACGTCATAGGGGGAATTACCTTCCTTGATGCAGACACTATCTTCTTCCCTCCGTTACAACCCCCCAATACATATGGTGACTGCAACATCCTCTAGCGTTTGTCCTCAGCAGCAAAAGAATGATGAACCCCACTCTCGCATCTTTTCTGCAGAACTGCACACTGAATCCTTCACTTGTCGCAGTATCACGACCAGCTACACAGAGCACACCGGGCCCTTATCTCCATTCTTTTGCGTGGCTTTGTCTTCGCATACCCAGCGGAGAGAGCCCCCAGAAGCACCCCCTTGCTGCCTTGTTTCCCCTAGCACATAGAGTAACAGAAACGGAGAGAGAAATTACTGAAGAAACCCTCCCCTTTTTGAGGAAGAATTTTTTTTTTTTTCGCTGATAAGGATGGACTTCCCTTTTCAGATAAGGATCGAACCCCCTTTTTTTTCTGCGACCACGAATCCTTCTCTCACAGCCTTCCAAAAAAAAACCGTTTTTGTTTTTTTGCTCTCACTCTGCCAAAATCTGTTGCTACAGCAGCTTGAGATCCAATCTTCCCAACTTTCATGGAGCCCGTAAACGCCAACTTATCAATATCCAGGTGACTCGATATAGCTGCACCAACAGTATGCCCATATGCTACAAGAACCAAAGGCCGTCTACCGAGGTGTGTATGACGTGAGATTAGTAGATATAAAGTGATGAAATTGCATAGAGTTCTGATCATCGAAGGGGCCAAGAAATGCCATGTGAAAACAACGTACATAAAATTGCTGAAAAGGCGTTCAGGCAAACTCATAGACTACCTGCGGAATCATTGAGGGCCTAATAATGTACATTTCTACAAGAAATAGAGGATGGCGGACGTCGCAAATCATCGTGTGAGTAAGAGCTCGGGCCTCCACGATTCATAGGACTCATACTACCCTTCACACTCCTCGATACCTGGTCTCTGCCAAAAAAACACTCGACCCAGGCTGCTTTTCTCAAAAATTATGGGCCCGCTGGCTGTTACCTGCAGAGACCCCTACCGATGTTGACAAAGCCATCAACCACCCGATTCAAAAGGGGATGGCCCCCAAATCAATAAGGAAATCTGCATCATTTCTGTCAAGACTCGAAACAACTCGGTCTGCCATTTTGCAAGTTGTACTGCTACGCTGTTGATTCAGATGAATTTCCTTTCGTTGCTCACACAAAAACCCCAGACAAAGACCCCCCTTTTTGACAACGGAAAAGCTGCCAATAAAACGGGAACAAGTCCAGCATGCCAGTCATTGGCTACAAATATACAATTCTCTCCATAAGTGTAGCCTCCAAGGGGTAATACTAAAGGTGCTTCACATGCAGCATGGCACAGTAATGTGAATCGGAACTGGTTATCACCAAAAGCTCCTCTTGTGTCACCATAGGGGTTCCCAGGCCTATGATAAGATGGATGATCAACAAAAACCCAGTCAACCCCTGCTCTGAACTCATGAAAATATGCCACCTCATGTTCTGCTTCAAAGCATCCAATTTTAATGCGACATTGCATGTCGAAAGCTCCTGCAAACTTGGCATCAGTAACTCCATTCATGTACCGAGGAGAAACAACCATCACCCTATGGCCTCTGGAAGCAAGTGCAATCGGCAAAGCCCCACACACATCAGCCAGCCCTCCAGTTTTAGAATATGGGGACACCTCAGCACAAACAAAGATGATGTTGAAAGTGCATATGATCCTCTTACCTCTGAACTTATCATTATAAGTAGCTTCAGCCCACTTCATCCAAGATTGAATTGATGGATCTCCAGATCCCAACATGACCATTTGGACATCATCTTGCATGAACTCTGGTACTGCAGATTGGATGATATCTGGCCCCTTCTGATAATCCAATCGCCCAATAAATCCGACCAAAGGCACATCTGGTCGAACTGCAAGGCCCAACTCTTTTTGTAATGCAGCCTTACACTCAGCCTTTCCTGCAAGATCATCCAGTGAGTATTGCGATGCTATATGCTTGTCTGTAACCGGGTTCCACTCGTCCA
Organism: Ceratopteris richardii; assembly: GCA_020310875.1. Lineage (NCBI taxonomy): Eukaryota > Viridiplantae > Streptophyta > Polypodiopsida > Polypodiales > Pteridaceae > Ceratopteris > Ceratopteris richardii. The sequence goes on from CM035418.1 coordinate 176,016,318, forward strand.
TATCCACCCCATTAGTAATACCATTGATTACGGCCATTCGAGACCTCAGAAGACCATCTAAACCCCATCCTCCTTCCAGAGTAGTTATTTCCCATGCATATCCCTGACTGACAGTGACTATTCGATGAGCCGTTACAATGGCACCCTTTAAATGATTTACAGCCTCCCCCTTGTCCAAAGCATGTGCCCTTGCCCATGTAGGGAATACCCATTCAAGCGCTCCATACCAGTCTCCAGGTATGCCAAGTTTACTAAAAGTGGTAGCTGGTTCTACACCCTGGTGTGCTAGATTATGAATTGCTAATATACACCTTGCATCTTTGTATACTCCAAACCTTCGGTATTTTGCTGCCAATAAAACGGGAACAAGTCCAGCATGCCAGTCATTGGCTACAAATATACATTTCTCTCCATAAGTGTAGCCTCCAAGGGGTAATACTAAAGGTGCTTCACATGCAGCATGGCACGGTAATGTGAATCGGAACTGGTTATCACCAAAAGCTCCTCTTGTATCACCAAGGGGTTCCCAGGCCTCATGTTCTGCTTCAAAGCATCCAATTTTAATGTGACATTGCATGCCGAAAGCTCCTGCAAACTTGGCATCAGTAACTCCATTCAAATGCACCGTAGGAGGGGCTCTGCACACTCCAAATACTTCTCATCAATCATCAAATCCATTCTTCAAGTACCTGAAATCAAACATATTTCTACACAACAAAAGCATATTAGTGCATAAAAATCAACCAGCTCATGAGCTAACAGAGGACGAGTGGGAAGATTGGGAACCAAGAGTCACGAACGGTTTTTTCCAGATAAGGCACCATCCCATGGCTCAAGTTCCAATCTCCTGATTTTCCATTTTCTGTTTCTCTTTCTTCATTTGTATCTCTGTGTCGGAGTGGGAAAATAAAATCAATTCCTACTTTTTTCCATTCACTTGTCAATCTGAGTGCCACATGTCTATGGATCCTTTCTTACTGTGAAACCTTCTTAGAACGTATGCACTTAGATTCATCTAGAGGCTGGGAATAGAAGTATAGCTCGTCTTTGGTCTAGTCATCAGTCATGATCCGGAGTATGTTGGTTGTTTGTGAAGAGAGTACGTTGGCGCTGAGGATTCACTAAGAAAAGGGGGATCATTATCTGCATCATCATCAATCGGCAGCCCTCCTCAAGATACAACACCGATGAGCTCAGTTGAGCATTGCATTCCATCTGCTTGGTGATATTATGCTCGACTATCAATCCAGATAAGAGGCAACAGTAGGTGGGGGCGGAGAGGATGCCTTCTTCATCAGTCAGGAGTCCTCAGGACTTGTCTCCGCACCGCCCTTCGCCTGCATGATGGTGAGTTTCTAACCTCGTGGGCAAATTCATGAGTGCAGGTCCATCTATCATTTGGGAATTGGATGACTTTGAACTCATGAAGGGTTGGACTTATGTTTGTAAGTTACCCAGCACTGTGACTGAGTCTGGAATTCGGAATTGCATAGTGAGAAATTGAGAATCGTACTAATAATCAAGGCATAACATTACCGTGAGCGTCGAGTCTTCGAGTGCCTCACCGATCCTTTCCAATGCACAAAGGCGGAAGGAAGAAATAAGCTGAGAGTAAGTGCAGTTTAGAGTTTGAGGCTCGAGAGACATTAACAAGATGGTGGCTAAGTAGGCACGAGATCAGGGATATATTTGACGCCGAGAGAGGGTGATTCAAGGTGCTACGGTGAAAACAAACAGAACCCATTTGACATGAGAGAAAGGGGAATCGATGCTGAGTGAGGATGTTTAAAGGTTCCAGGGTAGGAAAACAGCATCCACACATTATAGGGTAGAGAGAGAGAGACAGAGAGGAAAAGTGAGAGGGCGAGGAGTGAGTGTGGGTGTGTTTGGGTCCGAGAGTAAGGAAGTGTAAGAGTATGGGTATGAGAGTAGTGGGGAGAGGAGTGCAAGTGTGTATGTAGGCATGAGTGCATGTGAGTGAGTGCATGCGATCGAGTGAGAGGAGGGAGGTGGAAAAAAGAGTGATTGAGAGGAAGGATCAGGGAGTAAGAATAAGAGGGGGAGAGAGAAAAGAATAGGGAACAGGTGAAACAAGAGCACGTAACCAAGGAGAGTGCGACTTCGAGGGTCAGTTACTATAATTGGGTTTTGAAGTACGTCTGAATTCGGGTCTCCATTCTCTTCGCTTCCCACGTATCCATTCAGAGACTATAGGGTGATTTAGAGCAAAGAAAGTGGCCTAATATCGAGCAATTTAGGCAATCCAAGATTGTGTATAGGCATCTTTCCCCTTGGACTAAGAGTGTAACATTTTGGTGCGTTTGCCGGGAATTGGCTTAGCACATCTCATAGAGATTGCTACGAGCTCGCTTGGTGCCCCAATTGTGTGGCACAGCCAAGCCCCGGACAAAGTCCGCAAGTCAGGGACTTTCAAAAGGTTGGCCTCAGGATGATGAACTCCGAATGGAATAGAAGTCGAAGCGCGTTTGGACCCTCAATGCAAAGCCGTTCATATGAATGTCGTCAGGTTGGTCCAATCTCGAATTATATTCGGTGTTGGTGCTGCGAGAAAGTCGGGCACATTGCAAAGTTTTGCCCTCGTGTGTCAAGTCCATTGGACTTTGTCCCTAGATGCGTAGAATGCGGGAAAAAGAGGTTGTGCGAGCATGTGTGTGGCTCAAAAGAGGTGACTGACCTAAAGGTCACAACAAATGAATCGAATAGGTGTTTATCCTCTTTGTATGTGGAGGTTGACAAGAGCGGAGTTACTTCGTCGACAGAGACCGCAAGAGCGAGTGAGAGCAAGGACACTGGATCTCCAGATCGAGGCTTGGTAGAACTTGTGAAGAGCTTGGAATGTCAAGTCAATTGGTTGCATGTGGAGCGAGATAACGAGAGGATCAAAATAGAGAAATTAGAGGAAAATCAAGTGAAAATGGCCGAGGTCGTAGGAACTTGGGAAAAGCAAGTACGAATGTTGAAAAACGAAAACAAGGAGAGGAAAAGAGTAAACAAAAGCTTGAGGAAAGATCGTGTGAGGCCTGAGAGTGAAAACGTGGTCTGGGACTTGAGATCCGGCTTGATGGTAGCCGACTGCTTTGGAGTTGCGATCGAAGAAGAGCTCTCAAGAGACAAGGATGACCTAATGAGGAGAGTCGAAGGAATGGAGCATGAAATCGAGAAGGTACAAAGCATAATCCATAGATACAGTGATCAAGCGGGTAAGGCATGTGAGGAGTTCCACCTGGAGTTAGAAAGAATGAAAAGTGCCCAAGCAGAGAGCGATGAGAAATTGAGACGGGTAGAGAAAGAGAATGCAAGGCTGAGTAGCAAGCTCGGTAGGTGGATGAATCGGAAAGACAATGAGATGCGAGTACAGGTGGAGGACCCAAGAGCGGGGAAAATGGAGGAAGAGCTGAAAGCGGTAATGGATAGGTTGGATGCGTTTGGAACGGAATTAGAAAGGACGAAAAATGAATTGTCAAAGAAGGTGGATGATTTGGATGAAGAAAATATGAGTAGGATTTGGGAGGAAAGATCGATTAGAGAGGAAGTCGAGAAGTTGACCGTTCGAGTTGAGAAGAGGGAGGATATCCCCCTCGGATCTGCAAAAAGGGTGAGAGGATAAAGAGATGGAGCAAATATGGAATCGGTTTCGAGGCATTGAATCTGACCTGTTCCAATATCATAGTGATATTGAGTACAACAAGCAAGGATTAAGGAACTTAGCAGCAAGGCTTGAGTCATTGAGGGGCATAACGGGTAATGGTAGTTTCCCAAGTCATTTACCAGGTCAGGTGGAATCTCTATGAGGCAGAGGTTGGAGATGAAAAAGAGATAGATGAGGCGATGGATGTCGGTGAGGATGGCTTGAGTCTGATTAGGGTTTGCTTTGCGGATTGCGAGTCAGAGATGTGAGGACGGATGGACCAAGTCTGTTGTACGCTTAGGAACTAAAGTGGCATTTTTTGAGGTTTCAGGTCAACAAGGTGGTTAGTATGTGCGGGTTTTGCGAGGACGGGTTGACCATGGCATTAGTGTCTGGATTTTGGCTTGAGTGGCAGCAGAGAGGAGATATGTCTCATCGAGATGTCCACGGGGAGTTATATGTGTGTGTCGTGACTGGTTGGGTTGGGAAAAGGTCCTTTCTTTTGTCTCCTAATTCTCGAGATGCGGGAATGAAAAGAAAATGAAAAAATATATGTTTGTGTATGTGTGAGTGTGGCTATGTGCCTATGTGGGCCGATAGGTGGGTGGACCCACTTTGGCCGAGTGGTCAAAGCCACGAACCGACGTCGGTTTTGCATAGGGCTAGCTGTCTGTGTGTCGCGCGCTTCGTTGGCTTGGTAGATGGGTGGAATAAACTCGATCGGGTGGTCGAGTCCACGAGTCGCATCCAGCTTCAGCATAGGTCGACAAGTGTGAGTAAATATGTGAAAAGAATGATGGAAAAGAAAAAGAGAAAAATGTGAGAAACAAAAAAAATTGAGACGAATTCCTCGCTCGAGGGGGGACAGAAGAGAGGTGAGAGAGCATGATGCTCGGATGGGAATATGTGTCTGTGTTTGTGGGGATTTGGAATGTGTGGACTTCTGATGAGGCATGTCGAATCAAAGCTTAAGCTTGGCTAGGGTTTTGGCTCCAATGTGTCTGTGGAAGACCTGGACTTGAAGGATCCAAGCATGCTAGTTGCTTTGTTCATCTGCGAACTCTTAGGAAGTGTGCAGTTTGGCTCTTAGGTGGTATGACAACTTGAGAAGTCCTGAATCGCGTTGATGATGAGTGGTCCTGTCGAGGTGAGCTCGTGTTAGGCTTGAGTGGTCTTTGCCGTGTGTCCATCAATTTAGGAGAGGTGGTGGCGACCAAGCATAGGATCTGATTGATGAACAAAAGAGCACAGAGTAGATGAAAAGGTAAGTGGGAATCGAAAACCCTAGGTGGGAAGGAAATGGGAAATTGGCAAGAGAACTCGGTTAGAAATGAGACAAAGGAATCAGCAAAACGATCGTGTGACCGGGAAAAGTATCGAAAACAGAACTCGGAAATGGTTTTTGATGGTGTGTGTAGAAAGTGTGTTGATATGTGGAGTAGAGATTCGTGACGTGTTGAACGAACAGTCTAGAAGAGTGACGAGAGGGAATGTGGATGGGCTTTTTGCTTGCATGTGTGTTGTGCATGACGAGAATGCATGAGTGATGTGGGATCATGATGTGTCTGCTGAGTATATATGCGTGATGTGGATGAAGGATATGATTGTCTTTTCATTTTGGTTGTACATATTGTGATTTGATGAAAAAAGGTTCTAATGTTTTAATGAAGTTTGCAGACAGGTGGACATGTTGATGAAGATGCGAGAAGATGGACAAAGATGGTAAGTGGAATGATTGGATTTTGGTACTAACCGATGATTGTATGTGGGCGATTGCAGGTGCTACATCGAGGAAGAAGAGACTAGGCATACAAGGTAAAGATTTGTAGTTGATTGAGTGATGATCACATGGATAACTTGAGTGCAGGTAGCATATCTCTCGTCGAGGACGACTTCGCAATGAAGAAGAGGGGAGTATGTTAGCTCATAAATGGTTAATTTTTATGCACTAATATGCTTCTATTTGGCAGAAAAATATGCTTGATTGTAGGTACTCGATCAGTCGACCAGATGGTTGTCTTCGCTCCGTTGTCTTCACGGAGCTATGACCGAGATGCATTTGTGGGTATATTGAGAAGTTGTGCCAGGAACAAAGACTTGAGCAAAGGCATTAGAATACATGAGGGTCTTCAACGACAAGGTTTAGTTGAAAAGTGCTCCGATGCCCTCAATTATATGTACACAAAGTGTGGTGCTCTAGAGGCAGCAAGGCAGCCTATGGCATCATAAGAGCAGCTTGGTGGGTTTGTGTGCATCACTCACCCTCGTGGATCGCATAAATTAAAGCATCTGCACATAGTGCTTGCATGATATTTTTGCAAATTTTCCATTTCCTATGATGGCAAAGTGTTGTACAAAAGCTTAAACACCTCTCGCTCACAAGTGTGATTGAGTATCCGACAAGGGGCCATTCTAATTGTCAGAAAAAAGGGGACGACAAAATTGGCTGCTTCTATTTTGTGTATGAAGAAAGAAAAGAGAGGACGGCCTCGGCCATGCGCTGGCAGGTAGTTTTCTTTTGTCTTTTTTGTTTTTGTCTAATGTGGCAGACACTCCTAGAGAGCTGGGGAAACGACGAAGAAGGGGAGGAAGAAACGGATGGCTGGGGGCTCATGCGAAGGGGGGGGGGGGAAAGTGGATAGCTTGGCATCATGATGGAATGAACAATATACCTCGCATTGACAAAACAGGAATGATAGGAGCACTGCTACTTATGAAACTTTGGATCTGAAGCGTCAGTCATCTAGTTCTCGATTCTGCAAGCTCGCGAAGCAGACAAACTACTAGTCAGCAGCAGTTTTCCGTGCAGACTTACAAGTTGGACTTTTCTTCTATGGATTCTTCTTTTTTCCTCGTGATTATGAGAGTGAATGAGAAAATGGTATCAAATAGCCAGTTCCAATCAACAATTCATCCTTCACAATAAAGCTATGGGTGTTTTTACCAGACAGGATATGCCTTCTTCAGGTCTGAGGCCGATTGTCAAGCAGCCTACGATGCCTAGTACGATGTCGAGTATTTTTTGAAGACACTCCAAATGACTTGACCGTGGAGGTGGGACCATCGAGCTTCTGTGTTCACAAGTTCCCGCTGGTCTCAAAGAGTGGTTGGATTCGAAAGCTAGTAGCTGAGAATAAGGATCCAGGCATCACACGGATGACTTTGTCAGAAATTCCTGGTGGAGTTGAGGATGGGCAAAGGGGATCGGTGTGCAACAGTTCCTGTTCCTGAGTAGTGCTGGAATATACAAGACAATAGATGCACCTCCACATGTTGAAAGGAAAAGAAGGCTCGTCATCGGAGGTAAACATATTATCTTGATGTATTCGAATGTCTCGAACCTACTGAACAAAGATTTTGTAAAAAATGGAGTGATTGGGCATGTCCTTGAGGAGGTTTCACACTCGATTATGGATGAATCGTTGAGTGATGCTATTGTGGATTTGTGAACCTGCTTGAACATGAGAAATTTGTGTAAGCATGTGCGGACAAATGGGCTTAATGATGTATAGAATGCATGCCTTGATCATATATGATCCTAAAGAATATTTTACCCTGAAATATGCTTTTCAGTTTTCACAGTCACTTGCTAGGAGCTCTACTGCATTAGGTTACACTTATCATTATCACTCTTGAATGTATGCACATGGAAGAGTTTCAGCCAGCAACCATGAGCGGAGGGAGAAGGGTACGAGTGAAGAAGGAGGTGTCTAAGAAGATTTCGGTTTTCCTCTACCCATTCAATAGGGCATAATATCTAGGGATAGCGGGATAAGTGGAGGATGACTGGGAAGATTGGGAACCAAGAGTCACGAACGGTTTTCTCTAGATAAGGCACCATCCCATGGCTCAAGTTCCAATCTCCTGATTTTCCATTTTCTGTTTCTCTATCTTCATTTGTATCTCTGTGTAGGAGTGGGAAAATAAAATCAAGTCCTACTTTGTTCCATTCACTTGTCAATCTGAGTGCTGCATGTCTATGGATCCTTTCTTACTGTGAAACCTTCTTAGAACGTATGCACTTAGATTCATCTAGAGGCTGGGAATAGAAGTATAGCTCGTCTCTGGTCTAGTCATCAGTCATGATTCGGAGTATGTTGGTTGTTTGTGAAGAAAGTACATTGGCACTGAGGATTCACTAAGAAAAGGGGGATCATTATCTGCATCATCATCAATCGGTAGCCCTCCTCAAGATACAACACCGATGAGCTCAGTTGAGCATTGCATTCCATCTGCTTGGTGATATTATGCTCGACTATCAATCCAGATAAGAGGCAACAGTGGGTGGGGGCGGAGAGGATGCCTTCTTCATCAGTCAGGAGTCCTCAGGACTTGTCTCTGCACTGCCCTTTGCCTGCATAATGGTGAGCTTCTAACCTCGTGGGCAAATTCATGAGTGCAGGTCCATCTATCATTTGGGAATTGGATGACTTTGAACTCATGAAGGGTTGGACTTATGTTTGTAAATTACCCAGCACTGTGACTGAGTCTAGAATTCGGAATTGCATAGTGGGAAATTGAGAATCGTACTGATAATCAAGGCATAAAATTACCATGAGCGTCGAGTCTTCGAGTGCCTCACCGATCCGTGCATGAATGCACAAAGGCGGAAGGAAGAAATAAGCTGAGAGTAAGTGCAGTTTAGAGTTTGAGGCTCGAGAGACATTAACAAGATGGTGGCTAAGTAGGCACGAGATCAGGGATATATTTGACGCCGAGAGAGGGTGATTCGAGGTGCTACGATGAAAACAAACAGAACCCATTTGACATGAGAGAAAGGGGAATCGATGCTGAGTGAGGATGTTTAAAGGTTCCAGGGTAGGAAAGCGGCATCCATACATTATAGGGTAGAGAGAGAGAGACAGAGAGGAAAAGTGAGAGGGTGAGGAGTGAGTGTGGGTGTGTTTGGGTCCGAGAGTAAGGAAGTATAAGAGTATGGGTATGAGAGTAGTGGGGAGAGGAGTGCATGTGTGTATGTAGGCATGAGTGCATGTGTGTATGTAGGCATGAGTGCATGTGAGTGAGTGCATGCGATCGAGTGAGAAGAGGGAGGTGGAAAAAAGAGTGATTGAGAGGAAGGATCAGGGTGTAAGAATAAGAGGGGGAGAGAGAAAAGAACAAGGAACAGGTGAAACAAGAGCACGTAACCAAGGAGAGTGCGACTTCGAGGGTCAGTTACTATAATTGGGTTTTGAAGTACGTCTGAATTCGGGTCTCCATTCTCTTCGCTTCCCACGTATCCATTCAAAGACTATAGGGTGATTTAGAGCAAAGAAAGTGGCCTAATATCGAGCGATTTAGGCAATCCAATTTTTCTTCTTCCTTGTGTTGTTCGCATGCTTCCACAGACATCTAACCCCAACAAAATGCACTATCACAATGCATGTGTAGGGAATTTTGTCTTTTTGTACCAAACATATATGCAGGTTTTGGTTTGCCAGTACAAGCGGCTCAAATTCTGCTACAGGTTTAACATAGCTTGATAGGATGTTTTTGTTCAAGTTTTTAAGATAAAATCATGTTTTTGCATCGAGCTATTTATTTAGTGGCCGTGGTTGAATGTAATGATGTATTCCATATGATGGCTATTTAGGACAAGTTGGATGGTTCCAATTACTAGTTATGGGCATATATGATGTGCCATGTATTGATGGCAGAAGGATTGTGGAATATTGTGCAAGGTATTTAAAAACGCCCTACTACACCTACGAATATAGTTATTGGAGGTGATGCAAATGGCATTGAGGATGATGATCTTCATATTCTTATTCGTTCTATAGTTTTTGTTGCGTCTATTGTAGAGAAACTTTGATGGGATGGCAGAGATGCTCAAGCATATGCATTGATAGCTTTGTCTATCAAATGTGCCATTATCCCTCACATTTGCACTTACAAAACAACAAAGGATGCTTGGGATACACTTACCACTTTATACTAGGTAAGAAATAAGGCTCATGTTGCTACTCTGAGAACAATTGGAGAGTGAGCAAATGAATGAACGAGATTCTATGGAAAATGTTTTGAAAAAGATCAAAGATTTGAAAGAGTATTTGATTTTTTCTAATGAAGTCTTGTCAGATAGTTCATTTGTGTAGACCGTTCTTAATCATCTTCGAGATTCATATTAGAGTTTTTCTTCTACTCTTCGGTTGATGATGAAAGGCAATGCAAATGCCTTAACATTTGAGGAGTTATTCTTCTATTTTGTTGTAGGAGGATCAATCCAGATAGAACATGTACATTATGTGTGTTGTAGATTAAGCTTTCTTAGCTAGTCAAAAAGGGAAAAGGTAAATGGAGCTCATCTACTAGCAAGCAAAAATTTACTAATGGTGCATAGTCAAAAAAGGAAGACAAAGATTAGAAAAAGTAGAAAATTAGTAGTTTTGCAACTACTGTAAAGGAAATGATCAAATCATAAAGAGTTGTCCAAAACTAGTTGCAAAAGAGGCAAAGAAGAAAGAGGCTAGAATGGTTGTTGTAGAGGCCTCTATACCTAAAACAAAGTCTATTAATCTTGTGCAGAATGAAGAATGGGCATTTACTATAGTTTGTAGGTATGACCCATCTTCTCAGGGGTAGTGTATATCTATAGTAGACTCAGATGTGTAGATTATGCAAAATCTATGAATGATTCAACACGTGCAATTCAAGATTCTCAAGCTATCTAAGATGCAAAGCTTTTGCATGTATGCTTTGATCATCTGATTTTTGCTAGTTTGCTACACTTGCACAAATTGGAAATGGTGTCCTCTTTAACCAAACTTGTGGCACCTAGTAAACATGTTTGTGAAGGCTTTATCTTTGGCAAAATGGAGGGTTCCTCCTTCCCTAAAGATTGTTTAGTTCATGCTACTCATAAGTTGCAGCTTGTTCATAGTGATCTCTATGGTCCTATGCAGACACCTTTTAGGAACTATATGTACTTTGTGTCTTTTATTGTTGACTTTTCCAGGCATGCATGGGTGTATCCATTGAAAGGAAAATCTGACATGTTTATGTGCTTCAAATAGTTTTTGGTTTTTACTGAAGATTTGTCAGCATGTAAATTGGAACCCTCCATTTTGATCGAGGGGGGAATACATGTCTTTTGATTTTAATGCATTTCTAGCTGAACATGGGATAAAACATCAGTGTACAATGCTATACACACCTCAACAAAATGGATTTTCCAAAAGAAAAAATAATTCTCTCATGTAGATGGTGATGTGTATGGTCAAATCTCAGGCTTTACCACATAGCATTTTGCTTGAGCCTGTTATGTGTGCAACATATGTACTTAGTAGGTGTCCCATCAAACCACTACATTCTATCACTCGATATGAGTCTTGGCATGGTTGCAAGCCATTTTTTGCTCCTTTGTGTGTCTTTGGTTGTCTTGAATATGCATTAATGCCTAAAAAAAATGCAAGAAATTGAATGATAAACTAGTGAAATGTTTTTTTTTTGGTACAGTTTTGAAAGCAAAGGCTATCGTCTGTATCATCCACATACTAAATGCATTTGGTTAGTCATGATGTTGTTTTTGTGGAAGCTGCAATTAAGCCATTGCTTTAATCTACTAAGGAGACATCAATTAGCTCCAAAGATATGTGTGACACTTTGCTTCCTCTTTTTATAGGTGGACAGTCAAGTTCTATTCCAAATGAGGCAATTTCTCAACCTTGAAAGGTTTCACATGATGATGTAGACATTGTTTTTTTCATGTAGATTTACATGATGCACTTGTTGATGAGAGGGTTGATACAGAGGAGGTAAAAACTATGCCTAAATGGTTAGTTCAAACTACAAGATAGCAAATTGGATGCACCTCTATCATATGATTCTTGTTCATGCTCTCACAGTGCTTCATTTGCATTCAATCGCTATGTTATGGCTATCTGTAGTCTTTGTGATGAGAGTAATCCTATTTCTTTTGACAAAGCATAAAATTCAAAAAGCTAGATGGTTGTTATGCAATCATATTATGATGCTATTATGAAGAATGGTACCTAGTCTTTATGTGATTTTCCTCATGGTGAAAAGTCCATTGACACTAAACGGGTATACAAGATGAAACATAAGCCTAATGGAACAGTTGGCAAGTGTAAGGCTAGGCTTGTTGCAAAAGGTTACGTTCAAGAGAGAGGCATTGATTTTGATGAGACCTTTGCACCCCCTTTTCAAATAACCACCATTCATAGCATATGTGCATTGGTAGTTGTGAGGAATCCTATGTTCCATGATCACACAAAGCACATTGAGGTGCATTATCATTATGTCAGGGAGAGGTTCTCTATTAGAGAGATCAGCTTGGCATATGTACCCACACAGGATAACATTGCACACCTTTTCACAAAGCCTTTGCCTAGGGAGAAGTTCAAAGCTTTCTACAAATCTCTGGGCTTAGTTCGTTTTGTGGATTGATCTTTTTCCACATAGCTTGGCACTACCTTATACATGAGTGCCAATTGCTTGTTCATAGTATCACTCCCAGGGGGGATTTGTTGATATTTTTTGGTAGTGGTGTTGTTAGGATTGTTGAGGCACTTTTTTTTTCCTCTTTATGAGGTTGTTTCCCCCCGACTTGTATATACATCTATAACCCTAATGGGTCACTTATCTTTTGTATATTCACTTGGTAATTCATTCAGTGTTGTGTTGTGTTCCAAGCTTCTTCTTCTTCTTCTTCTTCTTCTTCTTCTTCTTCTTCTTCTTCTTCTTCTTCTTCTTCTTCCTTGTGTTGTTTGTGTGCTTGCGTAGACTTGGAACTACAACAATGGTGCTATTCACCCGTGCACTCCTAATATGGAGCTCAGATGGTGAGTTGGATAGACTCTAGATGAAGGGCTTACTAGTGTGTAATGCTATGTAAAGCTATGTATGGCCCATGCTTATATATCGTTTACAAACGGATTTGATATAGATAAATGTAGTCAGGAGACAAAAAATAGTTGAAAAAATATAGAATTCGACAATATCCATGACACCCCCTTTGCACTTCCCCATTAAGGTTCTATGAGAAAACCCTGCGGCACCACAAGGCCTTTATTTTGGCCTTGAATGGAAACCTAATGGCCCAGAGTTTTAGCCCTATGTAAAATAATGCTAGGCTAAAAAGATCATCTATTAGCATGAATGATCACACATAGACCTCATCTAACTTGGAAGTTAGGGTTCCACAAATTTTTGGGCTTTCACAATGGCTTCTCCTCATAATAGCCTTACAATTAAGAGAACCATGGATCATTTGTGATCTCTTGAGGGTGGAGTATTGAGTATATCTAATACCAAAAGGTAGCAAGATTCACCATATCTTTCATGCAATCCGATTAAAGGAAAGCTGGGTGAATTTGACAACCACGTCTCTAATGTGAGATTATTGAGCCTATTGCAATTCACTCGGCTCAACATGAAACAAAAAGCAAGCTTCAAACTTGCGAGATGGAGTAGGATTCATGCATACACAAAATATTTGGTGAAGCGGAAAGATGATTTTAAAGCTAGTACTGCATGGAAGAGAGTAAATACTATTCAAAGAGGGTTTCCCATTTTTTTTTCCTTCCCAAGAATATTCTGAAGGGGAAGGATCTGAGGGAACAACACATAAAAACCAGTGGGAGCGATCATTTGAGATACTTTCCCATATGCCTTCCAATGTCATTTTGAGGGAAAAATGAAACTAAGGGGAAGGAAATGTCACATAACCTAAAGAAGATCTTTAGGGAAGGATGGAGGGATGGTAGTTCTCTCATTATTAACCATAACTTTCGAGTAGAGGGGCTTTAGCTGGAGTTCTCATACAACATATATGGGGGTCGCATACCTTGTCTATCCTTGCCTAGGTGTCTACCAGATCTCAAGTTCATAAGCTTTGGCTAAGAGTCCAAAATTTCCCCTTGGTATGGTTCAAAAATCCTTTGGAGTCCCCTTGGGTTCCAGGTCCACTTGAAGGTCAACTTCAAATTATCCTATCTGAAAATCAACTTGAAGGTCCATGTAGGATTCGAAAGGAGCTTTCCAACGAGCTATAGGGCTCAAAAAATGGACTTTGGATGAAAAAGTTATGTCAAATCAGGCTCCTGGGGGTCAAAACAGGCAAACAGGACCTTTTGGAAAAAATCCCGATTTTGTGAAATCAAGAGAATCGCGATTTTGTGAACTTCAAGAGAATCGCGATTTTGTGAACTTCAAGAGAATCGCGATTTTGTGAACTTCAAGAGAATCGTGATGCTATGACATCAGAGAATCATGATTTTGTACCTTGAGAATCGTGTTTTCACAAAATCGTGTTTTTGGCTGAAAATCGTGATTTGTGAGAATCGCGATTTTGAGCAGAGAATCGTGTTTTTGAGAATCGCAATTTTGAGCAGCAAATCGTGTTTTTTGAGAATCGCGATTTTGAGCAGACAATCGTGTTTTCACAAAATCGTGATTTCACAAAATCGTGTTTTCACAAAATCGTGTTTTCACAAAATCGTGTTTTGAAAATCGTGTTTTTGCTGAAAATCATGATTTGTGAGAATCGCGATTTTGAGCAGAGAATCGTGTTTTTGAGAATCGCGATTTTGAGCAGAGGATCATGTTTTTGAAAATCGCGATTTTGAGCACAGAATCGTGTTTTAAAGAATCGCGATTTTGTCTCAAAAAATCATGTTTTCACAGAATCGTGGTTCACAGAATCGTGGTTCACAAAATCATGTTTTAGAGAATCGTGTTTTAGAGAATCGCGATTTTGTCTCAGAGAATCGTGTTTTCACAGAATCGTGTTTCACAGAATCGTGTTTTTGCTGAAAATCGTGATTTGTGAGAATCGCGATTTTGAGCACAACCAGACAATCGTGTTCTTTTCAAAAGGCTTTTAGGTGGGAAAGAGAGAATCGCGATTTTCAAAAAATTTTGAATTTTCACAGAATCGCGATTTTCATCACAAAATCGTGTTTTTTGGCAGGAACTTCGAATTTTTGAGCGTCGAGCAATGGCGAGCTTTGTATGTGCAGAAAATCATGAAAAAACACAGCGCTTGCACTCTCTTGCACTTCCTAACTCCTCCTCGCACAATAATGCATGAAAGATGGTATGAAAATGATGAAAATGCACTAAAAAACAAAAAATTTCTATGAAGAAGAAGAAGGAAGAAGATGGAGATGGTGATGATGATGAAGATGAAGAAGAAAAATCAGAAAATGAACAAAAATGACAGTTTTTTTACCTTCCAACGTCACAAATCTACGATCTTACCATCACAACGCTCGTCCTCGAAGCTCTCTCCCCGGCAACGGCGCCAAAATTTGGTGTAGCTCAAGCGTAAGCACCACCTCCTTTACTTGTCAATCCGCGGAGACGTGAGGACCAGTATGAAGACCACGAGCAAGTGAAGGCACAAGTGCGTGAGTGAAAGCACACAAACATGCACACACATACAACACACACACGTGCACAAGGTAAGATCAAAGAGAGGAACAATGGAAAGCTTCAATTGCCAAAGAGTTCTCTTACAAAAGCTCTATTCTCTAACAAGCTAACCTCAAAAATGAGCTCTCTAGCTCTTTTTATAGTTTTTTGAGTAGTTTTGGCTCTGTCCAGACCTAGTGTCCGGCCTAGTTAAAAATTAGGTTCCAGGGCTTATTTGAGGTCTCAAACGAAGTCTAAAAATTATGAAAATTGGTACGATGGTACTTATAATACTCCTCAAGCTCGAGGACTCCTCGGCTTGAACAAAATGGAGTTATAAAAATAAATAATGGTATTTACAATGGTTTTTAGTCATGAAAATCACTATTTTTGTAGGGGATTCTTCTGAAAATTTGACATACACTTCTTGGAGCTCCCTACTTGCTCTCTTTTCTTCTATGTCCACTTCTTTGATGTGCTTCCATGTTTTATGCTTGACCTTGAGTTCCAACAACATGCGATTAAGCATATCTTTCATTGCTTCGGTGGTATCTTAGTACTTGGGTTGTTTTATCCCAAGGGGGATCCTTATTGCTAGATTTACATGATTTTTTTGACTAAAATTCAATAGGTTGTTATGACACCCGTGTGTCCACTAGTGGGTTTTGCTTCATGCGTGGTAGCTCATGCATATCTTGTCTGAGAAAAAGTAGCCTATGGTGACCACTTCTATTTGTGAGGATAGGTATAGGGTAGCTTTCATAGATATTATTGAGTGTACATGACTTAAATGCCTTTTGGATTATTTGGGTGTTGGTTAGTATTTTGCCACCACCATCTTTATTGACAGCCAGAGTGCATTGGTGATTGCAAGGAAACTTGTGTTCCATGCTTGCACAAATCATAGTGAGGTATACCATCATTATGTTAGGGAGAGAATCTCTGCTAGAGTGATTTGTTTGGCTTATGTGCCCAAACTCGATACTATTGCAAAAGTTTACACAAAGGCTATGCATATGGAGAAGTTGAAAGAGCTTTGAGCTGAGCTTCTTTTGTGGGTTGATTTCTTTCCACATAGCTTGGTACTTCCTTATACATTAGTTTCAGTTCCTTGTTTACATCATTTTGAGAGGCAAATTTTGTTGATATCTTTCGATAGTGATGTGTGTGAACATGCTTAAGACTATTGAGTCACTTTTTCCCTCCGAATGAGGTTTTTTCCCATTGGTTTGTATATTTGTGTATAACCATATCAAATTATTTATCTTTGTACATACACTTAGTAATACACTCGGTCTTGTGCTCCAAGCTTCTTCTTCTTTCTTGTCTTGTTTGTGTGCTTTTTCAATCCTCGAATTGCAACATAAAAAAAAAAGTCAAAATTGATCATTTTTTCAGAGTTTTGTGGCCTATGAGCACGTTGAGATAGGATTTTTTTCAAGATTCCTCAATCTTTTAAGGGTTCTAACTCCGTCATAAGATTTTATCACTTGTTGACTAATTCGGAGTGGCACGCCCCACATTATAACCCCTTGTCTAACAAGTATTCTCAACAAGATCCCAAGTGAAGTTGAACCCCATATATTGCAATGAAGAACTCATTATAACTAGGCTTTTCATAGAGAACGTGTATCGGCTACCATTAAAAAATTTGTTAGATTGAGATAGGAAGTTTCATAAGCACGTTTGGAGGGTTATCTCTAGATGATTGTGTGGTAAACTTAGCATGAACATGGATAAGCATTCATAGATGATGGAAAAATAAAAGGACTTAACTAAATCCGAGAGATATGCTTTATATGTATTGTATGATGTATATATATATATATATATATATATATATATATATATATGAAACAATGTAAGAGTAATTGGGAAGAGTATTTACCTATTAGAGTTTGCATACGATAGTGCCAAACACTTATAGAGTAAACATATCCCATTTATGTTGATGTATATATTTTGATCAAGCGCTCATTAGACAAGTGTTGAACTTGGTTTTGGCTGGTTTTACCCTTATATGACCCTCAAAATCACTCTACACCGACCCAAAAGAACTTTGAAACAACCTCAAAGTCACCATTTGAGTTTTGAAATTATCTAAAATTTCCTTTTTTTTTTTACTACCCCTTGAACTTTTACTTCTCTAGCTCTCACCATTCACGCTTGTAATCCTCATTGCCCTTCCTTTTCATACCTCTTGAGTTCTCTTCTTGGTTGTCTCATAGCATCTCGATTTGTCCATATGTTGCACCTCTCCTCTCTCTATCTCCGTCATCTCTTTTTCACTCTTTGAGCAATCTTATTGCAAAAAAAAATCTGCACTTTCTCTGGTGGAATGCACACTCAAAAGTGCACTATTCTAGGCAGAACACTGAAAAAAGTAGTTCCATCAATGATGTGTTCACACAAGAAGTTTGAACTGTGTAAAAACCATTTTTGTGGTGTCGCCCTATGTGAACACAAGGGATGGTGGAAAAACTACTTTTCTTTCACATAAACCCTTACAAATGCATAAAAAAGAATCAAACCATTAAATCAAGTACCCTTAACAATTACATAAACAAACATATGTTGCTACCATACATTGCATTAAAGTGAAACATAATATAATAGATACAATACATTATGATGATGATGATGATGATGTATCCATCTCCTCCATCGCTTCATCTCCAAAATGCTTTTGAACATTCATTCTTGCTTGCTCTTTTCACATTATGCTTGCAATCTTGTCTTGTCGCTCTGAGTTGCTCCCAAGATCACTTGCTTCTTCGTTAGTGCATTGAGCACAATCCATTACTTCTTTTGATCCCTGTTGCAGAGTAAAAGGAGTACAAAAAAAGGAGCCCCAAAATTTTCAAATTATGGGCATCATTTTTCTTCTTTGAATTCCTAAGAAAACCACATAAAGCCATGTAAATGCACTAGAGGAGTCGTCTAGATGCATAAATCCCAAGCATTGTATCATAATCCATGTAAATAGTCAGAAATTAGGGTTTCTACAATAAAGTGCTAGTCTCTTGTGTGAAAGGACCATTTTTAGGGCACATGTATATAAGTCATTTGATGACACTTTGTAAAGACTTTTTGCCATTGTGAGTAAGAGAGCTTTGATTTTTTAAATTGCTTCTTCTTTGTCTTGCATCTTCTTGCTTGGGAGATTGCATGTGTGTTTGTAGCTTGGAATGAGTGCATGGAAGTGTTGTCTACCCAATTCATTGCTTTTTTGAAGTGTGTAATGTGTGTGTGAGGCATGAGGAGGTGTGGGGTGAAACTAGGTGAGTTATGTAGCGCTGTTTTTTCCCATAACTTGAAGTAGATTTGTCAGAATCGGACACTGCCATTGGATGTGACTCGTCAAGAGCTTTGAAAGGAACCCGCTATTGACCATATTCCGAGTTTGGAGCTGAGAGAAAAGTTTGTTTTTGTGCTTATTGGTGTTTCATGTATCGTGACACCATTTCCATCTGTGAGAGTGATGAATGAGCGTGATAATACCCATTTGCATTCTGTAATAGTTATCTCACTTCATTGACCATTGTGCAAGTGCATGTCCTCATACACTCAGTTAGGTTCAAGATACTTCTAAGATTGATAATTTAAATGTGTAATCCCCACTATATTCACTTGTTGGTGATAGAGGAAGTCTCTTTTGTCACAAGTCCCCAAGTTCTTGCTTAGGTACACACGTTTTTTGGCACCATTCCCAGGGAAGTACGAGTCCAACCAAGGTACTTGCATGATGGTAAGAGATCTTAGGAGAAGATACGAGTTATGAAGAGGTGAATACTTTGCTTTGGTAAGTCAAATCTTTTTGCACTTATTACTTTGCACTTGGAAAGTGTGTGTAGTAAGTTAGTAGACTTAGAAAAGTGAGTGAGTAGGAGTAGAGAATAGGAAGTGGAGAGGAGGAATAGAGTAGATAGGTAGATTTCCCAAAATCACAAAAATTTCCTTTATTTTTGTACCATTCAGCCTTTGGTGAACCTAGGGTATAAAAGTTGAAGGCTCATTTGCAAAAATCACTTGTCTACGCAAGTATCGTGGAGAGCAGGCGACTAGTATCGTGGCTGAGAGATCACGTGCATTTGCTACCTTAGAGAGAAGCTAAGCAAGGAGAGAATCAAGAGAAGAGCATCAGTGAGGTGAGAATACCTAAAATCTATTGTGGAAATCAATTTAAAATCTCTGAAAACATGACCGCTGGTGCGATCAGTATCATGTGGTAGATATCATGGGATAAAGTGAGATTTTGCTTTCTACAGCACATAGGGGGCAAAGAGGAGTGCAGAAGGATCACATAGGCACAAAAAGTTTCAAAAACTTCTTTCATTTGAGTGAGTTAAGCTCAAGTATCGCGACCGATTGAATTCAAGTATCGTGATACTTGAATTCATGTGTATCGTGATACTTGGCAGGTATCACATATCGACGATACCCTTTACTTCCCGTGTATCACAATACCCTGGTATTGTGTATCATCGGGTTGAGTATCGCGACACTGAAGTATTATGTATCATGAGACTCCAGTATCGTGTATTGCGAGATTCCAGTATCGTGTATCGTGATACTAAAGTATCGTGTATCGTGGTTGTTGAGGTATCGTGTATCGTGACCATCTGTGTATCGCGATACATAAGTATCGTGTATCATATACCCCAAGTGTCGTGTATCATGCATCCTGAATTCCCCATGTATCGTGTATCATGGTCGTTGAAGTATCGTGTATCATCTGTCCACCTATGTATCGTGTATCGTCTAAACCCTGTATTGTGACCCGAGAGATATCATGTATTGTCAGAGGTCAAATATCGTGTATCGTGGACATCCCAGGGAAGGAGAACTTAAATTAGGCTAAGCCAATTCCTAGAATAAACATAAGCATGAGAGACCTGCAAAATTGACTGAGGTATTTAGTGGATGAACCTTTGCTCAAGATGTGTACTAGGAAGCGAACGTAGTGTCATATCTTCCATTAAATGTACCTAGTGTCAATTCCTAGTATTCTGACACCTCTAGTGAATCAGACAAAGAAGCTAGGATGGCATCGAAAGACATGCATAGTGCAGTGCCTTTGACAGGATTTATGTCCGTCATTGAAGGAGAATATAGAACCTCTTTGGAGTATGCAAACACCAACCAACATGACCTACCAATTTATATAGATGGGCTAAATAGAACCATAGCACGAATGAAGAAAGCAAATGAATATGAGATAGTTCCTCGACCTGCAGTGAAATATGAAGGAGGGTTCTATATGGATAAAAGAGGAATAATTTACGCAATGACTGATTGTCCTGAGACTATGAGTGAACCTCAGGAAAGTGGAAATGTGGACCACACTAATGGGGAAGGGACTGAAGGTCAGGTTTCTACAGACCCGAGGCAAGTCTAAAGTAACCAAAGTTTGGAGAGGTGACAAAATTCCTCAGGATGATGCATTGACTGATGTGTATATGGTAATCGGGATGGAGAAATTACTACAAGCCCCTTCATCTTTGTGGGGAGAAAGTAGTAACACAATCACCATCTATGAGCTACAAGACCTGGAGGATCTTTCTAGAATCACCTATCTTGACATGAATATGAGGAATTACTGGCCCATTTCAAATCTAGAAAGAGCTCGATTGAGGTATCAAGGTATTTGAGTGTTTTCTCCGAGTGACTCAAGAACTACTTCCCAGAATCCTCAAGGAACGTACCAAAGCTATGTTGGTATATGCAATACCAATAGCACATGCGGAAAGTGATGGGCTGATTACCCACGAAATTGAAGCGAGAACCTTAATCGATTTTATTCTCTGTAGTCCCCTTTTGTATCTTAGTATTGAGCCACAACTTTAATGCATCTCTTAGCATAGCTTTATTCCAGAAGCTTCATACCTAAAGCAATTCTCAACATAACATCATGCATATAATAATGCACTTGATCACATAAGTCTTTTGCTAATATTTTCTTTATACAATTGCTTACATTGAGCATGTCCAGTATCCCATTCAACTCATTTCTTATATTACAAACTTCAACTAGATAACAAGGACATGCAGGAGTTTATAACTACCTTCATTTATATAGAAAGCAATGCCTATTGTTCTCGGGAGTTCATATAGTATCACCTTCTTTCATTTTCCCTGCATAAAAGACAATGCCTATTGTATGCTCCTTTTATATCATATAAAAGGAATTATGAAACTTGACTATTTTGCATCACATCACATTTCATTCCCAACAAATATCTGCTCAAAAACATGTAAGCTTACGAACATGCTCGTTTATATCATCTCTGCATATGAACCTGCATCTACACATATCGAAATCATCTTAAACAGTTGTTCATAACAGTTGTTCTCTTGGCTTTATATCCCTGCATATAAATCCTCCGCATCAATAAAATGATATGTTAACTTATCAATATATTCTGTATACGAAATCATGTCTGCACATATGTAAGTTCGTTCTTTAGCAAGTTGCCTTTCGCCTTTTATATCCTGCATATGAGTCTGTCACATCAATCATGTATATAAACATATGTCCTTCATCAACATTAACCATCCAGTTGAGTCAAAACATACTTCAATGCATGTCCTCAAAGCGTGGGATCTCGTACAAATAAAACCATACTTCAGCATCTCAGAAAACCATGCTTTAGCATACATATATATATATATACATATCTGCATATGTGTCAAAAACTCACGCATTGTAATAGAAAGTCATGTGAATACTTTCAACATTCATAATGCATATTTTCAAAACTATATATTACCAAAACGTTTGTCTACTTAGACAATATTGTGATGAGCAAAATATGGCTTACATCAATATTCTCTCCTTTGCGGACAGCTCATCACCATATGAGCAAGCTTTCATAGTTGTCATTTCCATGACGTACAGTACACAAAAGACAGAACAGCTCATCATCATCCGAGCAAGCCTTCATGATTATCATCTCCATCACGTACAGTACACAGAAGACAGAACAGCTCATCATCATGCGAGCAAGCCTTCATGGTTATCATCTCCATCACGTACAGTACACAGAACTCTGAAGCCACGGTGTTATGCAAGCCACACAGAGAGAGAAGGTAGACAAGCATGGGGCCGACAAACATTAGATAATTCATAGCTACATAATGTCGCCCAGTGTTTCATTAGATCTTGTATGCTTATATACAACTAAGCTCAAGCGGCAAAGTCACCGCATCAGTACAAACTTCTAAAAAGAAAAGATGCGCTAGATGTCCTTGATTTAAGGAATACTATTTCTGAGAGTTTTACGAATTCTCTTTTGTGAAGAGTTTACTATGTGCATTTCTTTTTGTTTCTTTTGTGTTTTATAAGATTTCACATGGATTAAAAAAATCTAAGAGTAGAGTCATGTGCAAAATATCTATGAGCTTTTTCCGATGCATTTTCTATATGAAAAAAAGAAAGTATTACGAGCGGTGGATTTGGAGATTGCATGCTCCAACAAGCTATGCTCATCAAAACTCAGGGCAGGACCAACAACAAAGTATTCCTACAAGGACCAATGTTCATTTTCCCACATCAAGAGCAAACCCTAATTATCAACCCCCAACCAATGGAGAGCCTAGGAATAGAAATCATGTGCCTGAGAGACCACCCTTAGGTAGGGGAGTTGGAGTTCAAGTAAGACATCCAGCAGTTCCTGTTATGCCCAGACCACCAGAAGCAAGATGTAGATTACGAACAATTCAAGTGGCCAAGTGTATGAGAAGCCACTATGGTGGGTCCGATGAACCTTATAATCACATAGCTGAATTCAAGCAAGTGATTTGTGTCAAACAAATTTTATGATCCAATATGATTCATTTGGGTTGACCCTTACAGATACCACTTTGGCCTAATTCTAACCACTTGAACCCAATCATTTCCTAAATATGGATCAAGTATTTCAAGAAACGATTGAAGAATTCACTAAGATGGGCATTAAGAATAATTCTTCATCATTGATCCACAGTTTGAAACAGTCCCCTACAGATTCAGTACGATTGGCAGCTCAAATATTTAAGCAATACGTGGATAGATGTCCCACGGAAGAGAGGCCCACCCAACAAAAAATGATTTCCTTATTCTTAGAAGGACTAGTCAATGGATCCGTGGAAGCACTAGTCTATGTAAAAAGATTCCAAACATTAAGTGAATGCTTGAAAGAATGCATAGATTTGGAAGCTAATTTATCGAAAAACTTGAAGATTCCCAAAACCAAGAATAAGAGCGAAGATAGCTCTAGCAACGTCACTAGCACAAGCATTAACGTAGAAGAAATTGCTGACTTAGTGGCCAAAAAGTTAGGTGTGCAAGGACAAAAGAACTATCCCAACCCCCCATTATGAATGCCGATGTTAAGAGGGTGTGTACAGTGTGGAGGGGATCATCCCTCTCATGTGTGCAATAGGGGAATTGTTCCATTGAACCCCTACATATATAACCATCCACTAGTACATAATCAAGCCCAGTACTGCAATATTGAACAGAAATATACCAACCACAATGCTGATAAATGTCCTTACAATAGATAGCCTAGACCACTCCAACCACCACAATTGAGGCCATATGGATACCCAACGAGAGATCCAGGCAGGGAGTTCCCTAGGTACTCTCAGTACCAAAATCCACCTCCGAATCAATGTCCATATGAATACCTTGGATACAACCCATCACAACCGGTCTTGGGACAACAACCACCGGTGAAATTGGACCAAGCCAAAGAAAACACAGATTGCCCTCGCTTGTCCATGTAAAATCCTCCCTCAAATTTCACAGTTGGTCATCGCAAAACTGGCTTTGTGCAAAAAGGGCATGAAAACCAGGTGTGCAGGTTAAAGAAGGCATTATATGGTTTAAAGCAAGCACCATGTGCTTGATATGAAAAGATACCTGCCTATCTCATTGCACATGGTTTTGAGATCAGTCCAACTGAGAGCACCTTATATGTTAAGCATGCTAATGATGTACTTCTGATTATTATTGTCTCCATTGATGACATGCTACTTACTGGTCCTATTGAGGAGCGTATTGTTGACTTTAACACTAGTTCTGTACTAGGACACTTAAGTGTCCTGGGACACTTAAATGTCCTGCTTTTACACCAAATTGATTGATTTTTCTTGATGACACCCTTGAGGCTTTGGTGCCATACTCACTTGGATTTGATAGCCCACATCATGTAATTTTAGAGAAAAATATAATCTTTGACATTTTAAAACTTCACATGTGTTATTAAATGAAGAAGAAAATGGGGATTTTTGAAAACTCAACTTTTTGCATAACTGAAAAAATAACACAATTCAAACATTTTGACAAATTGGATATGTTTTAGGAAATGGAAAGCTATTCATGGATTTTGGTAGTGTAAAGCAAGTGTTTAGGGATCTTTGGAGAAGGTTGAACACTTACATAAGTGATAAACATGGACTCAAACCTTGTCTTCTCTAGAGCACTCCTATTTATCGCACCTTTTAAAGAATGGCTCACTATAACTTGTGTAAGTGAGATGGTTGAGAATTGGCAAGTTATCAATGGATAACCTTCATACTAATTGAATGCATATTTTTATTCAAAGTTAGAAGGCTTCCACTTTGAACTAATAGCCATTCCATTTGGTGCTAACTTTCATGCTGAATTGGCAAAGCATATATTTCTATTTTCACAAAAAGAACATAGCTCCAAAGGTGGAATAAAAAATTATGATGAAAAATAATAATTATTTAAATGATATTCTAAGTATTAAACCTTCCAAAATATGCTTTCATGCCATGTTTCATTTTTAATCTTGTCAAATAATATGTGATCCGCAATGGTGATTGTGATAAGAATGAAAATAATTGGCATACATATTTCATTTGACAAAAAGAAGATGGCATCCATGATGGAAATGATGAAATGTTTTCAAATCATCCTTATCATTTTATGATATCAAAGATTATATCAAAGGCTTTTAAGTATGTGTCCACAAACTATTCATGATTGTATGTATAGAATTTGGTTGATGCCCACACAACAAAAGATTCTTGGTTCTCTCCAAATACATGAAAATTCTGGTGGATTTCAATAAATTATTTAGCCTCGTATATGTAAGCTTTGGTTTTTTATGTCACATATTTTTTAGTCTGTAACTTGAATGTGTACACCTTTAATGATGTCCATAAATTCTTTTGAGTCATATATTGGCTTTAATTTTCTATTTTTGGTGACTAGAGTCATATGAGTTGATTTTATATGTGTATACCTTGGTTTTTGTCTTCATAACTTGTTTGATTGTTGGCACATTTGTACACTTCTATGGATTCCCATAATTTTGTTTGAACCATAATTAGAACTAGTTGCTGCTTTTGGTGTACAGAGTCAACATAATTGATTTTATTTGAATTGAAATGATTTTTCTAAGTGATTTTGAGGCTCATACCATGTGATCTATGTTTCAAGGAATGTGTATATTTTTTTCTTTCATATGATGAATTTTTTTCTTTTGATAAAAATACATTTGATCAAGAATTTTCATCCTGTTCACTACCATAGCATGTTGAGAGGCTATTTACATGAACACAAAACATGATTTATTGTGTTTTATATTTTTGCATTAACCTTTGAAGTATATTTAATATGTGTGTTAAAGGATTTTTTCAAATTCTCTTTGTACAAGGTATGTGATTTTTTGGAAAATTGTCAAAAAAGAACATTTAAGTGTCCTGTTTTGGTACCAAACTAGTGTTAAGGCTGATTTGCATGCCTCATTTGAGATGTCTGATTCGAGGCATTTGCATCGTTATTTGGTCATTCAATCTATGCAAGTTGATGGTGGAATAGCTTTGTGGCAAACAAAATATACTTACACATTATTGCAGCGTTTTGGCCTTGAAGAATGTAAGCCTATTGCCACTCATATGGAGAGAGGTTTGTGATTGAGTCTTCATGATGCTAGAGATGCATTTGATGATGTTCTCTATCAGGTTGGATGCTTGATTTAATTATGCATTACTCAGCTAGATATTTAGTTTGATGTCTTACAGATGAGTAGGTTTATGCATTACCCACGTGTCAAGCATTGGCAGGCAGTTAAGTGCATCTTTCACTACTTGAGTGGTACCCAACTACTTGGATTGTTTCATCCTAAGGGGGGATCACTACCGCCAGATTTGCATGCTTTTTTTGACAGTGATTGGATTGGTTGCTATGACACTCGTGTGTCCACTAGTGGTTTTTGCTTCCTGCTTGGTAGCTCATGTATATCTTGGTTGAGCGAGAAGCAGCCTACTATGGCCACTTCCAATTGTGAGGCTGAGTATAGGGTAGCTTTCACAATGACTGTTGAGTGTGTGTGGCTCAGACACCTTATGGTTGATTTGGGTGTTGGTCAATCTTCTGCTATCACCATCTTCACTGAAAGTGAGAGCGCATTGGGAGTTGCGAGCAAGCATGTGCTCCATGCTCGCACTAAGCACATTGAGGTGCATTATCATTATGTCAGGGAGAGGTTCTTTGCTACAGAGGTAAACTTGGCATATGTGCCCATGTAGGAGAACATTGCAGACCTTTTTACAAAGGCTCTGCCTAGGGAGAAGTTTGAAGCTTTCCGCAAAGCTTTGGGCTTACTTCCTTTTGTGGATTGATTCCACATAGCTTGGCACTTCCTTATACATGAGTGCCATCTCCTTGTTCACCACATCACTCCCAGAGGGGATTTTTTGATATATTTAGGTAGTGATGTGTGTGAACACTCTAGGACCTCTGGGGCACTTTTTTCCCTCTTTCGGAGGTTTTTTTCCCGGCTTGTATATGTGCCTATTGCCCTAATGGGCTACTTATCTTTGTACATTCTAGTGGTAATACATTCAAAATTGTGTATTGTGCTCCAAGCTTCTTCTTCTTCCTTGTGCTATTTGCATGCTTCTAGAGACGTCTAACTCCAACAACCTACTCATCTGTGAGATAGCAAACTGAATATCTAACCAAGTAATGCATAATTAAATCAAGCATCCAACAGCCTGCTGATAAAGAACATCATGAAATGCATGTCCAACATCATGAAGACTCAATCA
The DNA here is from genome assembly GCA_020310875.1 of Ceratopteris richardii. NCBI lineage: Eukaryota > Viridiplantae > Streptophyta > Polypodiopsida > Polypodiales > Pteridaceae > Ceratopteris > Ceratopteris richardii. The sequence goes on from CM035418.1 coordinate 176,043,406, forward strand.
TAAATCTGTCTCCATAGGAGTGGCAATAGGTTTACAATCTTCAAGGCCAAAACGTTGCACTAATGTGTCAATATATTTCATTTGACACAAAGCTATTTTGCCATCAACCTGCATAAATTGAATGCCCAAATAATGATGCAAATATCCCCAAATCAAACATCTCAAACGAGGCATAAAGTGCAGTAGAAACAGCAACACGAATAAGAATATGAAGAATATCAACATCTTCAATGCCATCTACATCAGCTTCAATACTTGTATTTGTAGGTGCAATAGGACATTTTTTAACACCCTTCACAATGTTCCACAGTCCTTTTGCAACCAATACATGTGACATCATATAAGCCCAGAATGGGTAATTGGTATCGTCCAACTTATCCTCAATATCCAACATACGGAATACATCACTACTTTTAGCCATGACCACTGACTAAAAAACCATCATGCAAAAAAATGACTGTATCTGAAAACGTTGAGCAGAACTACCCTGATGAGTTCTACTAGACCTGTAATAGACTTCGAGATGCTTATTCTAGTGAACCGAAACTAGTATATATCTTTGGCACAAAAAGATGAAATAGCCTACACAAGCACTACGATAGTGCATTCAGAGGCCGAAAACGAGCTCAGATCGCCCTAATCACCCTGAGTATGCATACCAAATTTCATGCAATTCTGAGACTTTGATCGGAGGGGCGTCAATGATGCCCTAGATGAAGCAGTGACCTGCTTTGGTACCAATTGTTGGACTCAGACGTCTGTGGAAGCACGTGAAAAACACAAGGAAGAAGAAGAAGCTTGGAGCACAACACACAATACTAAATGTATTACCACTAGAATGTACAAAAATAGGTAGCCCGTTAGGGAAATAGGCGTATATACAAGTTGGGGAAAAAAACCTCCTAAAGAGGAAAAAAACTGTCTCAGTGGTCCTAGAGTGTCCACACACATCACTACCTAATTATATCAACACATTCAGAGGCCAAAATGAGCTCATATCCAAATTTCAACGCCACACAAGGAATTTGTTTTGAACTACTGATTGCCTTGAGTATGCTCAACACTTTTTGTGCAATTCTGAGACTGTGATCAGAGGGTTGTTGATGATGCCCTAGATGAAGCAGCAACCTGCTTTGATACCAATTGTTGGAATTTGAGGTCTATGCAAGCATACAAATAACACAAGGAAGAAGAAGATGCTTGGAGCATAACTCAATACTAAATGGATCACCAAGTGAACCTACAAAAGATAATTGAGTTCTTAGGGTTATACACATATATACAACCACAGGGAAAAAAACCTCCTAAAGAGGGAAAAAAGTGCCTCGACAGTCCTAAAAGTGCTCAAACACATCACTGAAAAATATCAACAACCATATTTGTAGCTACATTGCTTGGAAATTTGAGAATTTCAATTCTCTATCTCTCAATTTCCATCTCTCTTTGCCTGCATTTTTTCTCAATGTTGTCTACTAGTTTATTCTATTGTGTTATTATTTGTTACATGATATGAGAGCTCAAGAGCCTATGAGTGATGCAGAAGAAAAAATGCCAAGGTTATAGAGGCTTTGATGACACTCTTAGTCCAAGGAAAATATCCTTACACACGCTTTGGGTTCACTCTTTTTCCTTGCACTATGCTACTTTCTTTTCCTCTAGGCCATTCAATAATGCTCAAATGTAGACGTGAAAACCTGACTCTGGCCACAACCTAAAACCCAACTCTAATGACTACTTCTTGTGATCGCACCCTTTTTTTTTTCATGCACACTTCCTTATTCCACTTACTCTAATCCTCTTCCTCTCTTTACTTCCCTCTTTCTTGAGGGGGTGTCTAATTCCCATATTCCATAGGTAGAAACATCAAAAAAAAGAAAATACACTTCTATACGTGACATGCTTAAACTGATAGGAGAAATTACAATTGATTGAAGGCCTCAACGGATATGATTTTATCGTGCGATGCTTTTCAAAACATAGAACTTTGTCAATGCAAAACTCACTAAGATCGTCATTGTATTGCATTCACTTGGTCATCATTCTTGCTTTCTTTGGTATTACTTGTGTCTAAAATAATGCAAATGTACAGGCCTATCAAGTTGGAGAATCCAATGAATGAAGCGTGAGGGAGCAATCGAAGATCATCATTTTTATATGCAACTTTTTCGGTTCATTTTTCACAATACTATATTCAAAATAGAAGGAATAATAAAAATGGTGATGTGACTCCTAATGCATATGCATGCAAGGTCCACAGACAGTAATTTATAACACGAAGAAGACGATTAAGACACGCGTAATATTTTTGCAGGTCCAAAACTTTGAGTAGACGCATTATGTATCTACGTTCGGAATCCAAACTTGTTTCTCCATCCAGTTCTTCGGATACTGCTATGAAAACGTCTTCATGATCGATAAGAGATTGCTGCCGATTGTAGAAGACAGTCTGATCCTTCAAGCATATGAATGTAATAATACTTCGTCAAGCTGAGCACACGTAGTCAAAAATTTGCTTCAAATGATATCCATTGATTAAAGTAATGTCATCCTTCTAGCACAATCTTCAAGAAATGTTGTACGTAGCTGGACCCTTGACAAATGTGTATGAATTCTTTGTAGGCAGAAACCATGTGCAACCTGATCTAGAAGGAATGCGCACTGATGCAATTCACAGCCTCTCTGCACAGCCAAACGTTATGCCCCTTTCTAGACTTGGCTTCTGTCATATGCGTTTCTTTCATCCATTTCCTTTCCAGTGATTGGGTCAGGAATGGTGCTAATGGTTCCAGTGATTCTACTCAAACTTTTTGTAGAAAATCTACAATCTCATCGATGGCGCCAGAGAGCGGAACTCAGACTCACAAACTATATGGCATCGTAGGTAGTGTCTAATGGATCGCTTGTATCCCAGTGGCCCCATACATATGATTCTCAAGCTTCTTACATTAACTAGGGAAGAGATTGACAGAGGCAAAAAAAAACAAGTTTACGAGAAAAGAGCATTGCATTACCAAACTGCAGAAATCGATGAGATGTTGGCTCTTTGCAAAATGCATTGAAGAGCGCCAACCGCACGGAAAGAAGTAGTAGTAGATGCAGAAGCCATCGCCTAATGAACAGGACCAAGCCAAACAATACCACAGGACCTCGCCTACACGAACAGGACCAAGCCAAACAATACCGCAAGCAAGTTTGCTCTCAACTCCTTCGAAGAAGAGTTGTTCTCTGGCTTCATCTCAAATCAATAGCAGCAAGAAGAGCTTCTCACAGCAGGCTCTGATACCCCCTGAGGATGAAGACCCCAAAAACAGTAGCGGCCGAAGGACACCCTAAAACGAAGAAAAAGAGGTCGCTTGTTTCCCCCCTTTTTAGGGAAATTTCTCTTTCCCCCATTCCTCACGATTCCCAAACAGTTGGGCCACCGGTGCCTAGCTGCCCCATGTCATGCCTTTGCTACCACACAAATCAAAGAACTTCTCTTTTCTGCACACAAAACAGAAAGCTGCCAATTTGGTTTTTTTATTCTCTGACAATTAAAACAGCCAGCCTTTGGGATGAGAACAAAGAAATGGCTGAACACCTCCACATCTCTGAATTCTTTTTCGGTGAGGTGTCGAAGATCAAATTCCAGAAATGGGTCAAACGATTGTATTTGATGTTTGATAAGAAAGCATCCCCCCTGAAACAAAGCCGCTTCTAATTTCCTCTGCATGTCAGTATTTCCTATGTTCTTAGGAGGCTTCTCCATGCTCAATCCCTGCGAAGCAACTTCTTAGAACCCTTGATGATAAAATATCCTCCAACTTCAAAAGCACAATGGCCTTTTTCAAGTGAAACCTTTTCTCCACATCCCTGCAATCTGCAATAAGAAGATCCCACCATCACCGGAATCCTCCAAATCGAAACATTCTTCACAGTTTCTTCTTGTTCGAGTTCTTGTCCTTTCCCGTTCAAACAGCCCATGCTTGACTTCTCATTATAATTCATAATCGATAGCCCTGTTTTCCTTTACCAATATCTCCAAATGCTTCTCATCAATCATCAAATCCACTCTTCAAGTACCTGAAATCAAACGTATTTTCCTGCCAAATAGAACCACATTAGTGCATCAAAACCAACCATTTTCTAAGCTAACATACTCCCCTCTTCTTATTTGTGAAGTTGTCCTCGACGAGCCACTCTCGCTGCAATATAATCAAAACAGCCATGAATATGTGAGTGTACAACTAGTTTGCATACTTTTCCATCGAGCCATTACTCCAACGGAACCTACACTCATTGAAGCTATTAGTGCTCAAAAAAATCACTCATGAATACATACAAATCGTTCACTTCAAAATGATCCAAGAACATGCACATATATGCAACTCCAATTCCAACATGCATCAAATTGCTCATGCATTCCATTATGAAAATAGTCTCAACCAAAATAACACATGCATCTCTTTCCATGTTTTACACATGCACTGTCATTGCGAAAAAACAGAAATGGAAATACCGAAATAAACAACAACAACTGAAATGAATTCAATGGGAGATGCAACATACCAAAATGCATACCCCTTTTATTGACCTACTATTCGCTATGTACACATATTCCATGACCAGACACTCCCTAAGAATTCACATCGTCGTCCCACAAAAGCCATCGAGACCCGAGTACAAGTCAAGAGCTACATAAAAAACCCTGGAGTGTCCCACACTCTGGAAAACCCTCGGATAAAGCACACAAGTTATAAAGCAAACCATTGCATTACCTCGCTAAAGGTCTCATCTATAAGTACATATACAGTATCCGTGCCTTTGAGAATGTTGATTTAGAGTGAGCTGATATGTCGCAAGCCACCATATACCAATCACACAAGCAAATAACGTTCCCTTCCAGGCGATCATCGCCCTCTTCTCTCTCTCCATCTCCCCCTCAGGAGTGGGGAATAATATATATATATTTTTTTTTTAATTCACACGTTGGCCTACGTTGACATCGGATGCGATTCGTGGGCCTGACCACCCGGGCAAGTTGATTCCACCCATCTACCAATGCAACGCAGCGCACAACACACAAACACATAATGATAGACAGTAACATATATCAGCTAGCCCATAACGAAGCTGGATGCGGTTCGTGGTCGTGACTACCCAGCCATGATGGCTCCACCTACCTACCAACCTGTTATGGTGCATAGCTAAGACACAAACATGTACATCCCAAGCCTATGGCGAAACTAGCTGCAGCTCGTGGTCCTAACCGCTCGGCTAGGATAAATCCACCCACCTACTAGCCCACCATAGCGCGTTGGTACAATCACAACAACACAATGTTTTTTCTTTTCTTTTCTTCTTTTTTTTTCTTTTTTTTTTTAGTTAATTAATTTGCCTAGTCCTGAGAATTAGGGAGAGGAAGAAAGGGATTTTCCCCACTTTTCCCACACCGAACATGCAAACATACACACTCCAGCCTTTGACAGATCAACCACCTCTTCACTCCATTCTCGCAATTACAGACACTACATATGTATTCATCGATTTGACTTTTCACTAGGTAACTACAACTGGCTATGCCTTGGTCCCTCATATACCTATCCTTAGATGATCTAGAATGTGGGTCTCCTGGATGTCTCATGTAGCCTCACCTCATACTCGTATCCCGACAACTTCCCTAGGGCGAGTCACGCTCAACTTCAAGAGCTCCGTCATCACATCCTATCGTTAACACATCTGCCCAAGCCCAAGTGATATCGTTCTCTTCATTAGGCATTTCACTCGAAGGGTCGAAATAGTGTCGATCCCCCGCCCATCCCACATGTCGGATCAGGTATGTTTCAAACCACTAAATATGAAATATAACATCCAAACCCTGGTTTATGAAGCATACCAGCCAGTGCGCTTGTTCCACATCATATTCGGTCTCAAAGTCCTCGATCTCTATGTCCATGCGGGTGAATGTCTGGTCCCAGAAATATATCCCCAGCTCGTACAAATAGAGTTGAGTTATTTGATCTGCCATTTTGTTACTTAGCTCCTAACAGTCTCTGCGCAACACAAAAAAATAATTAGAAGTCCAAAATTATTGAGCTAGCAAGAGATAATATTCATGACAACAAAAATCATAGCTTATATATGCGCATATCATATATATATATATATATATATATATATATATATATATATATATATATATATATATATATATATATATATATATATATATATATATATATATATATATATATATATATATATATATATATATATAAAACTATACATCTATGTACAAGGAGTCTACTACGTCCTTCCGATTGGATCTCGTCTGGCTTCTCCCGTCCTAATGCTACTTGAAATATGGTTTGACTCGAAGCGCGTTAACCTTCACGGGAGCACATTCTTCTCCTAAATCCTGAATCTGCATGGAACCATTGGAGTTGAGTTCCACCACTTTAAACGGTCCTGCCCATCTTGTCTGTAACTTCCCTGGGAATTTATAATATTTACTATCATAGACTAGCACCAAATCCCCTTCTTGAATCGCATAGGTCTTGAGATTCTTGTCATGCCTCTCCTTACGTCTTCTCTGAATAGCTTCCAGACTTTGCTGTGCAATGAGTCTCTTTTCTTCTAGCTTGACCATTTGTATGTACCTCTCCTTTAATGACTCTTCCTCTCCCAGCCTCGCCTCAATGGCCACTCTTAATGTCGGAACTTCTTTTTCGATGGGAAAGATGGCTTCCTCGCCATATACTAGGGAGAACGGAGTGCTCTTAGTCATCACTCGGTAGGATGTTCGATACGCCCACAAAGCTTCCAAAAGTCTCTCATCCCAGTCTCGCCTATGCACAGCTACTGTCTTTGTCAGAATCTGTTCAAGAACCTTGTTGGTAACCTCCACTTGTCCATTCGCCCTCGGGTAATATGGAGTGCTTTTCCTATGTTTGATCTTATATAATTCCATTAATTCCTCGATCAATTCATTGACAAAATGTGTTCCTCTATCACTCACTATCTCCAACGGACATCCGAATCGGGTGATAATTTGTTCATACAAAAATTTAGCTACATCAATAGCTCGGTCAGTTTTCAGAGCTTTGGCTTCTACCCACTTGGTAACATAGTCAGTGCAGACCAAGATATACCTATTGGATCTACGTCTTGAGGGAGGATCAATAGGCCCCACAAAATCGATTCCCCATTTTTCAAAAGGCTTAAGAGCCAGCACCGGCGTAAGAGGAGCTGCATGTGCTAATGTTGGTTTGCCCATTCTTTGGCATTTGTCGCATTTCTTACAGTATGTGTGAGAGTCTTTGAACAGCGTTGGCCACCAATACCCAGCCAATAAAATCTTTCTTGTCGTCAGCTCACCAGCAAAATGCCCACCGCAGGGTTCATCATGTAATGCTCTCAACATTAGGGTTGCTTCTTATTCCTCAAGACACCTCCGATAAATGCTCTCATGGACAAAATATCGATAGAGCTGCCCACCAATGATGCTATGGTGTTTTGCCAGTGCTAACAGTTTTTGCTTCTCTCTCCTGCTTGCTCCCGGCGGGTATTTAGTGGTGCACAAGAAATTCACCAAGTCGGCATACCAAGGTACCTTAGCATCAACCTGAAATAGATGTCCATCAGGAGCATCATCGGGCACACCAGAGATTGGCTCCTCATTAATAATTCGAGATAAATGGTCGGCCAATATGTGCGCTTTGCCTGGTTTGGTTACCACTGTGAACTGAAATTCTTGTAGGAGTAGCATCCACCTCATCAATTGCCCTGATAGCTCGGGTTTATTAATGATATACTTTAGGGCTTCATGATCCACATAAAACGTGAAATGCTTTCCCATCAGGTAATGCCGATACTTGTTTATCGCAAAGATCATCGAGAGGCATTCCTTTTCTGTAGTCGTGTAGTTTCTTTCAGTGCTATTCAAGTTTCAACTTGCGTAATAAATAGGGTGGTCCAACTTCTTTTCATCGACTTGGCATAGCACTGCTCCAACCGCAGTATGAGAAGCATTTGTGTGCACATGAAATTCTTTCATCCAGTCGGGTGCTACCAAAATCGGTGCATTTATCAATCTCTCTTTGATCAAGTCGAATGCAACTTGACACTCTCCAGTCCATTGATATTGTTGGTCTTTCCTCAAAAGATTCGTCAGTGGTGCTGCTATTGATGCAAAATTTAATATAAATCGTCGATAATAATTAGCATGCCCCAAGAATCTTCTGAGTTGCCGCAAGTTTTGAGGAGGTGGAAGTTGTCCGATTTTTTCTACTTTATCCTTGTCAACCGCAATCCCTCTTTTGGAAATAACATGTCCCAAGAGCAATCCTCTTCGTACTCCAAATGTACACTTTTCAGGATTTAATGCGATGCCTTTTTCAATGCTTCTTCTTAAAATAGCTTCGATCCTCTCCATCATGTTTTCATCGTTGCCTCTGATCGCAAAATCATCGAGGAATATCTCCATCCAATCCTGCAAATAGTCTTGATATGCAGCTATCGTTGCCCTCTGGAATGTGGCTGGTGCATTGCATAATCCAAATGGCATCACACGATATGCATACGTACCCCATTCTGTCGTGAAAGTAGTTTTTGATTGATCCTCTTCATGGATTTGGATATGGTTGTACCCACTGAAACCATCCAAAATTGAGTACAATTTATGGCCAGCCACTCTGTCCAAGATTTGATCAGTAAACGGCAAAGGGAAGTGATCCTTTTTTGTGCGCTCATTCAACTTTCGATAATCTATGCAAATGCAGATTTTCTTATTTTTTTTCGGAACAACTACAATTGGTGATACCCATTCGCTGGAGGCGATGGGATATATGAATCCTGCTTCCAATAACTTAGTCAATTCCAGCTTGATCAATTCCGAGTAGACTGGATTTGTCTTCCTAAGTCGTTGACATATTGGTCGGGTGCCTTCTTCAAAATCTATATAATGTTGGCAGATTCGGGGATCAATTCCTCTCAGATCACTGTATGACCATGCAAAGGCCCTGCTGAAATTTTTGAGTGCCAATTTAATGCAATCTCGTACTCCATCTGGTAGCTCTGACCCCATGCTCAAGAACTTTTCTGGAAAAACTTCTCATTTTTCCACCTGAGCTTCTCGCGAATATTCCTTATTCCTTGATGACGCTGTGATTGGAAAGTGCTCCCCGATCATGTGTGCATGGTTGGCCAGTAAATCATTGTTTTGTTGTGTTTCGATTGGACCCAATTTCTTTAGTTCAGCTTTTGCAATGGCTTCTGACACTTTAGTCTTACTCTTCACTTCCTTTTCCGATTCTCGACTTCTCCTTAGAAGCTCTGCTTCTAGCACTCTAACCCTTTCTCTCAACTGTTGTACTTCCATTGTCGGAGCTAACTCCAGTTTCAACTCTTCTTTTGAAGTTCCCTTCTATAGGGGTTGGGTAGCTTTGCTTTCCTTTGCGTCTATACTCAACATGTAGCACTCAAATTCACTGGTATGTGTCAACCATCCTAGCATCTCCTGGTCTGAGTCATCCTTGTAAACTAGTGGATCTTTGTACTCGCCCACTTTCGCGTGTTGGAGTTTGGACAATTGCAAGTTAAATCCATCCTGTAAAAGGTCCTTGGAAGTTTTCGCAAGGCAAATCTTACCCGCGCCATTTCTTGTCTAACCTTTTCCTTTGCTTTCTGCTCCCTTTCCTCAGTTGTTGTCGATTTCTTGCCGGTCAAGTTTGGAGACACTTGAAGTTGTATTCGATCAGCCTTCGGTCCAATTGTGATAAATCCTGTCGCCAATCGTGCACACATTTGGCTTGCACCAGCCATGGCCGTCCAAGTAAGATCGAGAAGGTGGCCTCTGAGGTCCTTGGTCTTACTATCAGATAATCAACTTTAAATTCTAGACCACCCACAACTGTGCTTACATTCTTCAAAAGACCCGCAGGCTTCACTTGTGTTTGATCTGCCATTCTCAAGGACATTGGAGTGTCCTCCATGTGGTTGAGGCCCAAAGCTTTCATCATGTACTCAATCATTAAGTTGATTGCGGCTCCACTATCTAACTGAGCCCTAGGGACTGCATATCCTTTAATCTCGACTGTCACAGCTGGAGCATTCGAATCAATTTGCGTCGTAATACTTTGAATCATACCTTGGACCTCTTTATCTTGTCTCTTTTTATTGCGAGCTTTCCTCGGCTTCTTTATATATTCGTTGTAAAATTGTTTCCTATATGCAGGTGAACATTTCAGCAATGTGCCAATGTCTAGTGTGACTTCCGTGTCGGCGAGCAGCTTTACGATGTCCACTTCCTCCAAACTTTGTCTTTCCTTCCTACACTTTGGAGCCCTTAATCTTTCGGGAAATGGTGCTATGCCTGGCACAAACTCTTTGGTCACTGGTGGAAGAATCTCTATCTCTTCCCCATCCTCAAACTCTTGCTGCTCACCAAATCCTCCAACTTGGTTTTCTACCTCTCCATGCTCAGCTATCTTCTCTGATCTCGCTTTTCCGCTTTCACCTTCTGGATTTTTCTTCAAAAACTCTTGAGTCGTGACTACTGCCACAGTTGGCTCTTTATGCGGTTTCTTGGCCTTGTAAGCATCCACAAAATGCATTGACGAGCTAGAGCCTTCTTGAGGATTCGGCGTTTTGAACACTACTCCGATCGTAGGAACGTGCTCTTGAGCTAGCGTTGTGGAATGCATCTGAGTATCAACATAATTCGAGGACCCTACTGGTCCCTTATCCTTGCCAATGGAAGCTCTTCGTTTTGGACAATCTTCATCAAAGTGGCCCTCTCCACTACAGTACCTACATAGTGGGGTATAATCCATTGGTTTCTTTTCGTTTGGACATCTAGATTGAGTATGGCCAAAGCCATGGCATCTCCAGCACTGGATTGGACCATCTCTCCTTTGATCACATGCAACTCCTCTCGAATAGTCTCCTCCCTGACCCTGAGCACCATATCCATAAGTTTGTCTATTTTCCCAACGAGATGTAGGTGGGACACTTTGAGCAGGCAATCCCGTGTAGGATCTTTTTCTTGTATCTCCCGATTTCATGGTCCTCTCTTCATAGGCCCTCTTGTTGTAACATCTGTCTCCCGTGTGATTTGTTCTTCCACAAAAAGTGCAACGCATTCTAGGTGGTGATCTATCTGTGAATACTCTCGAGACTGTAGGGCATTCTGAAGCCAAATGGCCGTAACCATGGCACTTTCCACACCATGTATTCGATCTAAACACTTGGTTGGGGTTTGTAGTTACCTCTGGTTTTACTGTGTATGTTTCTTGGGTCATTGTGGTATCTTTTATAGCTTGTGTGACCAACTCCAATATTCGTTCTTCAGTTAGCGCAGGCTTTACCTCGCCTGGCGTGCTAGTGGCAGCTACAAAAGCTGGGGTCATCAATGCGGGACTTCCTTGACCAGGATCTTTCATTGGTATGTTTCCTGGGCCTCCCATTGGCTCGTACAAGAGCTCCATCTTCCTTTGCTGACATAATTGTACTTCCTCCCAAAGCCTTGCTTGTTCCTTAGCATCTATTAAGGTTGCCAGTCTTGTCAGGCTGATATGCTACTGCGCCGTAGGATCTCTCAATCCCGCAATGAATCTTCTTTTCAATGTCTCATCATTCGGGGCATTCGCGCCCATCTTTCTTACCAACGTTTCCATTCTCTGAATGTAGTTATCGATGCTCTCATTGACTCCCTATCGCAAGTAATCCATCTGTTGGGCCAATCTATCTTGGAAGCCTTGTCGTCAAAACTTTGCCAAGAAGGTGTTGCTCTAAGGGTTACCCATAATTTTTCTCATGCTATGGCATCCTTTAGCCCTCATGAAAATGCCTTCTTTTTGTAAATTAGGAGATGTCCATGTGAACACTCTCCTAAAACCCCTTTTTGATATTTCCTCTAGTCTATGGTATTGAAGCCTTTTTTTGAAAACTCCTTTTTGCTCAAATACCAAAATCCCCACGTAAGAATTCTCCACGCGCTCTCTCTCTCTCTAGGTGGTTAGTCCCATATCACATAAAGATTCTCTTTTTGATTTAGCACGTGGTCTTTTGACCACATGTTTTTATTCACATATGCCTCTCTTCTCTATATAAAGAAGAGCCTCATTTGTAAAAGGGGGGTCCCTTGGCCATGGCCTTGGCCTCCATTTTGTTAATGGAAGAAGGTGTCATTTGTTACTCTCTTGCCTCCTTGTGTGCAATGGCGTTGGTCTTGGTGTATGGATTTGCATGTGTGTGTGCATGGTTGGGAGGATGTTCCCCTTTGCTCCTTGTGACGTTGGCCATTGTTGCCATTGCTCCATGAGCGTGGGTGAACCTCTCCTCTCATTCTTTGCCCCAACTTGGATAAACTTCTCACTTCCATGTGAGGCGGTTAGGGTTTGTTGCTCCCCTTTTCTCAACAATTTGGCACCGTTGCCGGGGACGTCGGCCTTTAGCCGTTGGTTTTTCCAAGTTTGCGTGTCCATACTTCGTGAGATGCACCTTGACACTTGGAGGAGGATGAATACGTGTGGCCTTCGGTTGGCCTAGGGTACCTCTCATCTTTTAATTTTTGAGTAGTTTTAGTTCAATTTTTTTGTTTGTTGCACAAAAAAAATACCCTAACCCTCTTCTCTCTCTCTCTCTCTCTCTTTCTCTCTCACATCTACACACTTCCACTCACTCATTGGTATCACTCTCCATCTCTGGCAGCTCTGATTTTGTGCATTCCTTGGAAAGGGGGAGGGGTGGTATCCTCTCTGCTCCCTTCTCTCTCTTCAGTTTCTTGAAAACCACCATAAACAGAAAGCAATGAGTTTTTTTTTTTTTTTGGCCGGCCGTCAAAGGATATGGATTGTTCTTCATATAGATGAGCCACCAGTGTGCTTCTCCAGCACTCAAATTTCCTTGTTAAGAACTCTCTTCTTTTTTTTATTTTTTGATGCTTTGAGTTGGTTATTATACGTGTGTAGTCGGGGAAGTCTGTGTGGGGTAGGTAGGGAGTTAATGCTGGCCACATCGTAGTACTAAGTTGAAAACCTTTACGTTGGGACTCCCTCTCTCCATGTCGACTTTCCCCTCTTTCATCCTCACGGTTTGTCTGTTCTGATGAGCAGCTATGGCGGGGTTGAGCTCTGCAGACCTCCCCCTCTGACCATACATACTGGAAAACTTGGGGAATGATTATCAGGGGAAGTTTTTCAAGCTCCTTGGTGATCAAGGCCATGACCATTAGAATCCCCATCTGTGTTCTCTATCAAAGTCAGGGAAGCGTGCGGAGTTTTTTCTCGTTGCTTGGATGTTCAGGGAAGTCTTTCTGCTTCCTACCTTTCTTGGGCTCAACTTAGAGTCTGTTCCAAGAAACCGGCTGAGGTGGCCAACTTCTTGTCTATCAATCTTTCCTCTACTAATAGTAGGCCTTTCGTGTAGTTCTTGTCGACCACTCTGTGCATCCCAACAAATGCAGCTTCTCTTATCACTTGTTGTTGAGGGAGATTTCAAAACTCTTGCCAGTAGAAAGACTACCGTCAGTTCAGGGAAGGTGGTTGTTCCAACTCTTTTCTGCAACCACGGTGGTGGAGCTCTCCTACCCTGGATCATTTATCCCTCGACCTTAAGGATCGTCAGCTCTTGCTGTTTTACCGCTACCTACTCCACGAGTAAATGTCTATTTTTGGGAGATCATGCATGTCTCTGCCCCACATTGAAGGACATCTCCTCACATCTCTCCTCTGCCTTTGAAGGACTTTAGGCTTCTGCGATCTCCTCTGTTGATTCGAATGGAAACTATGGACCTTTGCATGTGTTTTCATTACCTATTTGAGCATGTGTATGAAAACTATCACCTGGATTTGGAATATTATCTATTACTGTCTTGCCAGGTGCAGTTGCAGGTGAGCTTGAGTGTTCAACATTTCATACCCTCATCCAGATGGAGGAATTTAGAGTATGCCTTCTACGGCTCCATGCCTGCTGGCTCTTATGGCACTTACTCTCAGGGTGGGGTCACACTATTCCTTGTTGCACCATGTGCATCCTTCCAAAAACCAACCCTACATGCAATTGTGGAACCATATGACTGAAAGCTTGGGGATACATATGCAATGAACTATTCAGTTATGTGGCATATACATGACTCCAGACAGTTTCGTCCTCCTACATTTCTCGTATTCGGGAGGGCAACTATCAAATGTGATGGGATCAAATGGCTTGCACACTCTGCACCTAGGCAATGTCTCCTTGAAGTATATTTCCTGAAGTAGTGGTCTGGGCATTCTTAAGCCTGTGTAATTGTTATTTCTCTACATCCTTGCTTCATGGAAATTTTCTTTTGTTTGAGGTGGAGGTTATGTTTAACAAGCTACGGGGATTCGGTTCTTTGAATTTATGGGAGTTTTTCACTTAAAATGTCATGTCGTTCTATGGTATTGTGAACATCATTTTGGTCATCATGCATCTAGGCAGGTACAACTCTGCAGTATCTCTCATGGCCTCCGAACACTTCGATTCATATGGCTTTCCAACTTCAGTTATAACTCTGGCCCAGGTTATCATGCTCTTTAGGTACAATAGGAAACTGAATAGGACACGTGTTGATACCCATGGTGTGCTTCCCTTTCCTCTGCTTGTAAATCACAAGAGGGACTTACGATCATCAATTTATACTGTTTCTTTTTGGCCGGGTTCTATTCATGGTGTGTACAAAATGAAAATGGGCTCGTTCAGGTCGTCACTATTTCTTGATTGCTTGCACACGTATCCACTATCTGGAAGAGATTAAGGGACCTCGAATAAATGATATACCTACTCAGTGAAACTGCATGTAGGGCAGGACGTTTGATGAAGGAACAATCCCTAACTATTTTCGACCTTACTACAATTGTGGATTTCGCTTATGTATCAGTGCCAACTTTTGTACTCATCATAACAGTTGCATGCTTACGACACATGCATGATAAGGTTGTTGCTCAGAAATTTATGGTACTCATGGAGAATTGACAGAGTTAGGTTATTCTCCAAGGGTAGCACAATCCTTCTTTGTAAGTGACTTGGAAAATTAATACATACTCTGTGATGCTTCGAATGTTTTTTGACTACAAGTTGTTGACTTGCTCTCATCTCTGAAACAGTGTGCTTTCAAAGATACAACACTGCTATACTTTTTGACATTCATTGCATGCCAATCCTAAGGTTTGATCTATGATGCAGATTTATCAGAGCCACTTCTATTTTAGATCGAAACACCACTTGTTTCAATGAAACTTGGGTTCTGACAGAAAAAAAATTCATGACAATGGAAGCTCTATACTTTGCAAAGCTTGGTGATAAATTCTCTAATACTTGTTTCATTTTCATTCTAGTTTGTATCATGCTTCCCTAAATTGTCTCAATGTTTCTGAGTTTTGCTCTCTACGGCTGACTGTGTGCTACTGTTTGACAATGTTTGCTGAAGCCATCAATTAATTCTATCAAAGTAGTGATGCTTAAATATGCTTTGCAGGGGGAAGTTGACCAAAACAACACCTGGAAGAAATTCTAAAAAATTATGCATAATCATTTGCATTTTATGAATAGTTGAGGTTCTCCTTTAACGACTTGACTGTCTTTTACTTTACACACTGCCTACTCAATGTGGATCCAGTCACAAAGGTCTGAATGCTTGTTTTTTTGCCAGGGAAGCAATTCTCTGGTTTTACAAATGCATTGTAGACCAACAATCCCTCTTGACTCCTATAGATGCTCTCTTGTGAATGATGTGTTTATTGCATACTCATAGGTTTTATGATACTTTTGAAAACTTGTGACTGACCCCTATGGGATTGGTGTGTAATTACCCTCTATACTGATTTTGGGAGAAACTTAGTATGATTAGGGGCTCAAACTAGCATTTCTTCTTTTGTGGATAAATTGCCTGCATATTCTATCACTCTCGAACTGATTCCCTGAGTAATGCGCTCACCTGATCTTACAATCTAATCTTGATTAATCATTGCATCTTTTGCATATGAAATGGCTCGCATGAAATTAAAATTCCAAGCACTAAAAATATTGGTGTGTTATGATGCAGTCATCATCTTAGCTTTGTGACTAGTAAGGGCTGGATTAATCAAATAAGTTTTTCATTACAGGTTTACACTTATTGAACTGGTGCATTAATCATTCTTACCTCTGCTAGATAATGTGACACTATGATTTGCAGAAATTGCTCTTGATGACTTTAAAGGTATTTTAACCCTTGCCCAAGCATGTCTACTTAGCATGGCCTTAGTCATTGAACGTTGTGTTTTACTCTCATCCATATTTACCTTCTGCTCATTGGTTGTCATATAAACTAAGCGAGTGTGCTTTAAGTATTGGTGACTTGGCAAAATTTGAAGTCATATGGACTACCACTTGAATTCTTGGCCTTTGGTGCTCTAATTTGCAGAATGCAGGAATAGCTAGCTCTTTATGAGGACTTAAGCCAGTCCTTTAGGACTTGATGTCCCTTGATGTGGAAACTAAAATTGACATGAATGTTTATCTCATTACAAAATGTAGTCTACTTGCTCTTTTGTATGTCATTTCAGGTTTTGGAGTTTCTGGAGGCATTTCCAGCCTTAGAAAAGACTGCATAGTAGGAGGAATGCTGGGCAGACTGCCCCGCAAGGGGATTGTGTCGCTCAGCTCTAAAGACTGAAGATTTGCAGATTGAAGAAAGGGCTGACGGCTTGCAAATTTGAAGATTATGCAGAGCTAAAGAGTTGCTGCTTGAAGCTTTGCAGACTGAAGAATTGCAGATTTTGAAGACTTGAAGATTTTCAGACTTGAAAGACTCTACCTTGGGTCAGTTCAGCTATGTATGCTCTTCTCTTAGCTTTGTCGAGGACGACAAAGTCTAGGAGGGGGAGGAGTGTTGCTCTAAGGGTTGCCCATAATTTTTCTCATGCTATGGCATCCTTTAGCCCTCATGAAAATACCTTCTTTTTGTAAATTAGGAGATGTCCATGTGAACACTCTCCTAAAACCCCTTTTTGATATTTCCTCTAGTCTATGGTATTAAAGCCTTTTTTTGAAAACTCCTTTTTGCTCAAATACCAAAATCCCCACGTAAGAATTCTCCACGCACTCTCTCTCTCTCTCTAGGTGGTTAGTCCCATATCACATAAAGATTCTCTTTTTGATTTAGCACATGTGGTCTTTTGACCACATGTTTTTATTCACATATGCCTCTCTTCTCTATATAAAGAAGAGCCTCATTTGTAAAAGGGGGGTCCCTTGGCCATGGCCTTGGACTCCATTTTGTTAATGGATGAAGGTGTCATTTGTTACTCTCTTGCCTCCTTGTGTGCAATGGCGTTGGTCTTGGTGTATGGATTTGCATGTGTGTGTGCATGGTTGGGAGGATGTTCCCCTTTGCTCCTTGTGACGTTGGCCATTGTTGCCATTGCTCCATGAGCGTGGGTGAACCTCTCCTCTCATTCTTTGACCCAACTTGGAGAAACTTCTCACTTCCATGTGAGGCGATTAGGGTTTGTTGCTCCCCTTTTCTCAACAATTACTCTGTCAAGAAGGCTTCCTTGAGCATCTGATACGTTCCACGCTCTTGTGGTGTCAAATTCCCATACCAATTGGCTGCCTCATCATGGAGAATAGCTGGAAAAATACTCAACCTTTGACCCTGGTCCACTACCTCATTGGCCTCACAAGTAACCTCAAACAGTTGGATAAAACTATCAGGATCCTCGTCCCAAGCACCTGAGAACTTGGTGAAGTCCCCCAAATGAACCGAAATCCGTTGAGCCATTTCGAACAGAGGTGTGATGTCAATATCACTTCGATCCCAAAATTTTAGTGCACGCGGCGTCAGGATCCCTCCTTCAAACTTTGGCACTTGATTCGTGACTCTCCTATGGGAGTACACGTTTTTGGCAGATTTCTTCGAGCTAGTCAAGGTAGACTCACCTTGCAACTCCCACCTCTTCCTTTCTCTTTCAAGGGCTCTTCTCTGAGCGCGTTCCTCTCTTTGCGTTTGTGTTGCTCCTGAGGATGAGCTCCCCTCGCTCATGTCCTAGATCTGAAGTCTGCAAGCTCAGCCAACATGTGGCGCTAGGCGAACCTATGGCACTCTCTTATAGAAACACGCCAAGCTATTCCCGGCAGACGCACCAAAATGATGACACTCTTAGTCCAAGGAAAATATCCTTACACACACTTTGGGTTCACTCTTTTTCCTTGCACTATGCTACTTTATTTTCCTCTAGGCCATTCAATAATGCTCAAATGTAGACGTGAAAACTTGACTCTGGCCACAACCTAAAACCCAACTCTAATGACTACTTCTTGTGATCGCACCCTTTTTTTTCATGCACACTTCCTTATTCCACTTACTCTAATCCTCTTCCTCTCTTTACTTCCCTCTTTTTTGAGGGGGTGTCTAATTCCCATATTCCATAGGTAGAAACATCAAAAAAAAGAAAATACACTTCTATATGTGACATGGTTAAATTGATAGGAGAAATTACAATTGATTGAAGGCCTCAACGGATATGATTTTATCGTGCGATGCTTTTCAAAACATAGAACTTTGTCAATGCAAAGCTCACTAAGATAGTCACTGTACTGCATTCACTTGGTCATCATTCTTGCTTTCTTTGGTATTACTTGTGTCTAAAATAATGCAAATGTACAGGCCTATCAAGTTGAAGAACCCAATGAATGAAGCGTGAGGGAGCAATCGAAGATCATCATTTTTATATGCAACTTTTTCGGTTCATTTTTCACAATACTATATTCAAAATAGAAGGAATAATAGAAATGGTGATGTGACTCCTAATGCATATGCATGCAAGGTCCAGAGACAGTAATTTATAACACGAAGAACATGATTAAGACACGCGTAATATTTTTGCAGGTCCAAAACTTTGAGTAGACGCATTATGTATCTACGTTTGGAATCCAAACTTGTTTCTCCATCCAGTTCTTCGGATACTGCTATGAAAACATCTTCATGATCGATAAGAGATTGTTTCCGATTGTAGAAGACAGTCTGACCCTTCAAGCATATGAATGTAATAATACTTCGTCAAGCTGAGCTCACGTAGTCAAAAATTTGCTTCAAATGATATCCATTGATTAAAGTAATGTCATCCTTCTAGCACAATCTTCAAGAAATGTTGTACGTAGCTGGACCCTTGACAAATGTGTATGAATTCTTTGTAGGCAGAAACCATGTGCAACCTGATCTAGAAGGAATGTGCACTGATGCAATTCACAGCCTCTTTGCACAGCCAAACGTTATGCCCCTTTCTAGACTTGGCTTCTGTCATATGCGTTTCTTTCATCCATTTCCTTTCCAGCGATTCGGTCAGGAATGGTGCTAATGGTTCCAGCGATTCTACTCAAACTTTTTGTAGACAATCTACAATCTCATCGATGGCGCCAGAGAGTGGAACTCAGACTCACAAACTGTATGGCATCGTAGATAGTGTCTGATGATGGATCGCTTGTATCCCAGTGGCCCCATACATATGATTCTCAAGCTTCTTACATTAACTAGGGAAGAGATTGACAGAGGCAAAAAAAAACAAGTTTACGAGAAAAGAGCATTGCGTTACCAAACTGCAGAAATCGATGAGATGTTGGCTCTTTGCAAAATGCATTGAAGAGTGCCAACCACATGGAAAGAAGTAGTAGTAGATGCAGAAGCCATCGCCTAATGAACAGGACCAAGCCAAACAATACCACAGGACCTCGCCTACATGAACAGGACCAAGCCAAACAATACCACAAGCAAGTTTGCTCTCAACTCCTTCGAAGAAGAGTTGTTCTCTGGCTTCATCTCAAATCAACAGCAGCAAGAAGAGCTTCTCACAGCAGGCTCTGATACCCCTTGAGGATGAAGACCCCAAAAACAGCAGCGGCCGAAGGACACCCCAAAACGAAGAAAAAGAGGTCGCTTGTTTCCCCCCTTTTCAGGGAAATTTCTCTTTCCCCCATTCCTCATGATTCCCAAACGGTTGGGCCACCGGTGCCTAGCTACCCCATGTCATGCCTTTGCTACCACACAAATCAAAGAACTTCTCTTTTCTGCACACAAAACAGAAAGCTGCCAATTTGGTTTTTTTATTCTCTGACAATTAAAACAACCAGCCTTTCGGATGAGAACAAAGAAATGGTTGAACACCTCCACATCTCTGAATTCTTTTTCGGTGAGGTGTCGAAGATCAAATTCTAGCAATCGGTCAAACGATTGTATTTGATGTTTGATAAGAAAGCATCCCCCCTGAAACAAAGCCGCTTCTAATTTCCTCTGCATGTCAGTATTTCCTATGTTCTTAGGAGGCTTCTCCATGCTCAATCCCTGCGAAGCAACTTCTCAGAACCCTTGATGATAAAATATCCTCCAACTTCAAAAGCACAATGGCCTTTTTCAAGTGAAACCTTTTCTCCACATCCGTGCAATCTGCAATAAGAAGATCCCACCATCACCGGAATCCTCCAAATCAAAACATTCTTCACAGTTTCTTCTTGTTCGAGTTCTTGTCCTTTCCCGTTCAAATAGCCCATGCTTGACTTCTCATTATAATTCATAATCGATAGCCCTGTTTTCCTTTACCAATATCTCCAAATGCTTCTCATCAATCATCAAATCCACTCTTCAAGTACCTGAAATCAAACTTATTTTCCTACCAAATAGAACCACATTAGTGCATCAAAACCAACCATTTTCTGAGCTAACAGGCTTCAATGATAAAGGAAAGAAGATTTCAAGTGGTGCATCATCATCTACGGCTATGAATCAAGGTGCTTCATCAATAGGAGTAGGTGGAGCAAGAATACTAGTGATACCAATCATCCCAACATTA
Organism: Ceratopteris richardii; assembly: GCA_020310875.1. Lineage (NCBI taxonomy): Eukaryota > Viridiplantae > Streptophyta > Polypodiopsida > Polypodiales > Pteridaceae > Ceratopteris > Ceratopteris richardii. The sequence continues at coordinate 176,064,231 of CM035418.1, forward strand.
TGGATACGACCATCATTCTTCACCAAAGATAAGCTTGATGGTACAAACTAAACATTATAGAAGTTTAAAATCACTTCTATCCTTGATTCATATGAGCTTCTCGAGACTGTGCTTGGGACTAATCATGAGCCCCAAGAAACACCTGATCCAAATAATCATGGTCGAATGATTCCCCCTGATGCTGATCTTCTACATGCTTGGAAACATAAAAATGTAGATGCATTCTATGCTCTAGTTACAAGTACTATTAATAGTGTTTTAACTCTCATTCAACATAATACCAAGGCTTAAAGCATGAAACATATTGACAAATCAATATGAAACTCCTAATCAGACATGGATTCAAAACTTCGAGAATTAGTCAATAGAAAGGTTTACTGATGGGGAGACTCCATAGGTGCTTATTAATCACATAAAGAATCTACAAAATCAAATGGTGAGAGCAGGTGTATGCAAGTCAAGTGAGGAGCTAGCTTGGCATTGTCTTGAACTCTATCCATCAAAGTTTCATGGTTTGGTAACGGCTCTTAATACTCAAATCAAACCTCACCATCTAACTTTTGAAGATTCCAATGCCTTACACATGGAGAAGGAGTTGCGGCTCAAGGCAAGGAGTGGCGGCAACAAAGGAGATGTTGCATTCACAGAAAGTGCCAAAGGAGGAAAAGTAGACTCTTCAAAAGATGGAGACAAAAGAATAACCACAAAAAGAAGTTCAAGGGAGAGTGCTTCCACTGCAAGAAGAAAGGCCAGAAAATTCAAAACTATCACATCTAGAAGGTAGAAGAGAAGAATGGCTCTTCAAAAGGTGGCAAGGGCGAGTATGCCAACACTAGAGAAATACAACTTGAGTTATTTGTTATGATAGAGGATGTATGCTCCTTAGTTGAAAATTCACAAACAGATGACTCATGGGTGTTGGATAGTGATGCCTCTCATCACACGATGAGCAGAAAAATCCTTTATAGGTCCTTACAACCTCTAAAGGAGCCCATCACAATAAAGGTAAACAATAATGCAAGATGTCTTGCAAAGGGTAAATGTATGGTTTCTTTCATTAATTCTAATGGGGATATGAGAAAGCTTTCAAATATTGTGTTGTATGTTCCACAAATCAAATGAAATCTACTTTCAATAGCTTCTATAATTGATCAAGGTCATGAAGTATCTTTCAATAAGAACGAGCTAAGATTATGGATAGGAACAACAACATTGTTGGGATTGGAATAAGGAGGAACATGTATGACTTGTATGCTCTTACAACCACTACAAGTATAACCACAAGTAAGCTATGGCATGAGAGATTCGGGCATATTGGATACCCTATACTAAAAGAGATGCATCAGAGGGGTATGGTTGTAGACCTATCATCAGAGATGAAGGAACCATGTGAAGCTTACATGATGGACAGGAACAGAGGAAGGTGTTTCCAAAAGAAAGCAAGAATAGAGCAAATTATCCTTTAGAGTTGATGCATGATGACTTTTGCGGAAAAATGCCTACGTAGGCCTTGGGTGGATCTACCTACTTCATGTTACTCATCAAATGACTATAGGAGGAAGCTATGGGTGTACTTCCTTTGTGATAAGGCTCAAGCTTTTGGTAAGTTAAAAGAATGGCTTCAACTTGTTAAATCTGAAACAAGGAAGAAGATGAAGAAATTTAGGAGGGATGGTGGTGGTGAGTTTATGTCAACAAAGTTTGTAGATTTCTCCAAGATTAAAGGAAAGAATCAACTCATAGTGGCACATAACCCTCAACAAAACAATGTTGTAGAATGTCATAATTGAACCATCATAGAGATGGCAATGTGCATGTGAAGGGACAGAGTTTGCCAAATCAATTCTGGGTAGAAGCTATCAACACTATTGTCTGCATCTTGAATCAAAGTTACACCAAGGCACTTGATGGAAAGACTCCACAAGATGCCTACAGTGGTAAAAAGCCATCTGTTTGCATTTCAAATTATTGGAAGTGAATGTTATGAACATGTTCTAGTTAGGGAGAGAAACAAGATTCAACCGAAAAGCATCAAATATCAGGGTTTGAAGTTCCCCATCAAGAGAACAAGGTATGTAAGTTGGATAAGGCATTATATGGGCTGAAACAAGACCCTAAAGCATGGTACTAATGGAGAGATAAGTATCTCTTGGATCTAGGTTTCAAAAGATGTGCTTTTGATGCTAACGTATGTGTTCTAAAGAGAGGAGGGAAAAAATTGTGTTTGTAGTCTATGTAGATGACCATGTGATTATAGGAAATGATGGTGCTCTTCTTCAACAAAAAAAAGATGCTCTCAGTTCAGAATTTGAAATGAAAGACTTCGGCTTAATGCATTATTTTTTAGGCCTTGAAGTATCGCTATTGGAGTTCGAGGTCTCCAGAAGCATGTGAACAGCACAAGGAAGAAGAAGAAGCTTGTCACCATCAACTTACATAAACTGAATGCCCACATAATGATGGAAATGCACCAAATGAAACATCTCAAATGAGGCATACAATTCAGCCTTAAAATCAGCAATATGCTTGTCATGAGGACCAGTGAGAAGCATGTCATCAATATACACAACAATGATCAAAAGCACATCATCAGCACACTTAACATATAAGGTGCTTTCAGTTGTACTATTCTCAAAACCATGTGCAATCAGATAGGCATGTATCTTTTCATACCAAGCACGTGGTGCTTGCTTTAAACCATATGATGCCTTCTTTAACCTGTACACTTGGTTTTCATGCCCTTTCTGCACAAAGCCATGGGGCTGAAAAACATACACTTCTTCATGCAAGTCACCATTCAGAAATGCAATTTTAATGTCCAACTGATGTACATTCCAACCATGATGAGCTACAAGTGCACAGATGCTACGAACAGTAGTCATTCAGCATGTCGCTGCAAAGGTCTCATCAAAATCAATGCCTCTTTCTTGTGCATAACCCTTTGCAACAAGCCTAGCCTTATACATGTCAACTATTCCATCAGGTTTACACTTCAGGTTGTATAGCCACTTAGTGTCATGATCTTCTTGCTAGGAGGCATCACATAAAGACCAAGTACAATTTTACATGATAACATCATATTCAGATTGCATTGCAACCATCCAATGTTCAGAATTTTGTGCTTCATCAAACAAAACAAGCTTAGTCTCATCACACAGATTGAAGGCAGCCATAGCATAGCAATTTGATGGAAAAGAGGCATTATGAGAGCCTGAACGAGTAGGGTATTATAGAGATGCATCTAATTTGTTGTCATGCAAAGTCTACACCAACCATTTTGGCATAGGTTTTGCCTCCTCAATATCAATTCTCTCATCAACAAGTGCATCATGTAAATTTGCATCAAAAATCGGATGATCTGCATCATCACATGAAACCTATAAAGGCTGACAAGTTGCCTCATCAAGACTAGCGCTAGACTCTCCACCTGTAAAAAGAGGCAACAAAGTATCATACATGTCTTTGGAGATAACAGATGTCTCCTTCGTACATGAAATTAAAGGCTAAATAGCATCTTCCACAAAAACAATATCACGACTAACCAAAATGTGTTTAGTTTGTGGATGATACAAATGATAGCCTTTGCTTTCAAAAATATACCCAACAAAAATACATTTTATTGCTTTATCATCCAATTTTTTGCGATGTTGTTCTGGCACTAATGCATACGTCAGACAACCAAAAACTTGCAGATGAGCAACAGATAGCTTGTGACCAATGTGAGTGCTCATATGGTGTGATCAATTGCAGTGCTTTAGTGGCACACCTGTTAAGTACATATGTTGCACACATAACAACCTCAAGCCAGAAACTATGTGGTAAAGCCTGACTCTTTATCGTACACCTCGCCATCTCCATGAGTGACCTGTTCTTCCATTCAACAACGCCATTTTGTTGAGGTTTATATGGCATTGTACACTGATGTTTTATCCCATGTTCAGCCAAAAATGCATCAAAGTAAGAAGACATATATCCCCCACCCTCGATCAGGATGAAGGGTGCCCATTTTACATGTTGATAGATTTTCAACCAAAACCAAAAACTGTTTGAAGCACATAAAAATGTCAAACTTTGCTTTCAATGGATATACCCATGGATGCCTAGAAAAATCATCAATAAAAGTCATGAAGTAAAGATAGTTTCCAAAAGAGGATGTCTACATAGGACCACAGACATCACTGTGAACAAGCTATACTTTCTGAGTAGCTCAAATTGATTCATCTTTTGGAAAGGTGGAATGCTGCATTTTGCCCAAAATACACCCTTCGCAAACATGTTTAGTAGGTGCCTCAAGTTTGGGCAAAGATGACACCATTTCATATTTTTGTAGGCGTAGCAAACTAGCAAAATTCAAATGAACAAAGCATGCATGCCAAAGCTTTGCATCTAATATAGCTTGAGAATCATGTAGTGCACATGCTGAATCATTCATAGATTTTGCATAGTCTATGAGCTTGTTAGAAGTAGTATTTTTGAGATGAAAATGATTGTAAAATGCCAAAAAATTGTAAAAAATATTTATGCAAACAATGTAAAAATGAGGAAGAGTCTTTCTCATATAGATTAGAATCATATGTATTTTTTCTAGAATTTTTGGAAACTCCTAGATAGCATATTTTTAGATTAGAAGGGAAAAGGACCAAAATTCAAGTGTGAAAAGGGACACTTGAAAATGTATAAAAGACAATTTCCTCTATTTTGAGAGGGTTGGTTATTTGTATTTGATGCTATCCAAGCAAAGAGAGAGAGTTTCCTGCAGAAAATCGTGATTCTTCCTTTTGTGTGAATTTAAATGATTTGTTGAGTCTATTCTATGTGTATCCATAGAATTTGTAAGCTTCTATTGTGTATTTCTGATGAATGTGTATGAAGAGAGTTGATTCATGATGTGTTGAGTGAGAAATTGTTGAAGAATGATGCTGGAGATGGAAATCATCAAATTTCACAGAATCGCGATTGTCTTGACTGAGGGTTACAGGTATCATTTTTGAGATTTGACTTCATGATTCTGTTCTGTTGAGAAAATAACACACTTTAGACACCAAGATCATTGGAAATGGTGTAGTATTGCTCAAGATAACCAAAACCCTAGAAATTCCTCTTCATTTTCATTATTTCTCAGAAACCCAGCCAGTTTTCTCTTATTTCTTGGATTCTATCATCTAGAAGGGGCTTTGGTCTCTTGTATACTTCCAGGATTGACAAATATAAGATGTATTGTTGATTCTTTATGCTAAATGATTGGAGAGGACAACTCCAAAGGTTAACAATAAACATTTTTTGGCGTCGTTGCCGGGGAGTATAGCAAAAGCTTCATTGAACTTTGGACCTTGCTGGATCTTCTAATGTTGATGGTATTGAACACATTGAAAAGGAAATACTCTTTAATCAAGAAATGGAAACATGAAAAGGTAGGTTTCTTTGTTTTTCTTTTGGGAAAAGAAAACAATAGATAATCTTTTTGAGAATAAGAAGTGATGAATTTTTTGCAAATTGATAGTTGCTCATATCATTTTTGAGAAGTAAAGTGTAGGTGTGTGACAAACTGAATCAAGAAAGCTGAAGATAAGGTAAAATGTGTCTATCTTTGCATTTGTAGAGTGCTTTTTGACCAAGTACCAAGCAAAATTGTTGATCTTGGGATAGATAACATGATTGCGTTGAGGAAAGTCAAGAAAAGTAGCTAGATGCAGGAAGATAAGATCCATTTGTTAAACAAGGCAAAGCAATAATCTTGAGAAAAAGCTTAGTTGCATCTTGAAAAGAAAAAAAATGAGTGAGTTTATCTTTGCATAAATTGATATTTGCACTTCTTAGCACATTTTTCTTTGGGAAGTTTTGCTCATGAACTGATTAGATAGCAAAGCATAAAAGAGCATAACCAATCAGGAAACACAGGATCAATAGATCACTAAATAGGAAACCCTAAGTGAAGTGTTTACCTTAATTTAGGGCAAAATACTAAAAAAATTCATAAAATTCATTAAAACATTCAAACAAATTTCTTTTTTCCTCAGGAAGTTGGATTGAAGTGTGGTTGATTAATAGTGAAGGAGACCAAGTGGAAGAAAAAAAAAAATATGCTAAAAACTAGAAAATCAGAAAAATACGATTCTATTCACAAAATCGCGATTTTTTGGTTAATTTTTTTTTAATGATGTAAAACTGTAGGTGACAGCTGAATTGGAATTGGTAAAGAGTCTTGAAGAGGATTAAGAGGAAAGAAGACTCAGAATTGCAAAAAACAAGAAGTTCAGAAAAAAACGATTCTCTACACAGGATCACGATTTCCTGTAAGAAAAAGAAGTTGAATTTTTTTCTGCCTATTTGGGTATAGAGGTAAGAGGTTGTAAGAGAATTTCATAAAGTGGGTTAAGGAATTCAAATTTCAAAAAATATCAGAGAAAATTGAGGATAATAAGTAAAATTGGGAAAGTAAGTACAGAATCACGATTTTCACCAATGGATAATGGGGGTGACCAATGATGAAAAGTTAGGAATGTGGATTAAAACCATAAAATTGTTGAAGAATAAAAATTGGACAAGAAAAAAATGAAAATTCTGAGGAAATTGCACAAGATCGTGATTGTGTGAACACTATAAAACCCTGGAATCTCATAAGAAAACTCATTTGAGTGAGGAAGAGAGAGAGAGTGAGAGCAAGAACAGAAGGACTTTCAGCAAATACAAGCTTTTGGACATATTCTGATCAAGCAAGCAAGGTAAGGATTTCCTAATCAATTTTTTCATTATCTCAAGTTCTTAAGTTATGTTTAGAACATAAAAAAACTCAGGAAACAGTAAAATCACGGAATCGCGACTTTTAGGATTTTGAATTTTACAGACAAATAATAATAATTTTGTGAAAGCTCTTTTATTGCATGATAAAATTTTAATTAGGCGAATCTTTGTGAGAAAACAAAACTCAAAAATAAACAACCTAAAATTTTTTCAGAAATCTGCACAGAATCGTGATTCTGTAGTCAGATACAAAATTGCGATTCTCTGAAACAAAACACAAAATTGCGATTCCTAGAGCACGATTTTCATAAGAAAATCGTGTTTTCTAACGATTGTGAGCAATCACGATTGTCTGGGAACAGAATTGTGGAAAACACGATTTTCACCACAAAATCGTAAAAAACACGATTCCCATCACAAAATTGTGGAAAACACAATTCTCTGCTCAGAATCGTGGAAAACACGATTTTCACCACAAAATCGTGAAAAACACGATTCTTATCACAAAATCGTGAAAAACACGATTCTTATCACAAAATCGTGAGAAACACGATTTTCACCACAAAATCGTGAAAAACACGATTCTTATCACAAAATCGTGAGAAACACGATTTTCACCACAAAATCGTGAAAAACACGATTCTTATCACAAAATCGTGAGAAACACAATTTTCATCACAAAATCGTGGAAAACATGATTTTTTACAACAGAATCGTGAAAAACACGATTCTTATCACAAAATCGTGAGAAACACGATTTTCACCATATCGTGAAAAACACGATTCTTATCACAAAATCGTGAGAAACACGATTTTCACCACAAAATCGTGAAAAACACGATTCTTATCACAAAATCGTGAGAAACACGATTTTCACCACAGAATCGTGAAAAACACGATTCTTATCACAAAATCGTGAGAAACATGATTTTCATCACAAAATTCTAGAAAACACGATTTTTTACAACAGAATCGTGAAAAACACGATTCTTATCACAAAATCGTGAGAAACACGATTTTCACCACAGAATCGTGAAAAACACGATTCTTATCACAAAATCGTGAGAAACATGATTTTCATCACAAAATTCTAGAAAACACGATTTTTTACAACAGAATCGTGAAAAACACGATTCTTATCACAAAATCGTGAGAAACACGATTTTCACCACAAAATCGTGAAAAACACGATTCTTATCACAAAATCGTGAGAAACACGATTTTCACCACAGAATCGTGAAAAACACGATTCTTATCACAAAATCGTGAGAAACACGATTTTCATCACAAAATCGTGGAAAACACGATTTTTTACAACAGAATCGTGAAAAACACGATTCTTATCACAAAATCGTGAGAAACACGATTTTCACCACAAAATCGTGGAAAACACAATTCTCTCCACAGAATCGTGAAATTAATTGAATGATTCTTAGGTCTGGTAATAAATTGTACACACATTCTAAGCAAGAGCTAGGAAGGAAAGAGGTAGAGTTAGTAATAGGAGAATTGCAAGAAAAAGATTTAGCGCAAAAAAATAATATGGAGAATTTAAATGAAACCAATGAATCCTCTGAAACTGGTGATTATAGAAACATTCGCAAATACATGTATACAAATAGGTTTGGAACCTATGTATATCAGGATGGAATGCATAAGTTTCTGATTAGATTAAGAAACTTAGAGGTACCTCTGAATATAACACCAGTAGCACAATTCAAGGATGGTAGATATGAGGATAGGCAGGGATGTATATACATCTTCTCACAAGACCCAGAAAATTCTAATGACCTAGGGCAATGTGCAGAAAAGAGACCTTGGGAACAAAACCTAGGGCAATCAGACCTGCCAAGACCACATGAAACTCACAATAATAGTAAACATCAACAAGGTAGGAGAACACATACTTCCCCAAATCCTTTTGAAAAAGAAGCAGAAGGATTTAATGATTTTCCATTGAGAAGAAGACATCATTGGCAAAATCAGGGCAGAATGCTTAGACCCTATCAAGTAGCCAAATGCATGAAAAATCAATATGAAGGATATTCTGATCCTCATGCCTCTTGATATATTTAGGTAGTGATGTGTGTGAACACACTAGGACTGCCGGGGCACTTTTTTCCCTCTTTAGGAGGTTTTTTTCCCCCGGCTTGTATATACACCTATTGCCCTAATGGGCTACTTATCTTTGTACATTCTCTAGTAATACATTCAGTATTGTGTGTTTGTGCTCAAAGCTTCTTCTTCTTCCTTGTGTTGTTCGTGTGCCCCTACAGACGTCTAACTCCAACAATTGGTATCAGAGCAGGCCGTCGCTTCATCTAGGGCGCCGTTGACACTCCTCCGTTTGCAGTCTTAGAATCGCACGAATTTTGGTGAGCATACTCAGCGTGTTTCAGAGATCAAAACAGCTTCGCTATGTTGTGCCAAAATCGCGATCTGAGCTCGTTTCGGCCTCCGAACGCACTATCGCAGCGCTTGTGCAGGCTATTTCGTCTTTTTGTGCCAAAGGTATATACCAGTTTTTGTTCGCAAGTTTAAGCATCTCGAAGTCTGCTACAGGTCTAGCAGAACACATCTGGGCAGTTCTGTTCAACTTTTTGAGATACAGTCAATTTTCTGCATCAAGGTATTTTAGTCACCGACCATGGCTGAAAGCAGTGATGTATTCCGTATGTTGGCTGTTGAGGATAAGTTGGATGGTACCAACTACCCATTATGGGCTTATATGATGCGACATGTTTTGGTTGCAAAAGGATTGTGGAACATTGTGCAGGGTGTTGAAAGATGTCTTGTTACACCTGTAACGACAGGTACTACAAATACAGGTGCTGGAGCTGATGAAGATGGTGTCGAAGATGATATTCCGCAGATTCCTGTTCGTGCTGTTGTTTCTATTGCACCTGCTGCAGAGCGAATTTGTTGGGATGGTAGAGATGCCCAGGCACATGCATTGATAGCTTTGTTTGTCAAACGTGCCATTATTCTTCATATTCGCTCTTACAGAACAGCTAGGGATGCTTGGGATACACTTACCACATTGTACCAAGCTAGGAATGAGACTCGTGTTGCTTACCTCCGAAAACAGTTGGAGAGTGAGCACATGAATGAAGGTGATTCTATGGACAGTTTCCTAATGAAGATCAAAGATTTGAAGGAACAATTGATTTCTGCTGATGAGGTTATACCAGATAGCTCACTTGTGCAGACCGTTCTGAATGGTCTTCCTGATTCATATCAGAGTTTTGCTTCTACTCTTCCGTTGATGATGAAAGGCAATCCGAATGCCTTATCATTTGAGGAGTTAGTCTCTGTTCTGTTGCAAGAAGATCGGTCCAGGCAGAACAGATCCATTATGCGTGTTGCAGATCAAGCTTTCCTGGCTAGTCAGAAGGGCAAAGGAAAATGGAGCTCTTCTACTAGTAAGCAGAAATCTGCAAATGCTGCACATTCGAAGAACCAGGATAAAGATGAGAAGAAATCAAAAAAGCAGAAATTGTTTTGTAAGTACTGTAAAGGGAATGATCATATCATAAAGAACTGTCCAAAACTGGCTGCAAAAGAGGCAAAGAAAAAGGAGGCTGGAATGGTTGTTGCAGAAGCCTCTACACCAAAAACAGAGTCTGCTAATCTTGTGCAGGAAGAAGAATGGGCGTTTACTACTATTTGCAGTTTTGACCCATCTTCTCATGAGAAGTGCATGTCTGCAGTGGACTCAGATGTTTGGTACTTTGACAGTGGGGCGACCAAACATATTACCTTGCAGCGCAGTTTCTTCTCTTCACTCGAGTCTGCCCCTACAGGGAATACTGTCACATGCGCCAACAACTCCTCTTATCCTGTTATGGGAGTTGGTAAGATCATTCTGACTACTGCTGATGGTAGTTCTTTCACCTTGTCAGATGCCTTATTTGTGCCAGGGATCAAGAAGAATCTGTTATCAGTTTCTGCATTAGCCAAGATTAGCTTGGTTGTGAAATTCGTTGATTACAGGTGTATAGTTCATGATCTATCAAATGGCGATGTGATTATGGCTTCTGGCATTTTATGTCATGGGCTATATAAGCTCATAGACTATGAAAGATCTGTGAATGATTCGACATGTGTAGTTCATGATTCTCAGGCTATGTCAGATGCAAAGCTTTGGCATGCACGCTTTGGTCATTTGAATTTTGCTAGTTTGCTATGCCTGCAGAAATCTGATATGGTGTCTTCTTTTCCCAAGCTTGAGGCACCTAGAAAACATGTATCTGAAGGATGTATTTTGGGCAAAATGCAGCGTTCCTCCTTTCCAAAAGATGGTTTAGTTCGGGCTACGCAGAAATTGCAGCTTGTACATAGTGATGTATGTGGTCCTATGCAGACACCCTCTTTTGGGAATTACCTTTACTTCGTGACTTTCATTGATGATTTTTCTAGGCATGCATGGGTATATCCACTCAAAGCAAAGTCCGAAGTGTTCATGTGCTTTGAACAGTTTTTGGTTTTGGCTGAAAATCTGTCAGCATGTAAAATGGGCACCCTCTTTTCTGATCGAGGGGGGGAATATATGTCTTCTGATTTTAATGCATTTCTGGCTGAACGTGGGATAAAACACCAGTGTACAGTGCCGTATACACCTCAACAGAATGGAGTTGCTGAACAAAAAAACAGGTCACTCATGGAGATGGCGAGATGCATGGTCAAGAGTCAGGCTTTACCACATAGTTTCTGGCTTGAGGCTATCATGTGTGCAGCATATGTACTGAACAGGTGTCCCACTAAAGCACTGCAGTCTATCACTCCATATGAGGCTTGGCATGACCGCAAGCCATCTGTTGCTCATCTGCGTGTTTTTGGTTGTTTGGCATATGCATTAGTGCCTAAACAACATCGCAGAAAATTGGATGATAAGGTAGTAAAATTTATTTTTGTTGGGTACAGTTCTGAAAGTAAAGGCTATCGTCTGTATCATCCACAGACTAAACACATTCTGGTTAGCCGTGATGTTGTCTTTGTGGAAGATGCTATTCAGCCATTGCTTTCATGTACTAAGGAGACATTTGTTAGCTCCAAAGACATGTATGATACGTTGATGCCTCTTTTTACTGGTGGACAGTCTAGTGCTGGTCCTAATGAGGCAACTTCTCAGCCTTTGCAGGTTTCATATGATGATGCAGATCATTCTATTTCTGATGCAAATTTACATGATGCACTTGTTGATGAGAGAGCTGATATTGAGCAGGCAAAAACTATGCCAAAATGGCTGGTGCAGACTTTGCGTGACAGCAAATTAGATGCACCTTTGTCATATCGTACTCGTTCAGGCTCTCATAGTGCCTCCTTTGCATCAGATTGCTATGCTATGGCTGCGTCTAGTCTTTGTGATGAGAATGAGCCTATTTCTTTTGATGAAGCACAGAATTCAGAAAATTGGATGGCTGCCATGCAATCTGAATATGATGCTATAATGAAGAATGGTACATGGTCTTTATGTGACTTGCTTCCTGGCAAGAAGGCCATTAGCACTAAGCTGAAGCATAAACCTGATGGTATAGTTGACAGGTATAAGGCTAGGCTTGTTGCAAAGGGTTATGCACAGGAAAGAGGCATTGATTTTGATGAGACCTTTGCACCTACATGCCGTATGACTACTGTTCGGAGCATTTGTGCACTTGCAGCCCATCATGGTTGGAATGTACATCAGTTGGACATTAAAACAGCATTTCTGAGTGGTGACTTGCATGAAGAAGTGTATGTTTTTCAGCCCCGTGGCTTTGTGCAAAAAGGGCATGAAAACCAGGTGTGCAGGTTAAAGAAGGCATTATATGGTTTAAAGGAAGCACCACGTGCTTGGTATGAGAAGATACATGCCTATCTGGTTGCACATGGTTTTGTGAACAATCCAACTGAAAGCACCTTATATGTTAAGTGTGCTAATGATGTGCTTCTGATCATTGTTGTCTATGTTGATGACATGATGCTCACTGGTCCTATTGAGAAGCATATTGTTGATTTCAAGGTTGATTTGCATGCCTCATTTGAGATGTCTGATTATGGGCATTTGCATCACTATTTGGGCATTCAGTTTATGCAAGTTGATGGTGGAATGGCTTTCTGTCAAACGAAATATATTGACACATTATTGCAGCGTTTTGGCCTTGAAGACTGTAAGCCTATTGCCACTCCTATGGAGACAGGTTTACGATTGACTCTTCACGATGTTGGAGATGCATTTGATGTTGTTCTCTATCAGCAGGCTATTGGATGCTTGATTTACTTGTGCATTACTCGGCCAGATATTCAGTTTGCTGTCTCATAGATGAGCAGGTTTATGCATTGCCCAGAAGTCATCATTCGAAGGCGGTTAAGCGCATCTTTCGCTACTTGAGTGGTACTCGGCTACTTGGGTTGTTTTATCCCAAGGGGATCACTACCGCCAGATTTGCATGCTTTTTCTGACTCAGATTGGGCTGGTTGCTATGACACTCGTGTGTCCACCAGTGGTTTTTGCTTCATGCTTGGTAGCTCATGTATATCTTGGTTAAGCAAGAAGCAGCCTATTGTGGCCACTTCCAGTTGTGAGGCTAAGTATAGGGCAGCTTTCACAGCGATTGTTGAGTGTGTGTGGCTCAGACGCCTTATGGCTGATTTGGGTGTTGGCCAGTCTTCTGCCACCATCATCTTCACTGACAATCAGAGCGCATTGGCAGTTGCGAGGAACCGTGTGTTCCATGCTCGCACTAAGCACATTGAGGTGCATTATCACTATGTCAGGGAGAGGTTCTCTGCTGGGGAGATCAGCTTGGCATATGTGCCCATGCAGGAGAACATTGCAGACCTTTTCACGAAGGCTCTGCCTAGGGAGAAGTTTGAAGCTTTTCGCAAAGCTTTGGGCTTACTTCCTTTTGTGGAGTGATTTCCACATAGCTTGGCACTTCCTTATACATGAGTGCCAGCTCCTTGTTCACCGCATCACTCCCAGGGGGGATTTGTTGATATATTTAGGTAGTGATGTGTGTGAGCACACTAGGACCGTCGAGGCACTTTTTTCCCTCTTTAGGAGGTTTTTTTCCCCCGGCTTGTATATACGCCTATTGCCCTAATGGGCTACTTATCTTTGGACATTCTCTAGTAATACATTCAGTATTGTGTGTTTGTGCTCCAAACTTCTTCTTCTTCCTTGTCCTTCTCGCGTGCTCCTGCAGACGTCTAACTCCAACAATGCCCATGCTGCAGAATTTAGACAATTAATTAGAGCAGAAGAAGTAGAGGATTACAAAGTCCAATTTGAGGCATTTGGTCTAATCCTAACAGGACCTGCATTAACCTAGCTCATTCCTTTGAGAAAGGAAATGTACCTAGAGATTGAATCCTTCCTTGAAGCCTTCATAGGGGAATTCTCAAAAACTGGAATAAAACATAGCACAGCTACCTTGATACATAGCTTTAAACAGCAAAAAGAAAATGTTAGAGAGGCAGCTAGGAGATTCAAGCAGTACATTGATAGATGTCCTAGAGAGGAGGTACCATCCATGGCAAGACAAGTATCCCTATTCATAGAAGGATTGAGAAGTGCCCAATTGAGAACCTTGGTGTATTATAGAAGGTGTCCAGACCTAGGAGCATGTGTTAAAGAAGCAATAGACTTAGAGGATAACCGGGGACAAGATCTATTAGCATTTGATCAATCAAGAACAAATGATGATAAAATCCCACCAGCAGAAGAATTAGCACAAGCAATTTCCAAAGCTCTAGAAGTTAGCACCAAGACAAATCTGATAAACACCAGGATAGCCACAAATAAGAAATGCTATAACTGTGGAGAAAATCATTTGGTACAACAATGTCCCTATCAAAAACCACAACATTTACAAGATAGGAAAACACTCAAATAATGTACACTAGAAAGAAAATGGACAAATCATACCAGAGAAGAATGCTTTTACAATAAAAAACCCATTAAGGAGAGAGAATATGCAAAGCAAAGAGAATCTGGATTTATTGAGCAACCGAGACCTGTACTTGGGCAACAACCTCCATTACCAACAAATGTGGTACCAGTCAAATACACACCAATAGAAGAAGGAAACTCAAGAATAAGATCACCGTACAAAGAAGATTATCATTGGAATGAAGGATATCAGGAAGAGTGGGAAGGATATGAGATGAGAGAACCAGAACTGCAAGCCCTAGATTTGGGAAATTGGAGAATTGAAATGGATATAGCTACATTTATGTACATCACCAATAACTACATGTCTAATCAGAGCCCTCAGTTCAAAGGGAGTCAAAAGATAACTTGTTATAGATGTGGGGGAGAACATTTCATTAGAGATTGTCCACAACCTCCTACACTAAGAATAGAAGGAGCCTATTGCAAGGATTGTGGCAGGGAGCATTTAATAAAGGATTGTCCAAGAAATCCTCAAAAACAACAAAATACTTCTAATAACATACCATTACAAGCAGTCAACATCATGGAGCAAGAAGAATTGAGTGACCATGAACAAGTAAATGTAAATGCTATAACAAGAGCACAAGCCAAACAACAGGAAATAATCAAGGAACAAAAGAAGAATTCATCTCCAAAGGAGAAGAAAAACAGACAAAAAGGGAGATGGGAGAGAAAAATGAGAGTGGGTAAAAGTCAAGAAGAAGAAAATATGGAACTACCAAAACATAGCCCACCCCAAAAGACACAAACCTAGCAAGAGATAAGCAATTCACAAAGTTTGGAAACTATGATAAAATCATACAAGGGAAGAATTCAAGAGGGACCAAATCCCACAGATCATGTAATGGCTTATCCTATACCGGATATAGAGCATGAAAGAATGCAAAAATGCAAACAAATCATACAAGAAGCACAACTTAAACTGGGGGAATTAGATAATTCTAAAACAACATCTGGAGAACCAAAGGTAACAAGAACAAAGGAAATTATGGATCAAGAAGGTAATTCACAAATTACATTCCAGGTAAATATAGACAAACAATGTACAATCTTATACCACACCACAATGGAGGAATTGATAAAACAGAATCCTCACTTACAATACAAAACAGTAAAATGGGAAGCAATACCGGACAATTTGATCCACAGCCACAAGAATTGGAAGAGTTGTTGTACATTCCTATTGATAAAATAGGAGGATATTGTGAAGGAGAAGAAGGGAACTCAACTCTGAGAATACAATTTGGTACAAATCATGCCCAAGCCATATTGGATAGTGGATCAGGTGTGGCTATCATGACTAAACAAACTTGGGAAAGATGGGGAAAAAGTGAATTGATACCCACTAAAATGAGATTACAACTTGCGGATGGACATATAGAAAAACCCCTAGGAATATGGGAAAAGGTGATTGTGGACATATGTGGAATATAAATAGAGCATACTTTTGCCATAGTTGAATTTCCACAATCCACGTCATATGAAATTATCCTAGGAAGACCATTTATGAGACAAATGCAAATTGTGCAAGATTGGGGTAATGATTGCCTATACCTTCAGAGCAAAGGGAGGATAACCAGAGTGAATCTAAGAAATGGTCATTATTGTGACATATCCCCTCAAGAATGGTTTAAAATACATCAAAATCAGGAATTGAGTGAAGAATCAGAGTTGGAAGATCAGAATGAAACAGAATCATCAATATGGAAGTGCAATGTGTTAAGAAACCTTACAAATGGAAAAGGAAGATTAAGAAAAGAAGATTGTATAGAAGGGAGGAAATTACAAGATGAGAGCTATATACCACAAAAATTCAAAGATGAAGAATTTGAGCCTTATGGTTGGAACCAGATTTTGGCTACCATGGATCTAGCCAATGATGAGTATGTGGGAGTGAGATTCCAAAATGAAGAAGGATATGATGTTTTTCACATAGGAATACAAATGATAAAGGTATCATAAATAGAAGAGGACAAGGAAAAAGATATGATATTGAAAAATGGAAAAACACAATATTTGGAAGAGGTAAAAGCTGTAGATGCAATAAAAGATAAAATCTCAGGCAAATATAGAAAAAACAAACACAAAGAAATAGAAGAAGATCAAGAGGATGGAAAAACTAAGAAAATGACAAATAAGGATCAACAATTTGATGTACCTGCAAATTTCAAGACTTATGAAGTAGAAGACAGACTACTTCTAAAAATGAAACCAAAGAGAGAAAAGAAAAAAGGGGAGGCATATGATAATGAGGAACAAACTAAGAAGGTCATGATCACTCAGGAAGAGGGGGAAGAAAGACAAATTGTAATAGTTGATGACATGACAAATCAAGAGGAGGAAGCATTAAGAAAACTGGCTAAGAACTATAGAGATGTGTTTGCTTACAGTTACAAGGATTTGAAAGGAATTGATCCTAAAATCTGTGAGCATAAGATTCCTATTACACCTGATGCAAAACCTAGCAAACAAAGACATTACACATTCAATGATAAATACTCTGCTAAAATAAAGGAAGAAATTGACAAGCTACTGGTTGCCAATTTCATCTATGAGATTGAGTATACAGAATGGATATCTCCTATAGTTGTAGTACCAAAAAAGAATGGGAAACTTAGGGTATGCATTAACTTGAAGAAAGTGAATGCTGCAACTATAAGAGATAGTTACCCATTGCCTATAACAGACCATCTTTTAGAGAGAGTTGCAGGGAAGGAGGTTTATAGTTTTTTGGATGGTTTTTCAGGATACAATCAGGTACCTATAGCTTTGGAAGATCAACATAAAACTACCTTTTCCACACAATGGGGAATTTATGCTTTTAGGGTTATGCCCTTTGGGTTAACTAATGCCCCAGCAACTTTTCAAAGATTGATGTCACATATCTTCAAAGAATTCCTGAGAAATGTAATGGAAATTTATGTGGATGATCTTTGTACTTTTTCATTAAAAAGACAAGATCATTTGGAAGATTTAGAAAAGATATTCAGGAAATGTAGAACATACAAAGTATGTTTAAATCCAAAGAAGTGTGTGTTCTTTGTAAGACAAGGGAGAATGTTAGGTCACATAGTCTCCAAAAATGGAATTTCAACTGATGAAAGGAAAATTAAGGCCATAGTAGAACTTCCAAAACCAACAAATGTAAAGGAACTTCAAACCTTCATGGGACATTGCGGATATTATAGAAAAATTTTACACAAGTTTGCTGACATTGCAAAACCTTTGTATGCCTTAATCACAAAATTTGAGTGGACCAAAGAGTGTGACCAAGCTTTTGAGACTCTAAAAAATTGTTTGGTAACAGCACCAATTCTGAAAACACCCCAGTGGGATAAAATTTTCCATGTCCATGTGGATGCTTCAAATTATGCTTTGGGATGTGTGTTAGCACAACCAATAGAAGGAAGCAAATTGGATTTCCCAATTGCTTATGCTAGTAGGCAACTGAATTCAACAGAGAAAAATTACACAACCACTGAGAGGGAAGGGTTGGGAATGATATTTGCTGTGAAAAAATAGACATTACCTTTTGGCCAACAAGTTTAAACTCTTTGTGGATCACCAAGCTTTACTCTATTTAGTAAACAAACCTTGTCACACTGGTAGGATAGTCAGATGGTTTCTTCTACTGATGGAGTTTGAGTTTGAGGTTGTGGTCAGACAAGGAAAAACACATTTGAGAGCAGATCATTTGTCTAGAATCCAGGTTAAAGAACCAAATTCTCCTTTAGATGATGACCTGCCAGATACATATCTGTTCAAAGTAGAAAGTATTCCTGAATGGGCCATGACTTTAGTGCCTTTGCTAACCATGGGTCCTTGTAGAGCATTTGGAAACAACACACATTTAGTATTACAAAGCAGGAATTTTATGTTGCTAGTTGGGCACTTGTATCACCTCAACCATAAAGGCATATTGGAATATTGTACTCCGGAAGAGGAGCAACAGGAATATCTGAGAAGAGCTCATTGTTGGAACCCTTGTACTCATGCTTCCATAATAGTCACCCTAAGTAATCTCAATAGGATGGGAGTACATTGGCCCAATAAGCTTCAAGATGTAACAAAATGTATTGCTAACTGTTGGGAATGCCAGTCCTTGCAAAATTCAGAACTTATAACTCTATATTGGTTTCAAAAAAACCCAGAATGGAGTGAGAACATCATTGAGGAATTGAAAAGAAACAAGAAAGGAAAACAAGAAAGAGAAAGTGCAGACTCAAAGAATTTACAAGTGATTTTTGAAGA
Organism: Ceratopteris richardii; assembly: GCA_020310875.1. Taxonomy (NCBI): domain Eukaryota; kingdom Viridiplantae; phylum Streptophyta; class Polypodiopsida; order Polypodiales; family Pteridaceae; genus Ceratopteris; species Ceratopteris richardii. The sequence goes on from CM035418.1 coordinate 176,083,159, forward strand.
GTATCAATTAATAGGAGATCAATTGTATAAAAGAGGGATGGATGGATATTTAAGAATTTGTGTTCCTGAAGATAAGTATGTTGAAATGTTAGAAATGGCACATTCTGGAGTGGCAGGAGGTCATTTCTCAAGTGAAAGGACTGCTAAACTCATACTATATTCTGGCTTTTGGTGGCCAACTCTATTTCCTGATGCAAGAACATATGTAAAAAGATGCGACATTTGCCAGAGAGTGAGTCAACCAAATAAAAGAGATAATATGCCATTAATACCTTTAATTTCAGCAAGAGCCTTTAGTAAATGGGGGTTGGATTTCATTGGAACCATACATCCTCCATCAAAACAATCCCATGCTGAATACATAATAGTGGCCACAGATTACATGACAAAATGGGCAAAGGCCAAGGCTACAAAAAGAAATGATGCTCAGACTGTGAAGAGAGATGATGGATGCAATCCAAAGATGAGTAGGTGCTGCTACAACGAGCCTCACACCAGCCAACTTAGACTTCAGAGTTGAATAGTAGACCCTTTGAGCTTCCTAAATCCACCAAAATATCAGCCAAGTACTTTGGAACATGTATCCCAAAAGTTTAAGTGAAGACAGACAAGTTGCGAAATGACTAGCTCCCAAAACTTGCTATTTTTGGACATACACCTGCTGGAAAAAATGAATAGTGCTCTCAACCTGGTAGGAATTAGAAAAATTACAAGCTTGCTATTCCAAGTTAAAACACTTCAAATGATGGACTGAGCACTGAGAACAGGATTTATCAATTTCTGGAACATGCCCACAATTCTCGGGGCTCTGCAGAGATAGACCAGTGAGCAGTAAATTGCAGTAATCTTCACAATTATTAATCCAATGACCATGAAAATTTATAAACAAAACCTAGACAGTAAGAGCTATCCAACGCATGTTAAAAAACTGAAAAAGGTTATGTAGAACTCGAGATATGACCTTCTGAAGGTACTACTATGAGTGAGTATAGCAGAGAACAAAACAGAGAAGTAGATAATGATAAATGTATAGATTCACATATGATTACAACCACATTGGCAATGAATATTTGCACAATGGGAGTAGAATGATAGAGCTATGGAGTAAGCTCTTCAATCTCTACAAAATGACATGAAGTGGTCATGTACAAGGCTTGCTAATCGCCTCTTCCTTCTTGCTCCTTTTATAGCTATTCTTGGAGGGAGTTTTGAATTCGAATTCGAATGGCTCCACTTAAAAGTGATCCCCAAAGTTAGGAGATATTCCCTCAGCTCAAAAATTTATGGTTTTAGGTAGTTAGAGCCACAAGTTTGCTTTTACATCATGGATGAGGTAAGCCATCCTTTTCCTTTTTTCTTTTTCCATTTACAAGAGATAAAATGAACTCTTTTACAAGAGGTGTTCACATGACTACTCATGTGACTTACAAATGAGGATAATATCAAGCATATCAAGCATGTAGGCTTGGGTAAAATGCACCAACAGCTCCCCCTCAAGCCTAACATGCTTGGCCTCCAAATAAGTCTTCAATTGTCCTTGATTTCCTGCAAGCCAATCATCAACTTGAATCTACTTAACTTTGTAACATCAAGAGCTTTAGTCAACATGTCTGCACATTGCATATCTGTAGAGACATAGGATAGTTGAATATCCTTGCTCATTAGCTTCTCCCTTACATAATGGTAGTGGACTTCAATATGTTTGGTTCTAGCATTGTATACCGGATTAGCTGCTAGATGTAGTGAGCTTGTGTTGTCACCAAAAATGTGAGGTGTTGAAGAATGAAGTCCAAGATCTGTGTACAAAGACTTTAACCACATGATTTCTTGAGTTGCATTAGCCAAACCTCTATATTCGGCTTCGGTAGAAGATAATGCCACGGTTGGTTGCTTCTTCGATGACCAAGAAATGATTTTTGAACCTGCGAATGATATATACCCGGATGTGCTTCTTCTATCATCTCTAGATCCGGCCCAATCTGCATCTGAGTAGATCTTTAGCTCAATATCTGAAGTATATGAATAGAACAAACCTTCATTCATGGTCCCCTTTAGGTACTTGAGGGCTCTCTTGGCCGCTTCCATATGTGGTCTTCTCGGCTTATGCATAAACTGACTCAATATGCTAACACTATAGCATATCTCCACCCTTGTGAGTGTTACATAGTTCAAACTTCCAACCAAACTTTGATAGCTTAAGATGTCTTCAATTGGCTCTCCTTCATAAGCACTAAGCTTATGATTTTGCTCCATAGGTGTACCTACACACTTGGTATTTTTCATCTTGAACTTGACGAGCATGTCATGCACATACTTCCTTTGTGTGATGTATATACCTGAATCTGTGTAGATCAACTCCAATCCAAGAAAATAAGTGAGTGGTCCGAGGTCACTTATTTTGAACTCCTCCTTCATTTGACTCTTTACCTGTTTGATTCCTTCAAGATCATTGCCTGTGATAATAATATCATCAACATACACACATAAATAGATCACTTCATATCCATTCCTCTTTATGAACAAATAGGTATCCGCCTTGCTAGCTTTGAATCCTTGGTCTTGCAAATAAGTCACCAATCTGAAGTTCCAAGCTCTTGGAGCTTGCTTCAATCCATACAAAGCTTTCTTTAGTTTGCATACATAGTTAGGATGATGTGCATCCTCATATCCAGGAGGTTGTGCTATATACACTTCCTCAGAAATCCATCCATTCAAAAAAACATTCTTTACATCAAGTTGATAGAGCTTCCAATTTCTAGATGCAGCAAGACTAATGAGAACCCTAATTGTAGGCATTTTTGCAACAGGAGAGAAAGTCTCCTCTTTAGCAACGAACCTTGCTTTGTGTCTATTTATACTTCCATCTGGATTCCTCTTGATTTTGTATATCCATCGAGATCCAATTACCTTCATAGATGGCTTGTTAGGTACAAGCTCCCAAGTGTCATTCTCCTTCAAGGCTTCCATTTCTTCATCCATTGCATCTCTCCAAGCTTTCTTGCTTTGTGCTTGTTCGAATGTGGTAGGTTCTTCATTGGTTGAATCCTTTGCAATGTAGATTGAGTGCTTGGTGACCAAAGAAGTATCATAACCAAACCTCTCTGGTTTCTTCTTCTCCCTTGAAGACCTCCTAAGTGGTTGATGTGAGCTCTCGGGTTCATATGTAGCATCCTGCATCTTTGCTTTACCTTTTTTCTTCTATAGTTTTAGTCTTTCCAAGTCTTCTAGGTCAATCTCCGAATCACTTTCTTCAATCTGCTTCAGCTCCTTTGGTTGAAGTGATGGAAAATCTTCATCCACGTCATAAGGCAGCTTCACTTTCCTATCATCATCAAACCATGATTTCTTTTCATCAAAAATTACATCTCTACTCACAGAAAATCCTTGATTGATTGGATTGTACAATCTATATCCTTTTTAGTTTTGGTCATAACCAATAAATACGCACTTCTCTGCCTTGGGATCCAATTTCCCTCTTACTTGAGAAGGAATGTGAGCATAGGCTAAGCATCCAAAGATTTTACAATGCTCTAGACTAGGTCTTCTTCCATTCCACACTTCATATGGAGTGGTTCCATCTAATGACTTAGACGGAAGTCTATTTATGAGATATGTGGCTATTGACAGTATACAGGAAGAAGCAAGTACGGACACACATGCAGATCTAGCACTAAGGCAACCCTTCATTTTTTTCAAAACCCTTACATCATTTTAAAGTGATTCTCATCACTAAAAACCCCTGTAAATACCATTTTCACCTTTTTGTAGCTCCATTTTGTACAAGCCGAGGAGTCCTCGAGCTTGAGGAGCCTTAGAAGTAGTTGCCTGCCAATTTTCATATTTTTTAGATCTCGTTTGAGCCCTCAAATAAACCCTGGAACCTAATTTGTAACTAGGCCGGACACTAGGTCTGGACAGGGCCAAAGCTAGGCAAAAACTATAAATAGAGCTAGAGAGCTCATTTTTGGGGGAGCTTCTTGTAGTTTTGAGCTTGTATGAGAACTTTGTTGCAATAGAAGTGATTCCATTGTCTTACTCTCTTTGTTCTTGCCGTGTGTGCGCGTGTGTGTGTATGTGTGTGCATGTTAGTGTGCTTCTCACTCACACATTTGTGCCTTCACTTGCTCGAGGTCTTCATACCATCCTCATGTCTTCCCGGATTGACATTAAAGGAGGTGCTACTCATCACTGAGCTACACCAAATTTTGGCGCCATTGCCGGGGATTCGAGCTTTGAGTACGAGCGTGTGATGGTAAGACGTAGAGAGGACGCGTTGGAATGGTAAGTAGTAGGTAAATTTCTGATTTTTCTCCATCTCCATCTCCATCTCCACCTCCATCTTCATCTCCACCTCCACCTCCTTCTCCACTACATATTCCCTCTTCCTTGTCATTCCCCTCATTTGTTGTGTACGAGTTTGAGAGAGAGCGTATTGTGTGTGTATTTTTTGCATGTTCTTGCAGGTACCAGCTCCATCACCATCTCCAGCAAGCTCAGCAGGTACAGAATCCTTCTGCACAGGCCCTGAGGCATTGAGCTCGAGCTATCGCGACACTTCGCAAACTTCGACTAATCGCGTTTCTGAGTGCACCACGACACTACGCAGGCTGAGAGCTCCTAGGATCACTAGACAGAACTGAAAAATTCACCATATCCCGAGCTATCGCGACACCTCGAGGTATCACGACACTCACGACCTATCGCGACACCTCACGAGCTATCGCGACACCTCACGACCTATCGCGACACCTCACGACCTATCGCGACACCTCATGACCTATTGCGACACTGGGGAGTATCGCGACACCTCACGACCTATCGCGACACTTGGGAGTATCGCGACACCTCACGACCTATCGCGACACCTCACGACCTATCGCGACACTTGGGAGTATCGCGACACCTCACGAGCTATCGCGACACTTGGGAGCTATCGCGACACCTCGACCCGACCTATCGCGATACATGGGCTTAACGCATGAAAATTTAGAGTAAATTAATTGACTGAATTGAGGTATCTTTGGGTTTAATCTTGGACACATTGGGAGGATATGAGAGCCTTAGGAGTGGGCAAAAGACCTAGAAACCAGGGAGGAATTTCCTGAACCCTGAGAGCCTGTTTAGACCCCTAAGTGCCTGAATGGTCATAACTTCACCATACGAACTCCGATTGATGAGATTTTGGTCTCGTTGGAAAGCTTGTTGAAAATCCTACATGGACCTCGACCCTCGATTGACAGAACGTTCCGCTACTGACACTTGAAAAAGCTTCTTTCAAGGTCTCGTCGCTTCGGTGAGTCACTTGAGCCCCGATACATTTTCAGTGCCATGAAGCTAGACATGTATCATACGTGGAGTTTTAGAACATGTATTTTCAAGTTGGCCTTTAGGTGAGACTAGGTGGTCCTAAGATTGAGGGGGTACAGTGAGTTACTCCAGGGGGGACTGAAAAAATTGATGTGTGTCTTTCAATTACTTGTGGTAATAGAGCTATACTGACTGGTGAGCTTTTGCAGGAACATTGTGTGCACTCAAGGCAATCCAAAGCAAGCTAGCAAGGGTGAGTACCAAGCTTGGGAGAAGGCTTCGTGGGCTTGTGTAGCAGTTTGGTCAACCAGCTAATTGAGGTTGGAAGATCTCTCAACCCTCCTTTGTCAATTCCTAGCCTAGGCTAAGTACGACTTAGGTGTGGTAATTAATTAGGGCAACGTTAGGCACGAATCAATTCCAAGAGAATTAATCAACCAAGTGCAAGAATTAAGTAGGTCTTAAGTGCGAAAACCCTAAGGGACAAAAGGTAAACTGGAGTCGATCACTTATCAAGTGCGAAATTCACTTAAGTACTCCTGACGACGCGATTTCAGACAAGATCATAAACATAATATTCAACTCAAAAGAACAAAGTGATTGGTGCAAATTAACCTGCAACGAGAGTGTGCTTGGGTCCAAGGGGGTAGATAAATCAGGCATATGAACCTTAGATCAGGCAGACACTTAGGCCGAGACAGACAAAGCCTCATATCTTCTGAAGCTAGTGTCAATCACACTGCCAGGTCTTGGGCCCAGCAGTTGAGTGATTACTTATACACTCCCAGATCAGAAACAAGTGATTCTGAGATGTCCTATCACATGGAGAGACCAATAGGTAGTTCAGGGGTGGCTTATCTAGAAAAGCCAGAGGGACCTTACAAGACTCAATTGGAATACATCAGGACGAATCGTCTAGGTGCTCGCATCTACGAAGACGGACTGAGAAGATCTGTGGTCCAGATTAAGAACCCCGATCAACCCCATGGACTAGAACACCCGATAGTGAAGTTTGAGAATGGAGCATACCTAGATAAAGAAGGGACTGTATATGTAGTCACCACTCTTCCTGATAGAACTGATGAGTTTGGAAATGTGATTGCAGAAACCGATATGGGTGATATAGAGCAAGGAAATTTAGAGAAAGAGCCGAGAACTCCCCGCGGTAAATCTGTCTTGACCAGAATCATGACTCCAAAATTGATTCCACAGGATAATAAAAGCATAGATTTGCTTTTAAACCGAGAAACTGATGAGGCCTTTTGGAGGTATAAGCCTACCTTGTTTCATGAAGTAGGTGCTCTCACAATCTATGAGTTTAAAGACCCTGATAGCCCAGGTAAAGTAACCTACTTAGACAATACATCAGAGAAGATCTTCGTGGTCACCGAGCTTGGCAGACATGCCTACACATGGAAGGGTGAATTTGTTTTTCCCCAACCTCGGACTAATGTGTCATACAGTCACCAAGGAGCTGGGACCTCCCAAGCTCATGGAGCTCAAAGAGATAGAAGTAGAGACAAACCTGAGGTAAGTTTTGCCAACTCCCTGGGAAGAGAAAGAACGGGAACGGAAAGGAATAGAGTGGAACCTGAGAGACATAGAACCCCATGGAATCAAAGGAATGCTGACGATTTTCCTTTGCCAAGGCCGAGAGAACACACTAGGACCCTGCGACCAACTCAACTGGTGAAGTCCATGAAGAATTACTTCGATGGCACTGGAGACCCTTATGACCATGTGGCAGAATTTCGGCAAGTATTGAAAGCTGAACAGGTAGAGGACCTATTCACACAATATAATGCTTTTGGTCTAACCCTTAGGAACACTGCCCTTACGTGGTTTCAACCACTGAACGAGAGGCATTTCATAAACATAGACCAGCTCTTAGAGGCATTTATCATTGAGTTTTCTAAGAGTGGAATCAGGAACAACACTTCCTCACTAATTCATAGCTTCAAACAAACACCTCAAGAGACGGTCAGACTAGCTGGAAGAAGATTTAGGCAGTACCTGGAGAGATGCCCGATGCCGGAGTTACCCACACCAACCAAACAAGTGGCCTTGTTCTTAGATGGATTGTTGAGCACCAAGCTCAGGTCATATGTGTATCTGAAGGACCCCAGAACGATAGAAGAGTGTGTGCGCATGTGCATAGACATTGAGGACAATCTAGGTGAGGAATTAGAACTATCAAAAATCTATAAGGATTCTGATAGCTCTAGTAGCCTCACATCTGGTCAATCCACATCCATTGAGGAACTTGCAGAGAAGGTAGCTCAAAAACTAGGTGTCTCTAGCAAACAAATTCCGAGATTTTCCCCAGTTAAGCGGTGTTACACTTGTGGCGGTGACCATATGGCAAATGTATGTCCCATTATGGCCCAACCCCAGGCGAATCCTAGTAGCCAGTACTGCACCATAGAGCGCAGGTACACCAACCACACTGCACAAGACTGCCCATATAACAAACAAACTGTTAGGCAAAATTACCCTCAGCCATATCCACAAAAGGGTAGATACCAGAATCAGTACCCACCACAACAATACAACAGACCACAGCAAACTTATCAGCCACCTTATCAAGGGCAGCACAGACCTCAACCAGTCCTAGTACAGCAACCCCCTGCTCCAACCAATGTGATCCCAGTGAAATATGCATCTGCTGAAGAAAATCCGAACAGAGCCATAGTCCCAGTCACCCCATTGCTATCAGACAGTGATCCAAGTGACCATAGTTTTGACTCCACACATATTGATAGCCCACAGGCTTACTACATGCAGTCACCCGAGCATAACGAGTCATACTATTATGAGGACCCAAGTGAAAATAGTGGGGAGCCTGAGTATGCCAATGTCATGTACACAAACCCCAACTCTAGACCTCAACCTAGGCATGTACGACCCCCATTTCCTAGAGGACCATGCTTCAGATGTCAGGGAGATCACCTTATATGTGATTGTCCACTGCCTGCCCCTACACAACCTCAACCAGTAACAATTCAGGGTTTCTGTCAAGACTGCGGAAAAGAGCATCTCCTACGAGATTGCCCAAAGAACCCTAATAACATGCCTAAAATCACTCCTATCAATGTTGTTGGGTTAGTTGTAGACTCCACAGGGAGTGTGACTTCCACTGCACCTGTGCAAGTGATCACAAGAGCCCAAGCACTACAACAAAACCAAGGTGTTGGTCAGGAAAAGAGCCCCGAGGTGAGTGAAACAAAGAGCATAACCAAAAAGAGGACTAGAGCCTGGAAGGATAGTCGTGAAAGAATGAAAAGGCAATGGGCAAAAAAGATGAGCGAACTTGAAGAAAGCTTGAGAGAAACCAAAGCAAAGATAAGTGAACTCGCATCTCAAAACCACTCTCACACCAACCCTCCACCACCTCTCCCTTTACCCGCCAATCCACCTTCTTCCATTCCCCAACCTTTCAATACACCACCCTTAACCCACCCACCACCCAGAGTAGGATCCGTCCTAGCCGATCCCACTCCCGAGGACCTAAACATGATGCTTAGAGCATATCAGGCCAGAATCCAAGAAGGGCCAAACATAACTGATCATGAAAAGTGTTACCCTAGAGAAGAGCTAGAGCTAGAACGAACCAAAATTTGTGCTAAGATGGTGGAATTGGCTCAGAATATGTTTGAAGCCAGTCGCCTCTTTAACATCTCTAGTTCAGCTAAGACGCAGTTACACTTTGATGGACTACTAGAACGAATAGAGAGGCTAATTGCACAATCAGAAAAGGAACCCGCCTCTCAAAATAAGGGCAAGGCAAGTGAGAACGTGAGCCTACCTCCCCAGGAAGCCTACGTGCCTAACTCTACGGAGCCAGACACATCATCTTCTATGAATCGGTTCACACCAGAATTCCTATGAGAGATTCAAGAAGACAAATGGGCTAAAGAAAGTGAAGTCCCTCCTCCCATTGAACTTGTGGATGATGCACACGAGCAATTCCCATAGGACATCCCATCCATTTATGAGGAGCATGAGAGCATCCACTCTCAAGAGAGATTAGACTTTGAGTCTAATTCTCTACAAGAATTACCACATTTCACAGGCCCATGGGAAACCAAGTCTACTTGTATTAGAGCGCCCACAGTCATGATAAGAAATGAAGATTCTATCATACCTAGGAATACAGAGGTAGTAAAGAACACTAAAGTGCAGTGCAATCTCACTTTAGAAGAGCTACTCAAAGTTAAGCCAGAAGTGTGGAAACATGTAGCCAAACAAGTGCCAGACATAGCAAAATCGCGCTCCCAAGTAGGATCTCATAGAACAGTGCCTGAAATACCATTGGATAAGATAGGAGACATGAGTGAAGGAGAAGAAGGAAATACCTATCTCCCAGTTACTCATCAGGGTTACACAAACAAGGCGATTTTGGACTCAGGTGCAGGAGTTGCAATTGCTACAACTTCCCTATGGAAGCGATGGGGCAAGCCAGCACTCCGACCAACGAGAATGAAATTGCAGATGGCTGATGGTCATATTGAAAGGCCCTTAGGATTGCTAGAAGGAATAACTCTCACTACATGTGGGGTTGAGTTTGAGCATACTTTTGCTATATGCGACTTTAGCAAAAACCAAGCCTACGAGATGATTTTGGGAAGGCCATTTATGCGGCAATTGCAAGTAGTCCAGGATTGGGGAACCAATTCCTTGTATTTGCAACATCTAGGTGTTACAACCAAAGTCAATCTTAAGGATTACTCTCATAGAGACGTACCGCCTATTCAATGGAATCCCATCCATAGAGCCAAAGATGAGACTGAGTCTGTCCATTCCATAGAATCCGGATCCTCGTGGATGCATGAAGACACCCACTTATGGATGTGTAAGGTAGCAGTAGAAGAAGAGAAGAGAGAGAAAGCCAGAGAGGTAGGTGCAAAAGAAAACCATAGATCAATTCAAGACCCAGCCTATGCACCTGTAGTCTTTCCTGATGAGGAATTTGAACCCCATGGCTGGGCAGAAATCCTAGCAACAATGGATGTAGCCATCAATGAAGAGCAGTGGACACCTCATTGTGATGAGGATGGCTATGACATTTCAGTCTTTTCAATAGAGCCAATCATGGGAGATGCAGTTTTAGAAGAATGCGAACCTAGCCTTGATGCATTTGAGGATGCGAGTGACTCCGATCTAGAGTCAATCATCATGGACCCACCTTTTGCATCAGATGAAGAATACTTCTATGAAGTAGAATTTCAACCCCAGAGGCACGGAGAGCTTACAAATGAGGTGAGGTTAGCCACACAAGTAGCTACTAAGAGCGGAGGAAAGAAAAGAAAGAAGAAGGAAGTCACTCTGGAGGTAGAAGAATCCTTGTTTGAGGACCCTGAAAACTTTTAAAAATATGAGATAGATGACAGGAGAGTCATGATCAGAATGCCTAAACGAGAGGCACAATCAGGAGAGGCCTATGATAACAAAGAAACCACAAAGAAAATTGTGGTAGCCATGGAAGAAGGAGAAGAGAGATGCACGTACATAGGCCATGACCTGACAGAAGAGGAAGAACAAGAGCTAATAGCCTTGCTAAGAGAATACAGAGATGTATTCGCTTGGAGTTACAAGGATTTGAAGGGGGTTGATCCAGACATATGCTCACACACTATCCCCATGACCTCAGATGCCAAACCCTCTAAGCAAAAGCCATATACATATAATGATAATTATGCTGCCAAGATCAAAGAGGAGATAGATCGACTGGTTGAAGCTGGATTTATCTATGAAATTGAGCACACTGAGTGGGTATCCCCCATTGTAGTGGTGCCCAAGAAAAACGGAAAGCTGCGTGTGTGCATTAACTTGAAGAAGGTTAATGCAACCACAATTCGAGATAACTATTCGCTTCCTATCACAGAGCATCTCTTAGAAAGAGTAGAAGGCAAAGAACTGTACAGCTTCCTCGATGGATTTTCGGGCTACAATCAAGTAGCCATAGCTCCAGAAGATCAGCATAAGACGGCATTTGCCACTGAATGGGGCATTTTTGCCTTTAGAGTAATGCCATTTGGGCTTACCAATGCACCAGCTACCTTCCAAAGGCTGATGTGCCATGTGTTTAAAGAGTTCCTGAGGAAGAACTTAGAAGTCTATGTTGATGATCTTTGTGCTCATTAGGCAAACCCATATTCCCAAACTCAGACAAATCTTTGACAAATGTAGAGAATATCAAGTCTGCCTAAACCCAGAAAAGTGCGTCTTTATGGTCAGGCAAGGCAAGATTCTAGGACACATAGTGTCAAAGAATGGCATATCCACTGATGAAGAGAAAGTGAGAGCCATAGCAGAGCTACCTAGGCCAAGGAATGTCAAGGAAGTACAAGCTTTCATGGGGCATTGTGGTTACTACCGCCGGTTCATTCACATGTATGCTGTCATTGCAAAGCCCATGTACGGACTTTTGACTAACTTTGAGTGGACTGATGAATGTGAGAATTCCTTCCAGGAGCTTAAACGAAGATTATGTTCAACACCAATCTTGACCACACCAGATTGGAACAAGCCATTCCATGTTCATGTGGATGCATCCAGTTACGCTATTGGATGTGTACTCGCACAACCTACTGGTGAAGGTAATATGGATCTCCCAATTGCCTATGCCAGTAGACAATTGAATGCAGCTGAACAAAATTACACCACTACTGAGAGAGAAGGCTTAGGCATGGTATATGCAGTTAAGAAATTTAGACATTATTTGCTTGCAAATAAGTTCAAATTTTTTACTGATCACCAAGCTCTACTGTACCTGGTAAACAAGCCATGTAATACAGGCAGATTAGTAAGATGGTTTCTCTTACTAATGGAGTATGACTTTGAGGTAGTAGTGAGAAAAGGCAGAACTCACCTAAGAGCAGATCATCTCTCAAGGCTCACATCAGGAGAAGCCCCACAAGGAGTGTCAGATGACTTACCTGATGCTTACTTGTTTAACTTGGAAGTGGTACCGCAGTGGGCTAAGCCATTAGTGTCAGTGTTAACCTACGGGCCTAACCACTCAGTAATGGCCACACAGGATAGAGAGGTAGTAAAAGCCCAAAAATATCACATCATGGCAGGAACTATGTACAAGCACACGGATCAAGGGATCTTGGCTTGTTGTGTGGAAGAGGACGAGCACGCGAAGTGGCTGCAATTAGCACATGTAGGTGCATTAGAGCAACACTACTCAAAACAACGAACCCTGCAAACATTGAGGAGACTTGGAGTGTACTGGCCAACTATGGAAGCAGAAGTCCATAGAATGTGCAAGGAATGCCCAATTTGTCGCACTAAGCCACCAGTGGAACATGCCACCCTTTATCGCGTGTCTCTAGTGCCAGATTGGAGCGAGCCACTAGTGGCGTTTCTGAGGACGAAAACATTCCCTCAAGATATGACCCTGACGAGACAAAGAAGTCTAGAACAAGAGGCCCTAGATTACTCACTCATTGGTGATAATCTATACAAGCGCGGAAAAGATGGTTACCTGAGACTATGTGTTCATGAGAATGAATATCTAAAGATCTTGGAAACTGCTCACCAGGGTGTAGCAGGAGGACACTTTGGTCCAGATAGGGTGATCAAAGCAATCCTATTTGCAGGATTTTGGTGGCCCACCCTTCACATGGACGCACATACCTATGTGAAGAGGTGTGAGATTTGTCAGCGAACCCAGTATCCTATACGCAAAGATGAGATGCCACTGAAGCCCATGATGGGCGGACGTGCATTCTCTAATTGGGGAATAGACTTTGTAGGTCCTATCAATCCCCCAGCTAAGGGTTCCCATGCTGAGTATATCATCGTTGCCACGGACTATCTAACCAAGTGGGTAGAGGTAAAAGCCACAACGAAGAACGACGCTCAGAAAACTGCTAAATTCTTGTTTGAGAATGTATTCACAAGATACGGGCTACCTATAGAGCTAGTTGGTGATAGAGGCACTCACTTCTTGAATGAAGTTATTGAAAATCTGCTCCAAGAATTCTTGGTAGTGCATAAGAAGTCTGCCCCCTATCACCCTCAAGCCAATGGGCAAGCTGAAAGCACCAATAAGATCCTATGCAATGTACTGACAAAATTAGTGAACAATAAATGCTCTGATTGGGACAAACAACTACACCATGCTGTTTGGGCATACCGAGTCGCCTACAAAACGGTACTCCAAGCCACCCCCTTTCAGATGGTATTTGGCCAAAACGCCGTGCTACCTTTGGACTTCTTAATACCTACTGTTGGGGATTCGTGGACAGGAAGGAGTTTGAGGGTTTGTAGGAGAAAAAGGAGATGATAAAAATGAAATAACGGTGAGAACTTCTGTAAGAGAGTACTCCTGGAAACCTTGAATATTGATTATCTTGCCACAGTTATAATGACTGAATATAGTCCAATCAATGACTAAATACAACTTCAGAGAATATCAATTACTGAATATAGCCCAATCAATGACTAAATACAACTTCAGAGAATATCAATTACTGAAGACCAATTATCACAAGTCCTCTGTCAGCGGCCTCTCCTGCACCAATCCTTTGCTTGCTTCACGCTTCCCTTGTGCACACCTTGCACTAAGCTTCCACCAAGCTAAGGAGTTGGTATCTCGGCGCGCACACACAATAGACCTTGGGACTCTTGGAATCCAACCCGCCTTCTCTGCACACCTTCCTCTTGACACCTCTTGCACTCTTCAGTCTCGTCGCACACTGGTGGCTCTTCCTTTCCTTTCTTGCTTCCTCTGAAGCTCTCTCTTGCTCCTTCCCGCAATGTGTGTCCAAGAATAGCCTTTGTCCTTCCTCTTGAACCCGCCGGTCCCGTGACTTCTAACTGCCATGGACTCTTGGGCTTCCTTTGATGTCCCAAGATTCTCTTTTTAGTTGGCGGCCAACGAATTGCCCTTTGTCCTGTAGTGACTTTAGTGTAAAATCAAAAATTTTAATGGGGGTCATACTTTCACTTGTGCGTACACTTTTCCGCTTCACATGCCTTCACATTCCCTTTTAATTCTTCCTTTGTGTACTAAAGGGGGTTCACCTAAACCTTCCTAAATACTTTAAAACCTTTCAATTGTCACTTAGGCACTTTGACTTTGCACCTATTGGCTTGACCTTGACCTTATTGACTTTGACCGGGTGGTTTTGACCAACATGACTTTTATGGGCTCAATAGATGCCCACCACCTAAAGGACTCTCCGACCCGGAGAGACAACACACTGGATACAAGAACTGCTTAAGAACCAAAATGAACATGTATATGAACAGAGAGAAATTAAAGCCGAAAAAGAGAGAAAGGGTATGTTTATTGATTACTAAAGAAAGGAAGAACAATATCCGATGATTATTGAGTGGCATAAGCAGAAGGATGATACAATTCATGGGAAGCTAGAACTAAGGCTGAAGCCATATAATTTATTGAAAAGTGGCCAACACATTATTAAAACTGGGACTGAGATTATTGCGGAGGTGGTTGAGGTGAAGATGGGAGGGGAACGGAAGCTTGCTCAATAAGGTGTTGGATAGAACTCAGGCAATTGCGAAGTTGGTCCCGTTCGCGCTTGATACGCCGACACGCTGCATTATCACATAAACCTAACTGTAAATGAGTTTGAAGATCCTCTAAAGTTTGGAGCGCAGAATCCGCAATGTCGCGATACCTATCTCGCTCCTCCTTGAGCAAGCGGGCGGATTCAGTGAGAGATTGCCACTGTGAGGTGGCCATGCGATTTATATTATCTATAGTCGAGATATATTGTTGATGAATGCTGGCTGCAGCTGAGATGGAATCCATGGACAACTTGGAAGCGTCAGCACTTCCCTGAGCAATGTTACTGGCTTCGCGAAGTAATAGGAAAAAGGAGGGTTCAGCCTGGGTATCAGATGGAGGAACAGGTACTACAGGCGGAGTTTGAGAATTGGTTGGAATGGTAGATGGACCGGTTGTGGAATGAAGATTGGAAGGATGGGGTTGGGTGGGTGGTGCATTACTTGGAGTAGGAAATTGGGAAACAGGGGGACGTGGGGGAGTACAGGTAGGGTTGTGCGGGTTCAGCTGGGTTTGAATGAGTGGGCGGAATGAAGAAGAGCCATGTGGGGGAACGGGAGTATGAGGATGAATGGGGGCCGTAGCAGGAGATGTGGTGAGGATAGGGGAAGGAGATGGTGGATTAATTGGAGGGATATCCGAGGGTACAGAGGGTTGGGTTGAAGCGGATGTGGAGGCAGCGGAGAGTGAAGGGGAGAGGGGAGGCCGGGATATGGCAGGGATAGTGGGATCGCAGGGCGGGTTGCTAACAGGGAATGGAGGGGATGGGGAAATAGTGGAAGGGTTAGCCAATTGTGCAGGGATTTGATAGACCCAAGCTAGAAGGGGAGCAGAATATATGTTAAAGGTACGAGAGCGGCGAGGGATAGCCTCACGGAGTCTACGGGAGCGCACGTTCAAGGAACTATAGAGGAGGGCGGCGTAAGGGTAGGGGCGGCTAGTGAGGAAGCAGTACAGTGGATCTGCAATATGAATGTCTGAAAGGGGAAGCGCAGCGGTAGGGCTTCTAAGTAAAAAGAAGAAGATAAATGAATTCAGAATTGCTTGCATGCGGATGGAAAAACGGGCTTGGTTCTCAAAACGCTCTTTACAAAAAGCAATTGTCTCTGCGGGTGACACTCCCGAATATAAGAGTGGGGGACTTATGAAATCGATGAGGGATGAACCTATACGGTTGGCAATGTCCGGGATGGTAAGAGTGCCGGTACGAAATTGGGGAAACAGCCGAAGAGCTTCGTAGACGTCATTAAGGTTGGAAGGGTCCTGCAACAGAACGTCCGCCAAGCCTAAAAGACCTGCATACCGAAGATTTTCTGTCGAGAAGAGATTGCGGAGTCAATTGGAGGTGGAGATAAATGGATTTTTATTTGGATAGGTAGATCAGGTGGGAGGAAAAGGCTCATATAATCGCCTGTAGGGATCGAATTATGGGAAGCAGAAGGAGAGGGAGAAGGTGAAGGGGGGCGAGGTAGCGAAGGGGGAGAATAAGGGTCGGTGGAATCAGAGCGAATTAAATAAGTAGGAATATTGATAAGTGGAGGATGAATGGCAGAAGTTGAGGCATCGGCTGCGGGAGAAGGGGATATGGTGGATGGAGGAAACGTTGGGGAAAGAGAGGCGGGCACTGTGGGGACTGGGTAGACGAGG
Source organism: Ceratopteris richardii (assembly GCA_020310875.1). Classification (NCBI taxonomy): domain Eukaryota; kingdom Viridiplantae; phylum Streptophyta; class Polypodiopsida; order Polypodiales; family Pteridaceae; genus Ceratopteris; species Ceratopteris richardii. The sequence continues at coordinate 176,099,657 of CM035418.1, forward strand.
GTGGGAAGGGTTTGGGTGCTGGACTTTGGAGCAGACTCTGACGCATGGTAAGTTGGATTGGTAGAATTAAGATGTGGATTGGTTGAAGTAGGATTTGTTGGTTGGAACGCCGAAGGTGTGAAATTCGAAGGATCGTCCTGCTGGTTAGGAACATCCATAGAAACCCTTTGTGGTGCTTGGGATTAAGGTGGATGAGGAGGAGAAGCGGAGGAGAGTGCGGCTTAGGGCTTGAGGCGTGGAGAGGAGGGGAGTTACAATGCAAATGAGGGTAGATGGATGCGGGGGTGGGTTTGGACTGTTGAGGGCGAGGGCGGAGGAGAGGGATGTTGGCGTGTGGGTGAGGGGAGCACGAAGATGGGGAGCAAGGGAAGGCTGAGGTGTGGGGCGGGTTGAGTGCGGCTGCTGCTTGGATGCGGGAGGAAGGCTGGGGGAGAGGAGTTTGGGGGCGGCGGGGTAGAGTAGGCGGGAGGAAGGCGAGGAAAAGGGACGGGGAGGTGGGGAGGTGGGGCGGGAGGCGAGGTGGGGCGGAAGGTGATGGAGGGGGGGTGGGGAGGTGGGGAGGTGGGTCGGGATGTGAGGTGGGGCGGAAGGTGATGGAGGGTGGTGTGCGGGCGGTGAGGTGGGGCGGAAGGTGATGGAAGGGGGTGCGTGGGCGGGTGGGAGGCGGGCGGCGGAGTGGCCAAGGGGCGGGCGGCGGAGTAGCGGAGGGCGGTGCGGGCAGCGGAGGGGGGGAAAAAGGTGGCGGAGTTGGAGGTTAAGGAGCGGGAGTGTGCAGGTGGAGGGGAGGGTGCGGGTGGGGCGGAAGGTGAGGTGGGGGGGGGGGGCAGATAGGTTGCGTGGGCGGAAGGGGTGCGGGTGGGGCGGAAGGTGAGGTGGGGGGGGGCAGATAGGTTGCGTGGGTGGAAGGGTACGCGTAGGAGGCGGCGGAGCAGCGGAGGGAGGTAGCGGAGGTCGGGCGGCGGAACAGCGGAGGCGGACGCGGGCTCGGTCGGCGGGCGGAGTGGAAGGTTTAAGGGGGTATGCGGGTATGCAGGTCGGTGGAGGCGGGGAGGAGGGGAGGTCGCCTGCGGGTGGGATGGGAATTGGTAGATGGGTGGCGGAGGAGGGGGTGTCGGCGGGGGTGGAAGAGGAAGGCGGAAGCGGGCGGATGCGGGGCAGAGATGCTGCGGAGGGCGGGCTACGGCGGATGGAGGGAGTCGGAGGAGGCGGCGGAGCAGCGGAGGGAGGCAGCGGAGGGGGGCCAGCGGAGGGAGGCAGCGGTGGAGACTGGGTGGCGTGGCGACGGCGACGGTGCGGACTGGCGGCCTCTGCGGAATGGCGCTGCAGAGGCGGGGAGGGGACCTGCAAAGGTGATGCTCACGGAGGTGGCGGACCACGGCGGAGGTGGCGGACCACGGCGGACCACGGCAGCGCTGCGGATGCGGAGGTGATGCTGGCGGAGGTGGCGGACCACGGCGGACCACGGCGGGGGTGGTGCGGGGGACCACGGCGGGGGTTGTGCGGGGGACCACGGCAGGGCTGGTGCGGGCCAAGGGGCGGGCGAAGTGGATGTCGGCGGCCTTTGGTTTGTCGGGGGTAGGACGGAGGGGGAGGGATATGCCTGGGAGGGCGGGCGCGGACTGCGTAAGGCGTAGCGGCGGAGACGTCGGAGGAGGTAGGGGCGGGGTGTGCACGAGGAGGGCGGAGGCTACGTGGGCGGCACGCAGCAGGGAGGTCGGCGGAGGGGGCAGCGGGGAGATCGGCGGAGGGGGAAGGGCTGCGGTCGGCGGAGAGGGTGGGCGAGGGAGGAGGGGAGGGGTTAGGCGCGACGAGGAGGGGGTCTTGGTAGAGTTGGTAAGGGGGCCGCGGGAGCAACGGGCAAGGGAGGTCGGCGGAGGGGGAAGGCAGCAGGGCGGGCGGGGGGAGGGTGCGGGAGGCGGGCCGGCGGAGCGGCGGAGCAGCGGAGCGGTGCGGCGTCTGCGGAGGAGGGTGGCGGGCGGAGTCGTAGGCGGAGGTGGCAGAGGTGGCTTCTGTGGAGGGCGGCAGTGCTGGCGGCGGCGGCTCCAGTGCAGAGCGGCGGACTGGCGGAGATGGCGGAGGGGGCTTCAGTGGAGATGGCGGAGGGGGCTTCTGCTGAGGGCGGCAGTGCTGGCGGCGGCGGCTCCAGTGCAGAGCGGACCGGCGGAGTGGGAGGTTTAAGGGGGTAAGTGGGGGCGGGTAGCACCGGCTGCGGAGGGATTTGGAATGGTGGAGGAGGCGGGTGGTGACTGCGGAGGCAGGTGAAAAGGGCGGCGGGGGAGGCGGGGGAGGAGGGGAGGGGTTAGGCACGAGGAGGGGGTGACTGCGGAGGCGGAGGCGGGTGGTGACTGCGGAGGCAGAGGTGGGTGAAAAGGGCGGCGGGGGAGGCGGGGAAGGAGGGGAGGGGTTAGGCACGAGGAGGGGAGGCGGGTGGAAAGGGCGGCGGGGAGGCGGGGGAGGAGGGGAGGGGTTAGGCACGAGGAGGGGAGGGCGGGTGGAAAGGGCGGCGGGGGAGGCGGGTGAGTTGGTAGGGGTAGAGTTGGTAGGGCGGAGGGAAGGGGCGCGGAGGGTCGTCGGTAGAGTTGGTAAGGGGGGGCCGCGGGGGAATGCGGTTGGCGGTTGGCGTGGGTTTGGAGGAGGGTGGCGGAAGGGGTAGAATGAAATTGTTTAGCGGGGGGGATGCGTATGCGGGTGGAGCTAACAAGGAGATGGCAGAGGGTGTGGGGGTAGATGGTGGAGAGGGGTGCCTTCGGGTGGTTTAGGGGGTGGTTTAGGGGGTGGTTGGTGGTTGCAATTGATGGGGTTGGAGGAGAGGTACTGCGTGGAGGCGCCGGGGATAATGATATTTGCACTTCTGAGGGGATCAAGAATGAAAGAGAGAACACCTTATATAGCAAGTAGGTATGAAGGATTACCTCACAGGAATGGATGGTTCAACCCAAAAGAGAGCTCAAAAGAGAGGAGATGCAAGATCTAATTTCATCCACCCAAAAGATAAACAAAAGAAAGGGAAGTATTGAAAGTTATTTTGCAGAAGCAAGGGCCATCCAAAAAAAAATATGTGCCTACTTTATTTAACAAAGAATTTTGGTTAATTTTGAGTGGTGCACTGAACAACAAAGAAAAATGCGCCCAAAAAGAAAAATTCGTGAGCATTTTGTTGGTTATTTCTACTTATTAGGACAAACAACCTATTATTTTTACCTATAAAGCATTCAAAAACACTTAGGAACAAAATAATTAAAATGCAATGTTTATTGCTTTTGGTGGTAACCCTTGAGTCTGGAGATGTTTACCAAGGGTAGGGTGTCGCCATCCAGTGTTTCCAATTGCACAGCACCCCACTGCAGCATCTTCGTAATGCGAAAAGGGCCTTCCCAGTGAGGGATCCATTTCCCTTTGGTTTGATTAGACAATTGTGGTCTGTGTAATAGAGCTAAATCATCGGGCTTCAAGTCGTTCTGCCATAAATTTTGGTCGTGAGCCTCCTTCCTTTTTATCTGAGTCTCTAGCAATTGTTTGGTCGCAAGTAGACGAATCTCCTCCACTTTATGTAGTGCTCCTAGCCTCTGAGAGATATCACAATCCTTCTTTCCCTGCATGAATGCTATCTTAGGTGATCCATGTAAAAATTCAAAGGGCTCGATAGGTAAGACGCCATAGACAAGTTGGAATGGGGAATAGCCAGTGGCCTCTTTGTAGGCTAGCCTGTATGCCCAAAGTGTACCTAGGTATGCAATGCCCCATGAAGTGGGTTGCAACATACACTCCTTTCTTAACATTGCAATTAAAACCTTATTTGTCGACTCAGCTGTCCATTTGCTCGTGGATAGTAAGCACAAGAGGTCCTATGAAGAATTCTATACCGGTTGAAGATTTCTTGCAGGACTTTATTGACAAAATGGGTACCTTGATCAGTACAAATTTCAAGTGGACAACCAAACCTGCAAATGATGTTACTATAAAAGAAATCAGCAACAGTTTGGGCAGTGCAATCGGAGGAGGCAATAGCTTCAGCCCACTTTGTGGCATAATCAATAGCTATGAGGAGATATTTTTCTCTTTTTGGAAACGCGGGAGGGTAGATTGGCCCTACAAAATCTACCCCCACTTCTCAAATGGTTGTCATGAGGTGGAAATAACCAAGGGGTTATGCCTCTGCTTTGTTGGCTTAGGTCCACACCTCTGGCAAATGTCACATGCTTTTCCCCATTCATCTGCATCCCTAAATAGTGTAGGCCACCATAGACCCGCATCCAGTATCCTCTGACTCATAATGTGTCCTGGGAGGTGCCCACCACCTGTACCTTCATGTGCCGAGTGAAGGACTTCCCTCACTTCTTCTTCTTCCAAACATTTCCTGAACCGTTCATCTTTGCCCTGTCTGTACAATTTATCTTCGATGAAGGTATATGGTCTACTCTTGATTAGCAGGCTCTTCTTTTGTACAGCACTAGCCTTTTCTGGATACAATCCAGTTTTAATGAAATTTTTAATGTCGTAATACCAGCCTTGAGCTTTTACAGCAAACAGATGAGCATCTGGAAAGTCATCATTGATTCCACTAGATTGATTCATCATATTTATTATAGATAAGTGATCCGCCATAACATTGTCTTTTCCTGGTTTATAGACTACAGAAAAATCAAACTCTTGGAACAACAATAGCCACCTCCATATTCTCCCGGTGGCCTGGGGTTTGTTGAGTAGGTATTTTAGTGGTTGGTGATCTGATATAATAATAAATTTTACCCCCAGTAAGTAATGGCGGAATTTTTGGACGGCAAAGACCATTGCTAGTGCTTCCCTTTCAGTAGTACTGTAATTCCTTTCAGCCTTGGTCAAGATTCTACTGGCATATTGAATTGGCCTGTCCATTTTAAATTCTTCGCTGGGTTGAGTCAGAACTGCCCCCACTGCATATGCACTGGCATCGACATGTATATGAAAGATTTTTTACCACTCCGGGGTGACCAAGATAGGAGCACACACTAACCGTGACCGTAATGTCTGATATGCTTTTTCCTCCTCTTCTTCCCATTTAAAGGGTACTTCCTTACCTGTAAGTCTAGTCAGAGGTCGAGCTATTTCTGCATACATTTTTATGAACCTTCTATGATAACCGGTATGCCCCAAGAAACTCTGGATCTCTTTAGGAGATTTAGGTTTAGGTAACTTTAAGATGGAAAGAATTTTGTCAGGATCTGGGGCCATACCTTTAGCCGACACCACATGTCCTAAAAGGGTTCCTTCTGTCACAAGGAAATGACATTTATTTGGATTGAGCTTTAACTTAGTTTCTCTGCATCTTTGGAAAATATTCTGCAGCTGCCTCAAATGCTGGTCCAAACAATCTAGAGGAGTTTCCTTGTGAGATCCTGAAAACGAAGAGAAGTCATCCATGAAGATTCTAAGTGATTCCAGCAATAGGGGGCCAAAAATGAGATTAACCGTTCTGTTAAAGGTGGCTGGAGCATTTCTAAGCCCAAATGGCATTTTTACATACACATATGTTCCCCAAGGTGTGATAAAAGCAGTCTTTTCCCGATCCTCTGGATGTATTGATATTTGATTGTAGCCACTGAATCCATCCATAAAACTATATAAGGCATGCCCAGCCACTTCTTCAATGACCTGTTCTGCAAAAGGCATAGGGAACCCATCTGGAATGGTCACCTTGTTGAGAGCTCTAAAGTCAACACAAATTCTGATTTTATTAGTATTCTTCTTCGGAACTATAACCATAGGTGAGAGCCACTCTGAGTGTTCTACAGGAATGATGATTCCTGCATCCTCCATCTTTTGGATTTCCACATAGACAGCTTCGGCATACTTTGGATTAAGTCTATAACTCCTTCCTCTGATGGGTCTGGCTCCATCAACCAGAGGGATTCTGTGCTCTCCATAAGATGCAGGCACTCCTTCTAAGTCTTTATAATGCCAGGCAAAAACATCTCCATACTGGGTCAAGAATGATTTTACCTTTTCCAGGAGCTCTGGGTGGCTCCACAACCAAGTGGCCACCAGAACTGGTTGATTATTGTTTTGAGTGCCTAAGTATATTTCTTGGACCGGATTTCTTGTTACCATATTATCTCCCTGTGCATCTGCTTCCTTGTCTTCTTCTACTAGCTTTTCGTGCATTGCTTCATAAGCAGGTGTATTTTGGACTACGATGTGTTCCTCCTTGTCCTGCATCCATCCTGCAGGGATTTCTTGAATTGGGAAAGAACAATCAACCTCAGAATTTTTTACCTTGTTTTTAGCTTTAGAAACTTCGTTATCCGTTGTTGACACATCCTCCTCCAATTTGTATTTGAGGGGTATCTTCCTGCCTCTTCTGTGGTCAGTGATGGGCTCTCCTAATCCATCAACCTGGACCTTTTCCTTTTCTTCATCATAATCTTCAGTCGTGCCAGGATTATCAAGAAAAATTCCAAAACAAGAAGAAGAGTTGCCTGCATGGAGCCAACTTAGAATATCCTCTTCTTCCTCAAAATCTATTTGGGGTTGATCCTATGCTTCTGTTTCCATGCAAATGCTCACTGTTTGCATCATACTAGTGTTTCCTTGATTGTCTGGGCCTTCTTCTAAATGAATTTGTGTCAGCTCCTGCCCTTTCTTTTGTACCCACATAGTGTCCTTACCCCAATCATGAATGACACTGGCATGCCTCAGCCAAGGTCTTCCAATTAAGAGAGGGAGCACTCCATATTATCCGAGGGCAAATGGACAAGTGGAGGTCACCAACAAAATCCTTGAACAGATTCTGACAAAAACAGTAGCTGTGCATAGGAGAGACTGGGATGAGAGACTTTTGGAAGCTTTATGGGCATATCGAACATCCTACCGAGTGACGACAAAGAGCACTCCGTTCTCTCTAGTATATGGCGAGGAAGCCATTTTCACTATCGAAAAAGAAGTGCCGACATTAAGAGTGGTCATTGAAGCCAGGTTGGGCGAAAAAGAGTCATTAAAGGAGAGGTACATACAACTGGTGAAGCTGGAAGAAAAGAGGCTCATTGCACAACAAAGCTTGGAAACTATTCAGAAGAGACGTAAGGAAAGACATGATAAGAATCTCAAAACCTATGTGATTCAAGAAGGGGATTTGGTGCTAGTTTACGATAGTAAATATTATAAATTCCCAGGGAAGTTACAGACAAGATGGGCGGGACCGTTTAAGGTGGTGGAACTCAATTCCAATGGTTCCATGCAAATTCAAGATTTAGGAGAAGAATATGCTCCCGTGAAGGTTAACGCGCTTCGAGTTAAACCATATTTCAAGTGATATTAGAACGGGAAAAGCTAGACGATATCCAAGCAGGACGGAGTAGATTCCTTGTACATACATGTATAGTATTATATATATATGCACATATGTAATCTATGATTTGTGTGTCATAAATATTCTTCCCTGTTGGCTCTAGAAGCTTTGGACTTCTAACTATTTTTCTTGTGTTGTGCAGAGACTGTTAGGAGTTAAGTAACAAAATGGCAGATCAAATTACGCAACTCTACTTGTACGAGCTAAGGATATATTTCTCGGACCAAACGTTTGCTCGCATGGACATAGATGTCGACGACTTTGAGACGGAATACGATGTGGAGGAAGCGCATTGGCTGGTATGCTTTATAAACCAGGATTTGGGTGTTGCATTTTATATTGAGTGTTTTGAAGAATACCTAGCTCGACATGTAGGATGGGCGGGAGATCGATACTATTATTTTGATCCTTCTAGGGAAATGCCTAACGAGGAAAACGATATCACATGGGCTTGGGCAGATGTGCTGACGCTAGGAAGTGATGACGGAGCTCCCGAAGTTGAGCCTGACTCGCCTTAGAGAAGTTGTCGGGATTCGAGTACGATGTGAGACTGCATGAGACATTCCGGGGACTCACATTCTAGGACACCTAGGGATAGGTATACGAGGGACTAAGGCATAGCTGGCTGTAGTTACCAAGTGAAAAGTTGAATCGATGAATACATATGTAGTGTCTGTAGTTGAGAGAATGGAGCGAAGAGGTGGTTGATCTGTCAAAGGCTAGTGTGTATCTGTTTTGCATGTATGTGTGGGAACAGTGGGAAAAGTCCCTTTCTTCCTCTCCCTAATTCTCAGGACCTGGGTGAACTAATTAACTATGAAAAGAAAGAAAAAGAAAAAGTAAAGAAAAAATATTGTGTTGTTGTGATCGTACCAATGCGCTATGGTGGGCTAGTAGGTGGGTGGATTTATCCTCGCCAGGTGGTTAGGACCACGAGCCGCAGCTAGTTTCGCCATAGGCTTGGAATTATGTGTTTGTGTCTTAGCTACGCGCCATAACGGGTTGGTAGGCAGGTGGAACCATCATGGCTGGGTAGTCACGACCACGAGCCGTATCCAGCTTCGTTATGGGCTAGCTGATATATTTTATGTGTTATCATTGTGTGTTTGTGTGTTGTGTGCTGCATTGCATTGGTAGATGGGTGGAATCAACCTGATCGGGTGGTCAGGTCCACGAATCGCATCCAGTGTCAATGTAGGCCAACATGTGATTAAAATAAAATTTTCATATGAAGTTATTCCCCACTCCTGAGGGGGAGAGAAAGAGAGGAGAAGGCGATGATCGCCTGGAAGGGAACGTTATTTGCTTGTGTGATTGGTATGTGTTGGCTCGCGACAGATCAGCTCACTTTGAATCAACATTCTTGAAGGTATTGAGACTCTATATGTACTCATGGATGAGGCTTTAGCGAGGTAATGCAACGGTCTTGCTTTACACTTGTGTGCTCTATCTAAGGGTTTTTCTAGTATGCGGGACACTCTAGGTTTTTATGTAGGTTTTGACTTGTACTCGAGTTTCGATGATTTTTGTAGGACGACAATGGGGATTCTTTGGGAACGTCTAGTCATGGAATAATTGTACATAGCAAATAGTAGATGCAATAATGGGGTATGCATTTTGGGTATTTTTGCATCTCCGATTGGATTCATTTCAGTTGTCATTGTTCATTTCGGTATTTCCGTTTCTGTTTTCCGCAATGGTAGTTGCATGTGTAAAACATGGGAAGGTGCGCATGTATTATTTTGGTTGAGACCATTTTTCATAATGGAATGCATGAGCGAATTGATGCATGGCTGAAATGGGATTGTGTATATGTGCATGTTCTTGGATCATTTTGGAAGTGACTGATTTGAATGTATTTATGAGTGATTTTTGAGCACTAATAGCTTCATTGAGTGCAGGTTCAGTTGGAGTATCGGCTCGATGGGAAGGTATGCAAACTAGTTGTGCACTGATGTTTTCATGGCTGTTTTGATTAGATTGTAGCAAAAGTGGCTCGTCGAGGACGACTTCACAAATAAGAAGAGGGAAGTATGTTACCCCAAAAATGGTGGATTTTTATGCACTAATGCGGTTCTATTTGGCAGGAAAATACGCTTGATTTCAGGTATTGCAGAATGAGTTTGATAATTGATGAGAAGCATGCGGAGATATTGGCTGCAGGGATGTGGAGAAAAGGTTTCACTTGAAAAAGGCCATTGTGCTTTTGATGTTGGAAGATACTTTATCACCAAGGGTTCTGAGAAGGTCTTGATAACACAAGAAGAGAAGTCCAGAAGGCTTATTTGCACGTCCTTACGTAATGGTAAAGGTTTTCATGCAGGTTATCCCTTGGCAAATAAGGGAATGACATCAAGGATTTCAAACGTGACAGTGAGCTTCAAGTATGATGTTGAGAAAGAAGGGGGTAGGATTGCATGAGATAAAGGGTTGTTTGTTCAAGAGCCAGTGAGTTTTTTTTTTGTAAACCAAAAGTGGGGATGCGCTAAGACATCTGGTAGATTTTGGCGTTGGAGGAAGGTTTTTCAATCATCTGTAGGATATGAATGAGAGGTTACGGGGAATTAGCATGATCAATAAGGACGCAAAACGAGGCATCAATTCATGTCCATAGAGGTGAGTATTCCAGCATAGGACGAGTTATTGTGGTGCATGCAGATGAGGAGGTCATTTGTAATTTTTGATATACAATAGGAAAGCTCCTGTGTTCCATTGGTTTCACCAATCGCGATCGAGTGATATCATTCTTAGCTTCGAAGTTTCCTCCATCAATCTCAAGCGTGTGCTCCTTATCTTTCACAACTATGAAATCCCCGGCCAAGCAGTTCAATAGTGATCATTCTATTTGTGGATGTCGATCCAAATCTGTTGAGCTGGTAGTGGGCACATTTCAAATAGGATCGCCTAGCAATTGCACACTGTTCTTGACCCTCTAGGTGTCAATGAAATTAATTATGCTGCCAACTACCGTAATATGCACAGTGAGCTTCTTTTGGCAGGTCCGTTTTTTTTTTTGCAGGACTGACAAGCAAAACGTTTTTTGTTTCTTTGAAAAGCATGGCAGACAGGCAGGCAGCGATGGCGGGTCTTTTTGGCCCATCCTCTGACGCGCGAAGAGGGGAGGATAAGGCATATGCAAAAAGAGATCGAAGGGGGGTAGCCTGTCGTTGTTTTTTGGACAAGTGTGGAAGGGGAACTGGAAGGAATTTTCTCTCTGCTGCGAGCCTCTCGGGTGGTATCCGTGTGCAACAGCTGTTGTCTCTTATTTTGGGAGGGTGGAGGCAGCGGCTGTGGTTTTTTTTGGCCATAAAAAGGGGAGTCCTTCGGTGCTCAAGAGGGTCGTCGACAGCAGGTGTGTAGATTGCTACGGAAGATGACAGTTATAGGCAGCTCCCATTTGGCAAAGACAGAGAGAAGTTGAAAGGTCCAAGATGATGCAGCTGGATTCCTAGCTTATTTGCGTTCTTCCCTCGCTTTGTCTTCCTCGCCAATGCCGGCACTCTTGGGCCTGCCGTTGAAGTTCTGCCCAGCTCTCGAATGAACCATCATGCGAGTAACATATGGATTCTCAAAGCAGGAAACTGAATGTGTTGGCTGTCCTTACATAAACTATTGCTATTTTCTAGAGCAGGTATTTTATATGTTATGAATCAAACCGTACAAGATAAAATGTTTTTGGGTGTTGAGATTGTCCCTTGAAGCTGTTTCAATTGGCATGGTTGTCATTATGCTTTCATTTGCAGTTCTTAATGTCCTATGAACTGGTCAAAAGAAAAACATAGACCGTGGCACATCACCACCATCTGTAGATGCTCTTGTTATAGTTATAATACAACGTTTTCTTTCTACTGTACGGCTAGAGTTTGTTTGTATGTACTGTTGTGCAAAAGCTAAATTGAAGCTCTTTGTTGTTGTGCTGAACTGCTAAGTTCTCTTTTCTATGTGTGTATCTTTTATATGCATATGATACGAGGAGCGAAAGGTATAAGTCATATGCGCTGTTGTATAAGGAGATTACCTCTACAAACGTTGCTTTATCTAGTGCCATTTATGTGCCATCTTATAACAGTGGTGTGATGTTCAACACTTAACATGACAACATGAATCTTTGTCAGATATCTATTGATTGTTGTGAAAGCATGTGTGTGATTATATGAAGGCTTCATACTATTGAGAGTTATTCTACAACCTGTACAATGTTATGTGGAAGCTTTGTTATTGCGAGGACTATTCATTTGGCAACCTCCACTTATCAACATGCTGAACACTGTTTTCTTCCTGAGTTGCTATATGGAGGATGAAGAGTGTTCCAAATAGAAGTTGTGCGAAGATGCTTATCATAGGGGCTGGAGCTACATACGAACAACGAAGGATCCAAGAAGCAAATGATCGAATATATTCAGCAACACCTCAACAAGTTGGATGACTTCTTTTATAGGTACACCTTATGATAACAGTATCTTGGAACTAAATGTGTATAAGAACTTGGACTGTGAGAAAAATAATACAACAGCTAATTATATAAATGAGACTCGATTGCATATGTAGCAGAAAAGCCATGGATTTAATGCATGAAGATATCTTATACATGATCTGTACTTGATAGCTAAGTGAGCGAAGATTTGTATATGTTAAAGATATATGAACTGCTGGCTGAAATTTATCTATGTCTTTTATTGTATGTAAGAAAATGTATGTGGGCTGTTGTCTATGCTGAAGGAGCACGTTATGAACATTTGACTTGTAGAAAGGGATTTATGATATTCAAAGAAATATTGAACGATTAATACTTGATGATGCAAAGGATGCAATTGGATGAAAACTGAAATACATGTACGAAGAATGGGGTTTGAATATATGCATGATGTCATGAATGTATGCCTATTGTGGATACACTCTAACTATGCTTGAAGTTATAAGAGGTTTGTAAACCTAGAAGATACGTGACCATTGCAAGGAAGCAAAGCAAAAAGGAATCAAAGATCTCGTGTGTGTGTGGGTGAAAGGTGGGAACAGGAAGAGTGAACTAAAGAGAGGAAGAGAAATAGAGCAAGTGGAACAAGAAAGTGTGAGTGAGGAGAAAGTGCGCTCAGGAGAGTAAGTCATTGTAAGTTGGTATTGATTTGCATTTGAGGAAGGCGAGTGGACCAATTTCGAGACATTTGGGGTGAAATACAAGTGTATTTCTGCATCCTTTCCTTGGGCTTAAGAGCATATTCATTTTGGTGCGTTTGCCGGGAACATATGAGCTAGTGCATAGACATAGGAAGAATCCATTGCGAGATAATTGTGGGCTCTAGGTAATCCAAGAAGACCGATTCCGAGGAATTTAAATCAAATAAAGTTTCGTAAAACCACTTTTTCCCTTGGGCTCAAGAGCGATTCAGGGGCGGATGGGGTGGGCTGTACCACGTCCCCTGCTTGAACTCCTTGAAGATGGATCGTGAAAGGTGCGACCTGGGCTTCTTCTATGGGGGAAGCTTCGGTCATGGCCTCGTGAGGGATCATTACCTGGGAGAGTGATCCACGCATTCGTTTCGCAGGCTGGCTCCCTGACTTCCGTCCTTTGAAAAACTCCAGCTGTGAATATTTTAGGGCTCTGGCAACCGGCACGTCATATGCAAGACATCGATAGATAATCCTTGTAAGCGCACAGCAGCCGTGTAGAGTAGGCTTCCTCACACCCCGCTTGCCTGCTTCATACACTGGGTCCAAGATCCATACAGGCATCTTAATGGGCAAGCTTCCAGTCTCTGCTAGATATAACCCATACCATATTTTCTTGTGTGGTTGGGTGAAGCAGTCTTGAGCTGGAAATGCGAAGTGTTGTAGGCACATTCGCAGAGGTATGGCGATGTTAGGGGTGAGGGCACACATTTCCTTTAGCTTTTTGATTCTGTTGCTCTTCATTGAGTCTGGTATCAAGGGATCGTGATCTGACGGTACGTGAGTGCCATACATTTGAAGGGCTTCCCTGATTAAGGGAATATTCAATTCAAACTTCCTCATTTCTTCCCGGTTTGATAAGGAGGGCACCCAGAATGTGCCTGAATGATCTTTATCACCTGTCGGCTTCAGTGTGGCAATTAGGTAGTAGCACCTGAGGAAATCGGGTTTAGGCAGAGCTGCACTAAAATAAGTTTTTAATCCTGCTTTTTGCCAGATATCTTGAAGTGGAGCTGCATTCTGTAAGGTTTCGAATTCTCTTGAAAAGAACTGGAAGGTCCACCACACTCCTCCACACTCCATCTTGGACTCCCATATATGATCTGCGTCTCCCAAGTTTCTTGGCATTTCATTGAACCAATGAGAGTGCCCTTTTACTCTTTCGACTAGGCCATTTGGTGGATCTGGAATAGGAATTCTCCGCACGTTCACGAACTCTTTAGGCCGAGCTGTTGGTGGCACCTCCACCGGCATGGCATCCCAATTGATTTGAGCACCAGAGCCTGCCTGAGAGCTTGTGCCTGCTGCTGTTGCCATGAGAGTAGGTTGCTTATCTGCTGGAAGAAGAAAGGCACATTAGTGTTGCATAGGAAACAAGATGTAATGGTGTTCCCTTCACAATACTAACATGACAATCCCGGAGGTCAGTGGTTAGTGGTGAAGTGTTTGTGATAGGTGTGAGTGGTGATTAGAGGTCAGTGTCATCCTAGATGCATACTTTGGTTATGCAATGGGCTCAGAATGCTCCTGTGTTAGAGTGGATGGATTTACAAAATTGGGTCAGGGGGTTTGATACACAGTTTAATTCTCCAAACTTTGATAGAGGATTCGTAGCTCTTAGAACTAAAGACATGTGAAGATTTCTGGATGAGAGTGTGATGTATTTGGGACCTTTTGGGTACCCATTTCCAGACATTCCTCGATGTGACTGAGTGTGGGTCAGAGTGGTATTTAGGTAGAGTTCCTGCGTTGTTAGTCGAGAGGACTTGAGAGTGTTGAATTATGCCAGTAACTAGAGTTGGAGCTATTTGGGCTCATAAACAGGCCTTGGGCACCCATATGTGTCTAGCATTGGGGCTAGCCTTCCTTGACCGCTTAGGGACCCAAATAGATGTGGTGTGCCTAGGAGGTTTCCTAGGGTACTCCTTCACTTGTGTCCGTGATGGTGTGGCTTGTTTGTTGTCTCCTCGAGAGTCTGCTATTAGAGTTGTGGGTTTTCCATCCTTGCGTATCCAGATCTGCTTCGCGCCACGAGGTGCTCCGTGTTGCACGGGTTGGCTCTCCTGCCTCTTGATCAGCGGCCTCCTTCGTGTCGAGTGATGTTTGGTCTGCCCATTTAGAATCTTCTTTGGATCAGTTGGGAACTCCTTATTGGCTCCTGTACCTTCAATAAGATTGACAATCCTCTGCACCATAGAAGTTTGGACAAGAACAACATTGTTATCTTCATGTGGATTCCTGGAGGGACCAAGAGTTGGTGCCTATTCTATTGGTTTGAGTGCTTGATTTTCTAATTCAATCGTGAGACGGCTTTGGCCTACCCAGGCCTGAAGAAGTCCACTTCTTAGGTTGAGGTTGACTGCGTGATCGTAGATCCAGTCTTGGCCCAGGACCAGAGGTTCGGTCAGATCCTCGTCTTCACACACTAGCACTTTTGCTGGCATGAGGACCTCTTGTATGTAGAGGGGAAGATCCACCTCTCCCATGCAAGGGGTTTCAACACCTCCTAATCCTATCAGATATGCTTCTAGGGGTTTTACCTCCAATTGAAGCTGCTGGCAATAAGAAAGCCGAACTGCACTTGTGGCTGCTCCTGAATCAATTAAAGCTCTCACGCTTGTTGTGCTGTCTCTTTGTCCTATTTCTAGGGTCACAAAAGGTCGTCGATCCACTATCTTATGGGTACGTTCACCTGAAGCCTCACACATGGCCATGTGATAGCCTGGACTCTTGAGTGTCAATCATAGGCTGATCCCTCCCTTGTCTCCTCAACTTCATTTGTCTGATGCGCTCTAAGGCCTCTGCCTGTGCTTCTTCTCGAATTCGTTTTTCCTCCTCTTTACGTTGCTTAGCAGTATTGAGTCGACTTAGCATTTCCTCCGTGAGGGGTTCCTGATACAACTTGACTCTGCATCCGCTAATATAGTTTGGGAGAACATCACCCTCTAAAGTGGCTAGTTGTACTGCTCCACTCGTGGAGATCCTATTGATGATCATAGGTCCGTAGCCTCTCTTTTCTAGCTTCCTTGCGTGTTGTTTCAATGTGTAGACTAAAACTAGATCTCCTGCTTTCAAGCCCTTATCCTTCACATGGGCATCAAAGTATGCCTTCTGTCTCTTCTTAGCTGCATATATCCCTGCAGCTGCTCTCAGTCTTGTTTCTCCTAATCGTTCAAGGTCAAAAAGTCTAGAGGAGAGTTCATGACCCGTCCATTCGTGCTCTTGTGCTACTTTCAATGTAGGTGTTGAGCCCATAAAAGTCAGGTTGGTCAAAGCCACCCGATCAAAGTCAACAAGGTCAAGGTCAAGCCAATAGGTGCAAAGTCAAAGTGCCTAAGTGACAATTGAAAAGTTTTAAAGTATTTAGGAAGGTTTAGGTGAACCCCCTTTAGTACACAAAGGAAGAATTAAAAGGGAATGTGAAGGCATGTGAAGCGGAAAAAGTGTACGCACAAGTGAAAGTATGACCCCCATTAAAATTTTTGATTTTACACTAAATTCACTACAGGACAAAGGGCAATTCGTTGGCCGCCAACTAAAAAGAGAATCTTGGGACATCAAAGGAAGCCCAAGAGTCCATGGCAGTTAGAAGTCACGGGACCGGCGGGTTCAAGAGGAAGGACAAAGGCTATTCTTGGACACACATTGAGGGAAGGAGCAAGAGAGAGCTTCAGAGGAAGCAAGAAAGGAAAGGAAGAGCCACCAGTGTGCGACGAGACTGAAGAGTGCAAGAGGTGTCAAGAGGAAGGTGTGCAGAGAAGGCGGGTTGGATTCCAAGAGTCCCAAGGTCTATTGTGTGTGCGCGCCGAGATACCAACTCCTTAGCTTGGTGGAAGCTTAGTGCAAGGTGTGCACAAGGGAAGCGTGAAGCAAGCAAAGGATTGGTGCAGGAGAGGCCGCTGACAGAGGACTTGTGATAATTGGTCTTCAGTAATTGATATTCTCTGAAGTTGTATTTAGTCATTGAGTGGGCTATATTCAGTAATTGATATTCTCTGAAGTTGTATTTAGTCATTGATTGGACTATATTCAATCATTGTAACTGTGGCAAGATAATCAATATTCAAGGTTTCCAGGAGTACTCTCTTACAGAAGTTCTCACTGTTATTCATTTTTATCATCTCCTTTTTCTCCTACAAACCCTCAAACTCCTTCCTATCCACGAATCCCCAACAAATTGGGCACGCACGGTGGGACTTCCAAGGAGATTGAGCATAGGAGAATATATACTGCCATTGGAGAGCAATACTTCAGGTACATACTTTTATCAAGTGTCTCATTTCAGGTGAACTATGAATAGCCCATGACCGCGACCCGGTCACAAACCTTGAGGATCAAGTGCAAGCAGACAAGAAGAAAGACGAACAGAAGATCATCGAGTCCACTTTCATCGACTTCATCGGTAGGAAGCATGGCAGGACAAGTGGATCTAGAAATCTTACTCTCCAGATTAAACATAAAATTCCCCTCTTTCAGAGGTTTAGCCCATGAGGACCCAGATGAGCACATTAGAAGATTTCTCGCATTATGTAAGACTAGAGGACTAATGGGTAGGGAAGATGCTTTCCTGATACTCTTCCCCGCCACATTGGAAGGTCTGGCAGACAAGTGGTTTAGCCAGTTTGCTGAAAATCACTTTACCTCTTGGGATTTGATGAAAGAGGCTTTAAAAATCAATTTCAGCATGGCAACACGGCTGAGATCATTATAGAAGAATTGGAAAACTTGAAATTGGGTCCAGGAGAAAAGTTCCCAGAGTTCGTGACCAGGGCCAAAGCACTAATGGCTAAACTACCGGATCCACCACACGACTTCTTTGTCAAGAAGTGGTTAGCCAAACCTCTACCTGTGGTCACCCAATGCAAAATAAAAGAGTTAGTGCTACCTACTGCCTCTGTTGAGGAGTTCATCAATACGGTCACCCGCTTGGAACAGATAAGGCACCAGTATGGTGCAACTTCTTCCCAACCATCATATGGTACAGAACTAGAGGACCCAGTGAGCCAGTTAAGAAGGGAACTGGAGGGCTTGAAAAGGAATAAGCCCTACACAGAGGAGGAGACTACTGTAGCTCAGCTGAGAAAAGAGATTGAAGCCCTCAAGCTCCAAAAGGAAGAGGAAGCCCAAGCAGAAGAACTAGCTCAGCTGAGACAGGAGTTGCAAGAACTCAAAGGAGGCGGCATTAAGAACGGACTCTGGTGCTCCATGTGCAGCAAGCAAGGGCACATAGTAAGTGAATGTCCTTTGCTAAATGTGACTTGTCAATTATGCAGGAAGATTGGGCATGAGGCCCATGAATGCCAAGTAAGGGGAATGCCGATAACGACATACTGGACACAAGGAGGACTTTTGCCACCAGCAAATGTAATGGCAACAGCAGCAAACCAAGGTATCAACTATAATCCTAGACCAAGAACTAACTTTGCAAATGGGCCTAGAAGGCCAATTATTTGCTTCAGATGTGGAGAATGCGGGCACTACCAATCTAGGTGCACTCTCCCAGAAAATGCACCTCCTTGCAGGAACTGTCCAGAAGCCAGGGACCATTATACCAACGGATGTCCTAAGAATCAAGCTTCTACTTCCGGACCCCATCTCCAATTGATCTCTGTATACAAGGAGGAAAAATTACCTACAGGCCAATGAACCCTCACCATCTACCAGAGTGGTACAATTAGAAGAACTCGAATCTTTTGCAGTACAGACAAGAAGCAAGGGAACGGCAAAAGTGGTAGAAAATCAAGAATTGATAATTAAGGAATTGAACAAAGACAGAGTTGCAATTGAAGACAAAGATACTACAAGTGCAGACACAAACCACAATGAATGTCTCATAGGCACCAGTGATGCCATTGGGCATGCCTTCAACAGGGCTCAAGAAGAGTTTGGCAAAGCAAATGAAGCTCACTCTCTTAAAGAGTCAGAGGCTTCAAAACTACTCAAGTCAATGAAGAAGGAGGTTAGTATTTTTGATTTAATAAAGATGGATGGGAAATTTAGGTCAGAATTATTGCAGATAATTGATGAGGGTTCTACTACAAGCTTAGTGGCCCAGACTGCTATTTTACATAAAGGGATAATTAGGGGGGAAGCACCCCTTACAGATTATAAAAGTCCTCGGCTTACAATATCAATCAAGGGTCATGAATTTCAAGGTGTTATTGTAGATGGTGGTTCTGGCATTAACTTGATGCCTGAACATACCATGAAAAGGATTGGGCTCCACCTTCAAGACCTGCAAATTTCACGGTTACTTTGGCAGATCAGAGCAAAGTAAGGCCCTTGGGGGTAATCCCAAAAGTTCCACTTGAAGTACAAGGTAATCTATTCATTCTGGATTTTGTGGTTTTAAGATTGCCCCAGGTTGAAGGAGGATTTCTATGTTTGATCTTATAGAGTTCCATTAATTCTTCGATCAATTCATTGACAAAATGTGTCCCTCTATCACTTACTATTTCCAATGGGCATCCAAATCGAGTGATAATTTGCTCATACAGAAATTTCGCTACATCAACAGCTCGGTCAGTCTTCAGAGCTTTGGCTTCCACCCACTTGGTAACATAATCAGTACAGACCAAAATATACCTATTGGATCTTCGTCGTGAGGGAGGATCAATAGGTCCCACAAAATCAATTCCCCATTTCTCAAACGGCTTAAGAGCCAACACCGGCGTAAGAGGAGCAGCATGTGATAATGTGGGTTTTCCCATTCGTTGGCATTTGTCACACTTCTTACAGTATGCATAAGAGTCTTTGAACAATGTTGGCCACCAATACCCTGCTAATAAAATCTTTCTTGCCGTCAATTCACCAGCAAAATGTCCACCGCAAGGTTCGTCATGCAAAGCCCTCAACACTAGATTTGCCTCTTCTTCCTCGAGACACCTCCGATAAATGCTCTCATGAACAAAATATCGATAGAGTTGCCCCCCAATGATGCTATGATGCTTCGCCAATGCTAACAGCTTTTGTTTCTCTCTCTTGCTTGCTCCTGGCGGTATTTAGTAGTGCACAAGAAATTCACCAAATCGGCATACCAAGGTATTTTAGCTTCAACCTGGAATAGATATCCATCAGGAGCATCGTCGGGCACACCAGAGATTGGCTCTTCATTAACAATTCGAGATAAATGGTCGGCCAATATATGTGCTTTGCCTGGTCTGGTTACCACTGTGAACTGGAATTCTTGGAGAAGTAGCATCCACCTCATCAGTCGTCCTGATAACTCTGGTTTATTAATGATATACTTAAGGGCTTCGTGATCCACATAAAAAGTGAAATGCTTTCCCATCAAGTAATGCCGATATTTGTTCACCGCAAAGATCATCGAGAGACATTCCTTCTCCGTAGTCGTATAATTCCTCTCAGTGCTATTCAAATTGCGACTTGCATAGTAAATAGGATGATCCAACTTCTTTTTGTTGGCTTGGCATAGTACTGCTCCAACTGCAGTATGAGAAGCGTCGGTATGTACATGAAATTCCTTCGTCCAATCAGGTGCTACCAAAATCGGTGCATTTATTAACCTCTCTTTGATCGAGTCGAATGCAACTTGACACTCTCCAGTCCACTGGTATTGTTGGTCCTTCCTCAAGAGATTCGTCAGTGGTGCCACTATGGATGCAAAATTTAATATAAAACGTCGATAATAATTCGCATGACCCAAGAATCCTCTGAGTTGTCGTAAATTTTGCGGAGGTGGAAGTTGTCCAATCTTTTCCACTTTATCCTCGTCAACCGCGATCCCCTTTTCAGAAATGACATGACCCAAAAGCAATCCTCTTCGTACTCCAAATGTACACTTTTCAGGATTCAATGCGATGCCTTTTTCGATGCTTCTTCTTAAAATTGCTTCGATCCTCTCCATCATATTTTCATTGTCGCCTCTGATTGCAAAGTCATCAAGAAATATCTCCATCCAATCCTGCAGGTAGTCTTGATATGCAGCTATCATTGCTCTCTGGAATGTGGCCGGTGCATTGCATAATCCAAATGGCATCACTCGATATGCATACGTACCCCATTCTGTCGTGAAAGTAGTTTTGGATTGATCCTCTTCATGAATTTGGATTTGGTTGTACCCACTGAAACCATCCAAAAATGAGTACAATTTATGGCCAGCCACTCTATCCAAGATTTGATCAGTAAATGGTAGGGGGAAATGATCTTTCTTCGTGCGCTCGTTCAACTTTCGATAATCTATGCAAATACGGATTTTCTTGTTTTTCTTCGAAACAACTACAATTGGTGATACCCATTCGCTGGATGCGATGGGATATATAAATCCTGCCTCCAATAATTTGGTCAATTCCAGCTTGATCAGTTCCGAATAGACTGGATTCGTTCGCCTGAGTCGTTGACATATCGGTCGTGTGCCTTCTTCCAAGTCTATATAATGTTGGCAGATTTGGGGATCAATTCCTCTCAGAACACTGTATGACCATGCAAAGGCCTCGCTAAAATTTTTGAGTGTCGTTTTAATGCAGTCTCGTACTCCATCTGGTAGCTCTGACCCTACACTCAAGAACTTTTCTGGAAAGACTTCCCATTTTTCCGACTGAGCTTCTCGTGAATAATCCTTATTTCTCGATGACACTGTGATTGGAATGTGCTCTCCGATCACGCGTGCGTGGTTGGCCAGTAAATCATTGTTTTGTTCTCTTCCGATTGAACCTAGTTTCTTCAATTCAGCTTTTGCAATGGCTTCCGACACCTTAGTCTTACCCTTCGCTTCTTTTTCCGATTCTCGACTTCTCTTTAGAATCTCTGCTTCTAGCATTCTAATTCTTTCTCGCAACTGTGATACCTCCATCGCCGGAGCTAACTCTAGTTTCAATTCTTCTCTTGAAGTTCCCTTCTCCAGGGATTGTGTCGCTTTGTTTTTACTTGCGTCTATACTCAACATGTAGCACTCAAATTCTCTTGTGTGCGTCAACCATCCTAGCAACTCCTGATCGGAATCGTCGTTATAGAGCAATGGATTTTGATACTCTCCCATCTTCGTGTCTTGATTCTTAAAGAGCTGCAAGTTGAACCCGTCTTGAAGCAGATTCTTGTAGGTGTCTGTGTTCAAAGAAAACCTGGCTCGTGCACTCTTGTGCCTTGCTTTCTCCTTCTCTTTCCTTTCCATCTCATCGACTATTATTGTCTTCTTCTTGTTGCTCGAGGGTGGGGATACTTGTATTTGAATCCGATCAGACTTTGGCCCTATTGAAATAAAACTTGTGCGCCAGTCATGCACACATTCGGCTTGCACCAGCCATGGCCGTCCAAGTAGGATCGAGAAGGTAGCCTCCGAGGTCCTTGGTCTTACTATCAGATAATCAACTTTAAACTCTAAACCGCCCACAATTGTACTTACATTTTTCAAAAGACCCGCAGGCTTCACTTGTGTTTGATCCGCCATTCTCAAAGACATCGGCGTTTCTTCCATGTGGTTGAGGCCCAAAGCTTTCATCATGAACTCTATCATAAGGTTGACTGCAGCTCCACTATCTAACTGAGCACCAGGGACTGCATACCCTTTAATCTCGACTGTCACAGCTGGAGCGTTCGAATCAATTTGCATCGTAATGCTTTGAATGATCCCTTGGACATCTTTATCTTGTCTATTTTTATCTCGAGCTTTCCTCGGCTTCTTTATATATTCGTTGTAGAATTGTTTCCGATAAGCAGGTGAACATTTTAGCAATGTGCCAATATCCAGCGTGACTTCCGTGTCAGCGAGCAACTTTACAATATCCACTTCTTCCGAACTTTGTCTTTCCTTTCTAATTTTAGGAGCTTTCAATCTTTCAGGGAATGGTGCTATGCCCGGTACAAACTCCTTGGTTACTGGTGGAAGTATCTCAACCTCTTCCCCATCCTCAAACTCTTGCTGCTCAACAAGTCCTCTAACTTGATTCTCTACCTCTTCGTGTTCAGCTATCCTCTCTTGATTCCCTTCTTCACCTTCGCCTCCTGGATTCTTCTTCGAGTACTCTTGAGTCCTTGTGACTACTGCCACAGTTGGATCTTTGTGTGGTGTCTTGGCCTCGTAAGCATCCACAAAGTGCATCGACGAGCTAGAGCCTTCTTGAGGGTTCGGTGTCTTGAACACTACTCCGATCGTAGGAACGTGCTCTTGAGCTCTTGATGTGAGATGCATCTGAGTATCAACATAGTTCGAGGACCCTACTGGTCCTTTTTCCTTGCCGGCGGCAGCTCTTCGTTTTGGACAATCCTCATCAAAGTGGCCCTCCCCACTACAGTACCTACATAATGGAGTATAATCAATTGGCTTCTTTTCGATTGGACATCTAGATTGAGTATGGCCAAAGCCATGACATCTCCAGCACTGGATTGGACCATCTCTTCTTTGATCACGTGCGGCTCCTCTTGGATAGTCTCCTCCTTGACCCTGAGCACCATATCCATAAGTTGGTCTGTTTTCCCAACGAGATGTAGGTGGTACACTTTGAGCGGGCAATCCCGTGTAAGGTCTTTCTCTTGTATCTCCTGATTTCGTGGTCCTTTCTTCATAGGCTCTCTTGTTGTAACATCGGTCCTCTGTGTGATTTGTCCTTCCGCAAAAAGTACAACGCATCCTAGGTGGCGACCTATCTGTGAATACTCTCGAGACTGTGGGGCATTCTGAAGCCAAATGGCCGTAACCATGGCACTTTCCACACCATGTATTCGATCGAAACACTTGATTCGGGTTTGCTGTGACCTCTGGTTTTATTGTGTACGTCTCTTGAGTTATCGTGGCAGCTTTTATAGCTTGTGTGACCAATTCCAATATTCGTTCTTCAGTTAGCGCAGGCTTTGCCTCGCCTGGCGTGCTAGTGGCAGCTACAAAAGCTGGGGTCGTCAATGCGGGACTTCCTTGGCCAGGATCTTTCATCGGTATGTTTCCTGGGCCTCCCATTGGCTCGTATAAGAGCTCCATCTTCCTTTGTTGGCATAATTGTACTTCCTCCCAAAGCCTTGCTTGTTCCTTAGCATCCATTAAGGTTGCAGGTCTTGTCAGGCTGATATGCTGCTGTGCCGTAGGATCTCGCAATCCTGAAATGAATCTACGTTTCAATGTCTCATCATTCGGGGCATTCACGCCCATCTTTCTTACTAATGTTTCCATTCTCTGAATGTAGTTATCGATGCTCTCGTTTACTCCTTGTCGCAAATAATCCATTTGTTGGGCCAATCTGTCTTGGAAGCCTTGTCGTCGAAACTTTGCCAAAAAGGCTTCCTTAAGCATCTGATAAGTTCCACGTTCTTGTGGTGTCAGATTCCCATACCAATTGGCTGCCTCATCACGGAGAATAGCCGGAAAAATTCTCAACCTTTGATCTTGGTCAACTACATCATTGGCCTCACAGGTGACCTCAAACAACTGGATAAAGCTATCCGGATCTTCGTCCCAAGTACCCGAAAACTTGGTGAAGTCCCCCAAGTGAACTGAAATCCGCTGAGCCATTTCGAACAGAGGTGTGACACCAATATCACTTCGATCCCAAAAATTTAGCACACGTGGCTTCAGGATCCCTCCTTCAAATTTCCGTACTTGACTCGCGACTCTCCTACGGGAGTAGACGTTTCTGACTGATTTCTTTGAGCCAATCGAGGTCCACTCAACTGGCGGTTCCCACCTTCTCCTTTCTCTTTCAAGGGCTCTTCTCTGAGCGCGTTCCTCTCTTTGAGTTTGTGTTGCTCCTGACGATGAGCTTCCCTCGCTCATGTACTAGATCGTGGGTCCGCAAGCTCGGCCAACCTGTGGCGCTAGGCGAACCTATGGCACTCTCTTATAGAGACGTACCAAGCAAATTCCCGGCAAACGCACCAAATGAAACGCTCTTGAGCCCAAGGGAAAAAGTGGTTTTACGAAACTTTATTTGATTTAAATTCCTCGGAATCGGTCTTCTTGGATTACCTAGAGCCCACAATTATCTCGCAATGGATTCTTCCTATGTCTATGCACTAGCTCATATGTTCCCGGCAAACGCACCAAAATGAATATGCTCTTAAGCCCAAGGAAAGGATGCAAAAATACACTTGTATTTCACCCCAAATGTCTCGAAATCGGTCCACTCGCCTTCCTCAAATGCAAATCAATACCAACTTACAATGACTTACTCTCCTGAGCGCACTTTCTCCTCACTCACACTTTCTTATTCCACTTGCTCTATTTCTCTTCCTCTCTTTAGTTCACTCTTCCTGTTCCCACCTTTCACCCACACACACACACGAGATCTTTGATTCCTTTTTGCTTTGCTTCCTTGCAATGGTCACGTATCTTCTAGGTTTACAAACCTCTTATAACTTCAAGCATAGTTAGAGTGTATCCACAATAGGCATACATTCATGACATCATGCATATATTCAAACCCCATTCTTCGTACATGTATTTCAGTTTTCATCCAATTGCATCCTTTGCATCATCAAGTATTAATCGTTCAATATTTCTTTGAATATCATAAATCCCTTTCTACAAGTCAAATGTTCATAACGTGCTCCTTCAGCATAGACAACAGCCCACATACATTTTCTTACATACAATAAAAGACATAGATAAATTTCAGCCAGCAGTTCATATATCTTTAACATATACAAATCTTCGCTCACTTAGCTATCAAGTACAGATCATGTATAAGATATCTTCATGCATTAAATCCATGGCTTTTCTGCTACATATGCAATCGAGTCTCATTTATATAATTAGCTGTTGTATTATTTTTCTCACAGTCCAAGTTCTTATACACATTTAGTTCCAAGATACTGTTATCATAAGGTGTACCTATAAAAGAAGTCATCCAACTTGTTGAGGTGTTGCTGAATATATTCGATCATTTGCTTCTTGGATCCTTCGTTGTTCGTATGTAGCTCTAGCCCCTATGATAAGCATCTTCACACAACTTCTATTTGGAACACTCTTCATCCTCCATATAGCAACTCAGGAAGAAAACAGTGTTCAGCATGTTGATAAGTGGAGGTTGCCAAATGAATAGTCATCGCAATAACAAAGCTTCCACATAACATTGTACAGGTTGTAGAATAACTCTCAATAGTATGAAGCCTTCATATAATCACACACATGCTTTCGCAACAATCAATAGATATCTGACAAAGATTCATGTTGTCATGTTAAGTGTTGAACATCACACCACTGTTATAAGATGGCACATAAATGGCACTAGATAAAGCAACGTTTGTAGAGGTAATCTCCTTATACAACAGCGCATATGACTTATACCTTTCGCTCCTCGTATCATATGCATATAAAAGATACACACATAGAAAAGAGAACTTAGCAGTTCAGCACAACAACAAAGAGCTTCAATTTAGCTTTTGCACAACAGTACATACAAACAAACTCCAGCCGTACAGTAGAAAGAAAATGTTGTACTATAACTATAACAAGAGCATCTACAGATGGTGGTGATGTGCCACGGTCTATGTTTTTCTTTCGACCAGTTCATAGGACATTAAGAACTGCAAATGAAAGCATAATGACAACCATGCCAATTGAAACAGCTTCAAGGGACAATCTCAACACCCAAAAACATTTTATCTTGTACGGTTTGATTCATAACATATAAAATACCTGCTCTAGAAAATAGCAATAGTTTATGTAAGGACAGCCAACACATTCAGTTTCCTGCTTTGAGAATCCATATGTTACTCGCCTGATGGTTCATTCGAGAGCTGGGCAGAACTTCAACGGCAGGCCCAAGAGTGCCGGCATTGGCGAGGAAGACAAAGCGAGGGAAGAACGCAAATAAGCTAGGAATCCAGCTGCATCATCTTGGACCTTTCAACTTCTCTCTGTCTTTGCCAAATGGGAGCTGCCTATAACTGTCATCTTCCGTAGCAATCTACACACCTGCTGTCGACGACCCTCTTGAGCACCGAAGGACTCCCCTTTTTATGGCCAAAAAAAACCACAGCCGCTGCCTCCACCCTCCCAAAATAAGAGACAACAGCTGTTGCACACGGATACCACCCGAGAGGCTCGCAGCAGAGAGAAAATTCCTTCCAGTTCCCCTTCCACACTTGTCCAAAAAACAACGACAGGCTACCCCCCTTCGATCTCTTTTTGCATATGCCTTATCCTCCCCTCTTCGCGCATCAGAGGATGGGCCAAAAAGACCTGCCAAAGCCGCCTGCCTGCCTGCCATGCTTTTCAAAAAAACAAAAAACGTTTTGCTTGTCAGTCCTGCAAAAAAAAACGGACCTGCCAAAAGAAGCTCACTGCGCATATTACGGTAGTTGGCAGCATAATTAATTTCATTGACACCTAGAGGGTCAAGAACAGTGTGCAATTGCTAGGCGATCCTATTTGAAATGTGCCCACTACCAGCTCAACAGATTTGGATCGACATCCACAAATAGAATGGTCACTATTGAACTGCTTGGCCGGGGATTTCATAGTTGTGAAAGATAAGGAGCACACGCTTGAGATTGATGGAGGAAACTTCGAAGCTAAGAATGATATCACTCGATCGCGATTGGTGAAACCAATGGAACACAGGAGCTTTCCTATTGTATATCAAAAATTACAAATGACCTCCTCATCTGCATGCACCACAATAACTCGTCCTATGCTGGAATACTCACCTCTATGGACATGAATTGATGCCTCGTTTTGCGTCCTTATTGATCATGCTAATTCCCCGTAACCTCTCATTCATATCCTACAGATGATTGAAAAACCTTCCTCCAACGCCAAAATCTACCAGATGTCTTAGCGCATCCCCACTTTTGGTTTACAAAAAAAAACTCACTGGCTCTTGAACAAACAACCCTTTATCTCATGCAATCCTACCCCCTTCTTTCTCAACATCATACTTGAAGCTCACTGTCACGTTTGAAATCCTTGATGTCATTCCCTTATTTGCCAAGGGATAACCTGCATGAAAACCTTTACCATTACGTAAGGACGTGCAAATAAGCCTTCTGGACTTCTCTTCTTGTGTTATCAAGACCTTCTCAGAACCCTTGATGATAAAGTATCTTCCAACATCAAAAGCACAATGGCCTTTTTCAAGTGAAACCTTTTCTCCACATCCCTGCAGCCAATATCTCCGCATGCTTCTCATCAATTATCAAACTCATTCTGCAATACCTGAAATCAAGCGTATTTTCCTGCCAAATAGAACCGCATTAGTGCATAAAAATCCACCATTTTTGGGGCTAACAGCCCCTCCACTACCTACTGAGGCCGAGTTTGCATCTATGGCCGCTTTAACTGAGGATCCCAATTTTGATTTTGAAAGATTCCTGTAGACGGCCCACTTATCTGATAGTGAAGATTTTCCTGACAATGCCGATCCGGGATCATCATTCCAAGGAGAACATCCACATGGCGAGACAAGCAGGGTACATTTGGGAAAAGAGGCACCACATACTCATGGTCCTAGCACACAAAATCAGGAAGAAGAACGGGGGAATGAACCAGAGGAGAGTGAAGAGGAGGCCCCTGCTTACACAGCACAACTCAAGCGGCTATACAAGACAATCAAGCAGGTACAGAGAAGACATAAGATGACAGAAGAGGCGAACAGAGCCCTAGTGAACCAAATGCTGCAGGCCGAGAATGTAGACCCACATTTTGTTGAATCATTGAATCTGTTGGCGGACACATGTGGGATCGGGGAAGCAATGAGGACAATGGTCTATCGGGAGAACCCTACCTATGATCAACGAAGGATTGATACACGACCCCGGCGAGGAAAAATGATTCAAATGGAAGTCTCTACTGCCTTGCCTACCACAATTTCAGAGGATGTTCACATGACTAGCCCAAGTCCCACTGATGAACAAGATGTAAATACACAGGTACCATCTCCACCGTCACCTTCCATTCAACCCTCAGCACCCTTCTCCACTAGTCTTTCTGAACAACCGATATTCACCCATCATGAAACCATTGTACACACCTCCGTTTTTACATCCTCCCCCTTACCCACATCCATCACTTCCGCCCAAATTTGTGAATCTCACACAGGACATCCTGCCACCGATCAAACCATAATAGGTTACCCTTCCTATCTCCCCACCCTTGGACAACCACTTGCCACTAGCCAGACCTTATCCCATCCTTTTCCATTCACCCACACATTTCCCCTCTCCCAAACCCTATCCACCACTTCCCTTGTAACTGCCTCAGGCTCAACCCAAGTCACACAACCATCATTCTGGACAAACCTTGTAAATATACTCCAACAGGTGGAGAATTATAATAAAAAGTCCCTTCCCCAACCCCACTCCCCCACATTCACTGCCACCACTAACACACCACCTACCGTTCCCGTATTCACAATTCACACTTCACACACTATCACATCCGACCCCATGGATATTTCACCATCCACAGGAGCACCCACCGCCACGTCTGTTCCACCATCATCACATCTCACTTCACTCATAGGCACATCATCCACTTTTCCCTTCCCCATTTCCCGACCCTTTGCATGTTCCACCTCTACCCATGCATCCACATCATTTAGTAATGCACTAGACACCATGGTTGAAGCAGCCACTCAGCTTAAGCAAGAGTATAAGCTATTAGAAGAAAATAACACAGAGCTGTGCAATCTCTCGGCTCAACTCCAGGCACGAGTCGATGCCTTGGAACTAGGTAATACAACACTACAACACTAGGTGACTGACCTCCAACAATCGAAGACAGAACTCGAAGCTAAGTATGCAGAGACAGGCAAAGCTATGGAGGAACAACTCAGAGAACAAATGGGCCGCAATGCGAGACTTCAACACAACATGGCTCTACTACGTCACCATCTAGCAGCGGCTCAAGAAGAGAATAGAAGGCTACAACAACAAAACCAAGAGAACCTAGAAGCGGCCATGGAAAACACCCCGGGAGCACCCATCGACCCTGCTAAATTCCAAGCCATCCCCTCAGAAAACATACAACAAATATTGGAAACCTATGCCAATCTCTTAGAAGCACATGATCAGCTTGCTGACCAAGTCAAAGACCTACAAAAATCCCAAGTGCCTACACCACACCAACGAGAACCTAAAGAGATGGCCAACGCTGCAACCTCACCAGAGCCGGAATTATCAGTAACCAATGAAGTACGAGAGCTACGTCAGCAGGTGGTCGAGTTAAAAATTAAATTATTACAATATGAACGACCCTCCCCACCTGATCAGCCAAGTGAAGAGGAGACCATTGCCATTCCGGTGGAAGAAACATTCGAAGATAATTATGAGCCACAACCTCTTCCAGGTGGCAGGATCACTAAAGAGGGACAGGATACATATGAGGAACCCCCGTCGGCATGGATGAAGCAGGTAGAGGAGATGGGCCACACTCACGAAGAGCGGGTTGCAACCCAGATGCTAGCCATGAAAACCATAGAGGAGACCATACTCAAGTCTGAATATTTCTCGAACTTGGCTCCTAGGCGGTTGATAACTAGCTCAGAGTTACAATATAAACCTTATTTTGTATTGTTGGCGGACTACAATGCTGAGATCAAACGCATAACCAACAAGTATCTCTCTTTCGCAACACAGTTTGAACCCGAGGACATCCCAGAGGCAGCCAAAAAAGGGGCCATATTCCAGCCCATATGGAGGCAAAAGTTACTGGAGACCTATCCGGAAATGTTACGAACATGGGATCATGCTCCCATGCATCTGAAATATAACCCATGCTTTGGACCGGTACAAAGAAGACGCTCCTGGAAAGCATTCGCCATCAAGGTTCAGAACAATGTGAATTGCAAACAGTGGCTGAACTACCCCAAAATCGCACCACCGACAGGCCCACCTACAACAGCGTACATGATGGCTACCATCCGATATTGGCTTCCACGCCTCCACTCCATGCCAGATGTAGCTGCACAGATGCTACTCAAGATATTTGATATGATGCAGGTTGTGCTCAAAACCTTCCGCAACGTATGTAACATTCAGCCTCCGATTCCCGACTTCATCAATGGTAATTATGACCTCCTGTATGATATGAGCACAACCCCAAGCATACGAGTTGCTTATGCATGGCACGCACGCATTAGATATCTCCCTGCCTGCTATAAGCAAACTTTCGACAACATGTTCACCACGGGATTTTGGGAAGCACATTCAGAGGTATTTGCACCACGACCAACCCACCTGCTGCAACTATTTGCGTGCGAGCAAACAATGCATTCAGAGCTCTACACTACGCCACAACCTAACATGCCTGGAGCAGTGAATTGGGATGCCCTCCAGAGCAATTTGGTCCGGGGACTACATATAAAAGAACAAGAATTGGCAACCGACCTCCTGCAGAAGTACATCGATCAAACAGTGGAGCAGAGGTCTGTCAGAGGCGACAGACCCTAGGGGGGGGAGAGTGTTGACAGTATACGGGAAGAAGCAAGTACGGACACACATGCAGATCTAGCACTAAGGCAACCCTTCATTTTTTTCAAAACCCTTACATCATTTTAAAGTGATTCTCATCACTAAAAACCCCTGTAAATACCATTTTCACCTTTTTGTAGCTCCATTTTGTACAAGCCGAGGAGTCCTCGAGCTTGAGGAGCCTTAGAAGTAGTTGCCTGCCAATTTTCATATTTTTTAGATCTCGTTTGAGCCCTCAAATAAACCCTGGAACCTAATTTGTAACTAGGCCGGACACTAGGTCTGGACAGGGCCAAAGCTAGGCAAAAACTATAAATAGAGCTAGAGAGCTCATTTTTGGGGGAGCTTCTTGTAGTTTTGAGCTTGTATGAGAACTTTGTTGCAATAGAAGTGATTCCATTGTCTTACTCTCTTTGTTCTTGCCGTGTGTGCGTGTGTGTGTGTATGTGTGTGCATGTTAGTGTGCTTCTCACTCACACATTTGTGCCTTCACTTGCTCGAGGTCTTCATACTATCCTCATGTCTTCCCGGATTGACATTAAAGGAGGTGCTACTCATCACTGAGCTACAATGGTTGTAGACACAACCTCTGCCCATAGGTAGTTTGGCAATCCCTTTTCGGTGAGCATGGACCTTGCAGCTTCGACAATAGCTCTATTCCTCCTCTCTACTACACCATTGAGTTCGGGTGTATACCTTGTAGTGACTTCCCTTTTAATGCCTCTTTCATGCAAGAAGGCATCAAATTCAGAAGAGAAGTATTCTCCTCCACCATCTGATCTGAGTCTTTTCAAAGTCCTACCTGTTTGGTTTTCAACAAGAGCAATATACTTCTTAAAGAAATTAAACACTTCATCCTTGTGCTTCATGAAAAACAGAATGGTCCACCTGCTACAATCATCTATGAAAGACACATAATATCTTGAGCCTGATATAGATGGATCCTTACTTGGACCCCACACATCCGTGTGCACTAGATCCAAAGGATTTTGATACATATATCCTTTCTTATTGAAAGGTTGTCTATGAGCCTTGCCGAGTTGACAAGCTTCACACTTATAAATCATGTGTTGCCTTGTGATATTAGGCAAACCAAGTACACTTTGGTCCCTGCAAATCTGTTTGAGTGTCCTCTCACCAATGTGAGCAAGCCTTTTGTGCCGTATCTCCAACTCTGTTAGATTTTGAGATCCATAGCTAAACAAAGCTATGTTCTTTGTATCTTCCACTTCAAAAGTGAAAAGCCTTCATGTCTTTTCTCCTTTTGCAATCCTTCTAAAGCCTTGCCTTGGGTCTTCAACATATGCTCCAAATCGGTTGAATCTAACCTGCAATCCTTTTTCAACAATCTCTCCAACACTTATTAAATTTTTGGTAATTGTAGGGACATACAAGACTTTGCTTAAGAGGTTCATATTCCCATCTGATGTCTTCACATTACCTATCTTCTCCACTGAGTGCCTTGTATCATCTCCTGTCTGCACTTCATGCTTGTTATGAGGATCTTCCAAATCAGAAAGTAAAGCCACATTTCTTGATACATGGTTTGAGCATCCCGAATCAATATAAAATATGTGATCATCATCCTTACCCTTCTTCACTGATAGATTCATAATCAATAATGAATCTTCTTGACTTTGGTCCTCTGTATAGTTATTGTAATCTCTTCTTCCTCTATGGCCACTTTGATAGTTGTTGTTGTTGTAATTGTTGTTGTAGTAGTTGTTGTTGTAGCCTCCATTGTACCTACCTCTATTTGATCCATAGCCACCTCTATTGAATCCTTTTCCTCTTGAGTTCCTCGGGTTCCTGAAACATTCTTCCATAGTATGATTAGATAAGCCACATATATTCCAAGGTTGAGATGATTGGAATCTCCCCCTGCCTTGCTTTCCACTTTTGCCTCTAGCTCTTCCTCTACCTGCAAAGTTTGCTTGGAAAGAGCTACCTTCATCTTCATTCTTCCTATTCTTTGACTTGTCCTTGACCTTAGCTTTATCCAAATATAAGGCAAAAGTTTGATTACCTCTTTCGGACTCACCACCTTTGCTAATATTTGCTTCATGAGTGAAGAGTTGGCCCATGAGTGTGTTGAGGTCGAGTACATGCATATCCATGTATAAATCCATGGCTGTTGTGAATGACTCCCACTTGTCATCTGCTTTGATTCCATTTATGATTTGTCTAATGATTTGCTCCTCTTCAATTACCTCTCCAATGCTTCCAAGTTGGTCGGAAATCTCCTTCATCTTTGTGATATAATCAGTCACATTTTGCTTCGGGCTTTTCTTCATTGTTGTGAACTCCATCCACAGTTGGTTCTTCCTTGCTCGAGTGTTGGAAGAAAAGAAAGAAGCAAGTGCATTCCAGGTCTCTCTTGATGTCTTGCATCCTTTGACATGGGGTGAAAGAAAATCAGAGATTGAGTTTAGAATATAGGACCTTGCAAGTGCATCCTTCGAACACCAATTCGAAAGTCCTTCCACTTCTTCATGTGATGGTTGCCCTTTGTTCCTCATGGTTGGCATTGCTTCATCTCCGGATATGAATCCATATAGATTCCTCCCTTAAAGGTAAGCCTCCATCCTTAGAGACCATACCGGGTAGTTGTTTCGATCCAATTTGTCAATTGTTGATGGAAATCCATCTCCCATGTTGCTTGATTATGCTCTGATACCATTGTGAAGAGAGATGGTTGATGCAATCCAAAGATGAGTAGGTGCTGCTACAACTAGCCTCACACCAGCCAACTGAGACTTCAGAGTTGATTAGTAGACCCTTTGAGCTTCCTAAATCCACCAAAATATCAGCCAAGTACTTTGGAACATGTGTCCCAAAAGTTTAAGTGAAGACAGGCAAGTTGCGAAATGACTAGCTCCCAAAACTTGCTATTTTTGCACATACACCTGCTAGAAAAAATGAATAGTGCTCTCAATCTGGTAGGAATTAGAAAAATTCCTTTTGGGCATAGCAAATAGACTTAACAAGCTTGCTATTCCAAGTTAAAACACTTCAAATGATGGACTGAGCACTGAGAACAAGATTTATCAATTTCTAGAACATGCCCACGATTCTCGGGGCTCTGCAGAGATAGACCAATGAGCAGTAAATTGCAGTTATCTTCACAACTATTAATCCAATGACCATGAACATTTATAAGCAGCAACTAGACAATAAGAGCTATCCAACGCACATTAAAACACTGAAAAAGGTTCAGTAGAACTCGAGATATGACCTTCTGAAGGTACTGCTATGAGTGAGTATAGCAAAGAACAAAACAGAGAAGTAGATAATGATAAATGTATAGATTCACATATGATTACAACCACATTGGCAATGAATCTTTGCACAATGGGAGTAGAATGATAGAGCTATGGAGTAAGCTCTTAAATCTCTACAAAATGACATGAAGTGGTCACGTACAAGGCTTGCTAATCGCCTCTTCCTTCTTGCTCCTTTTATAGCTATTCTTGGAGGGAGTTTTGAATTCGAATTCGAATGGCTCCACCTAAAAGTGATCCCCAAAGTTAGGAGATATTCCCTCAGCTCAAAAATTAGTGGTTTTAGGTAGTTAGAGCCACGAGTTTGCTTTTACATCATGGATGAGGTAAGCCATTCTTTTCCTTTTTTCTTTTTCCATTTACAAGAGATAAAATGAACTCTTTTACAAGAGGTGTTCACATGACTACTCATGTGACTTACAAATGAGGATAATATCAAGCATATCAAGCATGTAGGCTTGGGTAAAATGCACCAACACAGACTACTGCAAGATTTCTCTATGAGTATATCATCACCAGATTCGGACTACCAATTGAAATGGTAAGTGATAGGGGGACTCATTTTTTGAACCAAATCATAGAAAACATAACTGAATATTTCATGATTAGTCATAGAAAGTCAGCCCCATATCACCCACAAGCCAATGGGTTAGCAGAGAGTACTAATAAAGTACTTTGTACTGTATTGTCAAAATTGGTAAACACAAACAGGAATGATTGGGATTTACAACTTAATAATGTCCTATGGGCCTATAGAGTGGCATACAAAACTGCATTAGGAACCACACGATTTAATTTAGTATATGGACAAAATGCAGTTCTACCTTTGGAATTCTTTCTTCCAACACTAAAGGTGGGTAGTCAATACAATTGGACTGGACATGAATTATCTGAGAGAGTAATGGAATTAGAACAACTGGGAGCTTCTAGACTCCAAACAATTATGAGTATATATGCAGACAAGAAAAGGCAAAAAGCTTATCATGATGTTCACATAAAAGAAAAATATCTACAAGAAGGAGATTTAGTTTTGGCATACACAGTAAAGGAACATCAAAAGAAATTTCAGAAGAAAGGGCATGGACCATATATTATCAATCAGATCAGTAATAGTGGAGCTATTCAATTAGCTAATATAGATGGAGAAATCATGCCAAACCTCATAAGTGGATGTAGAGTTAAAAGGTATGATCTTCCATTAACTGCTTCTGAATGGAGAAGATTACATCAAGCTCAAAACAGGAAAAAGGAAGAGGAAAACATTAGAAAAGAGGCTCAACAGGAGGCAAAGGAAAGGATAAGAAAAACCAAAAATCTTAGAGAAGTCCTTTTGTGTGACACACCTCTAAAACAAAAAGAACATTTGCCTGTGATAACAATGGATTTTCAGGATGAAAAAATCAAGGTTTTGATAGACTCAGGAGCACAAGTAAATTTGATCAGTTCAGCCTTGTTGAATAAGTTTAACATAAAAAGGACTAAAAGTAAAACCTTTATCAAAACCTTGGAAGGACAAATAATACAAAGCATGTCTTCACCTTCTATTGAGGTCAAGTTCAATAAAGAATATATGAGAATAGACTGTGAAGAATGGCCAGATCACTTGATGACTGAAAAATTGATTTTGGGTCAACCATGGCCAAAGCAAGGTAAAGTAATTTTGGATTTTGAAAAAATGAAGCTCAAGTTGACAATAAATGACAAAAGGTTTTTAATGTTTTTATTGAGTAATGAAGAACAGGAAGATCAACAGGATATTCATGACCCAGACCTGGAAGGATTTTCTTTTTCATTAGAAGATACACAGACATTACCAATACAATCACTTTATGATCAATCAAAACCAGGAAAAAATTGAAGGAGTAAAAGTTGGTGAAGAGACAGAAGGAAAGTGGCAACTATGGCATAGTCAGAAGTATCCAGACATCAAAACGAGAAAGATGTGGAAACAAAGTACCCACAAGCCCTGCTCATCAAAACAAATTCCCATAACAAAATGGATATGGAAGCCAAAAAATTTTAAGAACAGCTTATCAAAAGAAGATGGGTGTATCCCTGGAACAGGGTCAACAAGGATCAAATATTATTGGGTAAAAAAATCAGATTTGATTCAATGGAAAAGAACATGAGTAGTTGATATGCGGTTAGGATCTTGGATAAGAAAATCAAAGTGTTACAGAGAACAAATTTTGACATTTTGGAAATAATGGCAATTTGTTCTACCTTATCCTTTTTCTGAGAAAAGAAATAGGAGGGGAAGAAAGGAAGTTGAAAGCAATTATTTATTATTAAAAAAAAAGAGAGAGAAAAAAAAGAGAGAAAAAAATTTATATATTATTAAAAAATACAATAAATAAAAAAAAACCAAAGAAATAAAAAAAAAGAGAGAAAATTTTTCCATTTCATTTTTCTTTTATGAGAAAAGAGAGAAAAATTATCCATTTTTTTTCTTTTATAAGTTATACAGCACAAAGCAAGACATAGATAGAAGTATAGCAGGTTTCTATTTTTTATTTTTTATTTTTTATTTTTAATTTATTTTTTCAATTTTCTTCAAGTAATTATAGTTTTCAAATCTTTTCTTCCTTTATAAAAGTTGTCAGAAGAGAAGAGAGCACTAGACATCTTGCTACACATGTAATGATCACTTTAATTGAGTTTTTTGGGGAAGTCAGGATTTAATTGAGATTTTATTTTCATTTTTCTTTCATTTCATCTCAAAACAAATGTCATTTTTCACTTTCTTATGACTCATGTGGGTGGAGTGTTTTCTTTTTTGTGTAATGCTACATTTTCTCCAGAATGGTGAATTCAAAGGAACTACCAATCCATGAGTTCAAAGCAGACTCAGTCACTCTGTCTAGAGGACATTGGTTCTTAGACAATGAAGCAACAATGGAGACAATAGAATTAGAATCAGATGAAGAGCAGGAGATTCCAGAAGCAGAAAGATAGTCAAGGAACTCAAAGAAACTCTGGATATTATTGGCCAGCACATATTTACAGTGGGAGTTGGAGGTTACAAATACACTATGCTGTGTCAGGAGTTTTACAAATTCCAGAAAAGTGCAGTCAATTACAAAAGATGGAAAGCAATAGGATTACACAAGTTGTTGGATGAACCCATATTCTTTATAGACTTTGAAAGAGTTGCACAAGTGATGAATAGTCTGTTGGAAGTTGGAAGGGGAAATGATGCATATTTTAGGTGTTCAGTCAAGGACAATGAGAACAAAGAGGTGAACATCACATTAAAAGCAGAGCATATCAGGGAAGCTCTTCAGTTTTACCCAATGGGAACTAAGTTGGATAACAGCTTTGTCAAGAAGAATAAAGAAACATACACAGGATATTCTAAGTTTCCTGATTTCAAGGGAAAAGAAAATGAGGAGTATGCCATCAGAATGTTTTTGCAATATTTCTGTTTTCCAAAACTGCCTAGATACACCATGCCACACAAATCAGTAACATTGATTATGTTCAATAATAAGGATAGAACTAAGCCCTTTGGAATAATGGATGTATCACCATATATACATGAGCAATTAAAGGAAGCAGCCAAACATTGGGAGCAAAAGAAGTATATGAATGGAGCCCAATTCTTAACTAGAATTATATATCATGTTCTAGGGATGGAGGATCAATTACAACTGGCTCCAGCAGCCCAATATTTTAGAAATTTGATGGCAGGAATCAAAAGTCCTTCAAGGAAGATATCTGTAAGAGAATCAGAAGGCCAATCAAGTATGAGGGGAGCAAAAAGGAAAAGAAAAGGAATTTCAGAAGAAGTCATTCTAGTAAAGAAAAGAAGATTGGATCCAAGAAAAGTGGAATTGGAACAGGTAGAAGCAACTAAGGAAGAGCATGAAGCTGCTCAGAAGTAGGTACAGTCTTCAAATGACCCACACCCACCTCAGACAAGCAAAGAGCAGTTGTATACCTATTTGACTCAAGGAAATAATAAAAGGGTAGTATATGAAGCTCAATATCAAAAGATGTTGGAGGACTACTCGTGCAAAGCAACTGATTGGATTCAGGAGGAAGTAGAACACTATGAAGAGCTGCATGATCAGATGATGGCAGTTGAGACAGAGGAAGTTTTTGTCAAAAAAGAAGTGGAACTGTTAGCATATTTCAAAGAGCTACAAGGACCTCCTGAAACAAGAACTACAATTGTAGAAAAGAAGAAGGTTCAAAAGAAACCTGTACAAAAAAGGAAATTAACCAAGAAAAGTATATGAAAATCGGTGGCAGAACCTGTACCAAGGATGGAGATAGAGGAAGTAATAGTAGAAGAAGATAAGCAGGAGAAATCTATGGCTGTGAAAGAATCAAGATTGGATAAATCAGGAGTAGCCGGCCCTTCACAATTTTCTTCAGATTCGGAAAGTGATATTGAAAATTTCTTGTTGAAAAGCTTGAACTTATCAGTGCCTAGTACACCAAATGTGATAACAGAAGTCTCTAAAAAAATTAAACACCAGAAGACTTGAACGGGAAGCCACAAGGAAAGCAAGTCCAAGAAGAAGCAGCAAAATAGGTTAGTCCTGAAGAAGAGAGAAGGTTGTTGAAAGGCAAAGCAGTGATGATGGAAGAAGAGAGTGAAGTCAAGAAGGAATTCAGTTGTGGATTAGTGAACTCGGGATTAAAGACAATCTGGTCAAAACCTTTACATCAAACCTATTTCAAATTGAATGAAGGGAAAGTAGAAGCAGAAAAAGAAGTTCAGTTATGCAGTTCAGCACATAAACAAAAAGATACAGATCAAATCAAGGAAACAAAAGAAGTAAGGGAAAAGAAGAAAGCTCAAGAAATGGAAGAAGGAGTTACAGAGAAAGAGATAAATAAAAGCATAGAAGACATACTATATGATTTGAATCATAATGAAGAGTTCACATCGACAGAAAATCAGGAACCAGAGGAAAATTTGGATCTCATGGATATAGATGAGCAAGAGGAAGGACAAAAAGAGCAAATAATCAATGATCAGAAAAAGCTTGGTGAGGAGACTGATTCAATCCAAATTCAGGAAAAGGAAGTACAGGTAAAGGAAAAACATCTTTTTGAAGAACAACAAGTAAAGGAGAACAAGAAGGCAGAAGAAACAAAGACAATTAAAGACACATCAGGACATGAGAATAAGGAGGATCATATATTAGAATCTGAGGACAAAGAAGAAATGGAAGCAGATAAGAGCTATGAAAAACAAAATAACCAGGTCATAGAGTATGAGGAAGACAATGAAGAAGAGAATGAACTGTAAAGAAGAAAAGCAGATAGAAGTAAAACAAATGGAACTAGAAGCTGTGTTGGAAAGGATACCTAAAGACATAAGATTTTCCTGCAAGGTTATTATGAGCAATATAGAACAATTCAGACCATCAAATAGAAACATGATCATATTAGGAATGGTGGCTGAATCTGAGTTTGTAAGAGGCAGCAGAATCATTAATGAGCACAGGAAAGAAAAGGAGCAGTTAGCAGAACAATTGAGGATTGTGCAGGAGAAAAATGAGGATTTGACCAACAGAATGATTTCCTTGGAAGAATTGGAAGCTCAACAACAGAACAAAATTCAATTTCTTGAAGAGAAATGTGCAAAACAGACAGAGCATAGCAACAAAATGGAGATGGAGCTGAAAAAAATTGAAGGGAGATATAGAACCCTGCAGAGTTCATATCAAATTATGGTCAAAGACAATGAGGAAATAAACAAGTTATTAATGGAAGAAGTTCAGTTGAAGGAAGAAAGCAAGATTGTACAGGTGACACAGGATGAGAAGGAAGATCTGAACAAAGAAATTATGAGATTGCAAACAGAGTTGAAAGAAGTCAAGGAGTTGGAAAAACAAGCCAGTATACATGCTGCTACTTCTATGAGGGGACATAATAAGTTACATATGGATATAGAAAAAGAGAGAAGTGATTGGCAGTTGAGTATGGAAAAGGAAAGAAATGAGTGGAAATCAGAAAGAGAGTTGTGGACCTCCCAAAATAGAAGTTTAATGTTGACAATATAAGAACTACAAAAAAAATTGGAAAAACCACAAATCTAGGTGGAAGAGCGGGTAGAGGCCACACAAACAGAAGAATATGAAGTAGGAGATGATGACAGAACCCAACATGATGGTGAACAAGAAAACAAAGCACCTGTAGAAGAGTACTCAGAAGAGTTTGTCCAGAAACTTCTGACAGACAGAGAATCTAGAATGGAATTTATTAGAAAGATGCATAATGAATATGAGGAACAAATTGTTAATTTTGCTCTGAATAAAGGAATAAATCCGGATCAACACCATTGGGTTGCAGATGGCTTAGGTATACCCTTTTGCATGATTATGGAAAGCATTAGAAACTATCAATTGGCAAGGGTAGGATTACCTCCAAACAAGTATTTGGAATATGAAGAAGACATCAATGTGACAAAGGAGTTATTTGAGAAAGCTAATCCTAAATGGAGAAATAGGTGGTTGGATGCTAATAAAGAATGCGGGAAAATATGGAAAGAAGCACCAATACAGTTAAAAGTCAATCTAGCATATTGTCCAGTAGCAAGGAGAAGGGATTGGACAATCTTTTGGGAAAGAAGGAAGGAGGGACAGATTCCATCAAAATGGTTGAATTTTCCAAAGATAGCAGGCCCAAAGGCAGGAACATGGCCAACAAAGAAGTATATGGTTGACACAGCAGAGTCTGTCATATCCACATATAAAGATGTCAATGATCCAGCATGTATTTTATTAATCAGAGTAATGAGACTCATATTGGCATGCATAGAGACCTTTACAGATACAGATGTCAGAATTCTCAATTACATTGGCTTTAATTCACCAACTGATGCTTTATTATTTGATCTCAATGAAACTCCAGACAGGATATGTTTGATGGCTTATTATAGCAGAGTAATATTTTTGGGAAGCCATTATCTTCAGATTTTTGAGGATGCATTTGATTATGGATTTTTTGAAAGAGAATCAGAGATATTTGGAAACTTGTCAGTATTAATGAAGTCTCGACTCATTGCTTATGAGGCTGCATACACAGAATACCTGAAGAAAGATGTGATAGATAAACCAGAGGCTGTTGTGCAATGGAGAAAAGCATTATTTGACATGGTAAACAACTTGAACATTACTGAAAGGAAAAGCCATGACCTACTGTCACAGGTATATCAAAGAAAAAAGAAGTGAAGGAAGCATTCATGGAATATCAGCAAGAATGTCTTTTGTCAAGAGCCAAAAGGTTTAGGAGGGGAAGAATGTTAGAAGTAGTATTTTTGAGAGGAAAATAATTGTAAAATGCCAAAAAATTGTAAAAAATATTTATGCAAACAATGTATAAATGAGGAAGAGTCTTCCTCATATAGATTAAAATCATATGTATTTTTTCTAGAATTTTTGGAAACTCCTAGATAGCATATTTTTAGATTAGAAGGGAAAAGGACCAAAATTCAAGTGTGAAAAGGGACACTTGAAAATGTATAAAAGACAATTTCCTCTATTTTGAGAGGGTTGGTTATTTGTATTTGATGCTATCCAAGCAAAGAGAGAGAGTTTCCTGCAGAAAATCGTGATTCCTTTTGTGTGAATTTCTTTGATTTGTTGAGTCTATTCTATGTGTATCCGTGGAATTTGTAAGCTTCTATTGTGTATTTTTTATGAATGTGTATGAAGAGAGTTGATTCATGATGTGTTGAGTGAAAAATTGTTGAAGAATGATGCTCGAGATGGAAATCATCAAATTTCACAGAATCACGATTGTCTAGTCTGAGGGTTACTCGTATCATTTTTGAGATTTGACTTCATGATTCTGTTCTGCTGAGAAAATAA
Source organism: Ceratopteris richardii (assembly GCA_020310875.1). Lineage (NCBI taxonomy): Eukaryota > Viridiplantae > Streptophyta > Polypodiopsida > Polypodiales > Pteridaceae > Ceratopteris > Ceratopteris richardii. Next base: position 176,141,614 of record CM035418.1, read on the forward strand.
CACACTTTAGACACCAAGATCATTGGAAATAGTGTAGTATTGCTCAAGATAATCAAAACCCTAGAAATTCCTCTTCATTTTTATTATTTCTCAGAAATCCAACCAGTTTTCTCTTATTTCTTGGATTCTATCATCTAGAAGGGGTTGTGGTCTCTTGTATACTTCCAGGATTGACAAATATAAGATGTATTGTTGATTCTTTATGCTGAATGATTGGAGAGGACAAGTCCAAAGGTTAACAATAAACAGAGCTTATATAGCCCATGACATAAAATGCCAGAAGCAATAATGATGTCGCCATTTGACAGATCATGAAATGTACATCTGTCATCAACAAGTTTCACAACCAAGCCAATCTTGGCTAAAGCTGAAATCGATAACACATTTTTCTTGATCTTTGGCACAAATAAAGCATCTAAAAATGTTAAAAAACTACCATCGGTAGTAGATCTTATCAACTCCCATAACTGGATAAGAGGAGTTGTTGGCACATGTGACAGTATTCCTTGTAGGGGCAGGCTTGAGTGAAGTGAAGAAACTGCACTGCGAGGTAATATGTTTGGTTGCCCCACTATCAAAATACTGTCAAACATCTGAGTCTACTGCAGACATACATTGCTCATGAGAAGATGGGTCAAAATTGCAAACAATAGTAAACACCCATTCTTCATTCTGCACAAGATTAACAGACTCTGTTTTTGGTGTAGAGGCCTCTGCAACAACAACTCTGGCCTCTTCCTTCTTTGCCTCTTTAGTAGCCAGTTTTGGAGAGCTCTTAATGACATGATCATTTGCTTTACAGTATTTTCAAAACAATTTCTGCTTTTCTGATTTCTTCTCATCTTTGTCTTCCTTCTCCAAATATGCATCATTTGCAGATTTTTGCTTACTAATAGATGAGGTCCATTTACCTTTGCCCTTCTGACTAGCCAAGAAAGATTGATCTACAACACAGATAATGGACCTGTTCTGCCTAGACTCACCTTCGTGCAGTAGAACAAAAAATAACTCTTTAAATTTTAAGGCATTTGGATTGCCTTTCATCATCAAATGAAGAGTAGAAGCAAAACTTTGATATGAGTTGGGAAGACCATTTAGAAAAATCTGCACAAGTGAACTGTCAGGAAGGACTTCATCAGCAGAAATCAATTGTTCCTTCAAATCCTTGATCTTTATCAGAAAATTATCCATAGAATCACCTTCATTCATATGCTCACTCTTCAACTATTTTTGAAGGTAAACAACACGAGCCTCGCTCCTAGCCTGGTACAATGTGGTAAGTGTATCCAAGCATCTTGAGCTATTTTGCAAGAGTGAATGTGAGAAATAATGGCATGTTTGATAGACAAGGTTATCAATGCATATGCCTGAGCATCTCTGCCATCCCAATGAATTCGCACTATAGTAGGTACAGTAGAAACTGCAACACAAACAAGAACATGAAGAATATTGTTATCTTCAACATCGTCTGCATTATCTGCAGTACCTATATTTGCAGGTGTAATAGGATGTTTTTCAACACCCTACACAATATTCCACAGTCCTTTTGTGGCCAATACATGGCGCATCATATAAGCCCACAATGGGTAATTCGTACCATCCAACTTAGGCTCAATAGCCAACATATGAAATACATCATTGCTTTCAGCCATGGCCACTAACTTAAATACCCTGATGCAGGAAAATGACTATATCTAAAAAAGTTGAATAGAACTAGCCTGATAACTTTTGCTAAACCTGTAAGAAACTTCAAGATGCTTATACTCGCAAACCAAAACCTGTATATATCTTTGGCACAAAAAGATGAAATAGTCTGCACAAGCACTGCGATAGTGCATTTCAAGGCCGAAATGAGCTCAAATTTCATGCGATTTTGAGATTGCGACCAAAGGGTTGTCGATGATGCCCTAGATGAAGTGGTAACCTACTCTGATACCAATTGTTGGAGTTCGAGGTCTGCGGAAGCACGCAAAAAACACAAGGAAGAAGAAGAAGCTTGGAGCACAACACAACACACAACACACGATACTGAATGTATTACCACTAGAATGTACAAAGATATGTTCCCCATTAGGGCAATAGGCATATATACAAGCTGGGGGAAAAAACCTCCTAAAGAGGGAAAAAAGTGCCCTGGCAGTCCTAGTGTGTTCCCACGCATCACTACCTAAATATGTCAACAATGGCAAGAGCCATTGAAGATCTTCATCTCTCAATGAAATAATGCAAAATAGATTTTGAGTGCTTTCAACATGGAGGATTGCAAGGATATTTTCACACCTATGGAGGTCAACACAAAATTTTAAATTAAAAATGCTTCACCTCCCAATGGATATTGGAGGAGACAGGAGATTATTTGGAAGTCTCATCTACTTGTGCAATAGCAGACCATATATGTCCAATGTTTTTGGAGTAGTAAGCAGGTTCTCTAATAAGCCTTGCCAAACTCATTGGAAGGCAAGCATGGGGATACTCAGGTATGTGAAAGGAACCATTGATTATGGCATTCTCTATGAAGAATGATCTTCTCTAGTTGCACATTGTGGTTCAGATTGTGCAAGAGGTATTGTTAGAAGTGTAAAAGGACAAGAAGGCCAAAGAAAGGGGTTAGAAGGATCAAGAAGATAGAACAATCATGAAGATGAGGCAAAGAATAGGTCCAATCAAATTTTCAAAAATTATTTTTAAGCAAGAGTTATTTTCATCACTACACCAACATTGTAAATATTGTTTTTAATAGTTCAAACTCCATTTTGTTCAAGCTGAGGATTCCCCAAGCTTGAGGAGTATTAGAAGTATCTATGTACCAATTTTCATGATTTTTAGACTTTGTTTGAGCCCTCAAATAAGCTAGACATGACCAAAGATAGTGAAAAACTATAAAAATAGCTAGAAAGCTCATTTTTGGGGTTAGCTAATGGAGGATGAACATACTTTTGAGCTTTCTATACTTTCTTGGAGCTTTCTAATAGAGTATTCCATTGTTCCACTCTTTGTCTTACCTTGTGTGCACATGTGTATGTATGCTTTTGTGCTTCTCATTCACTCACTTGTGCACTTCACTTGCTCATGGTCATCATACCACCCTCATGTCTCCGTGGATTGACAATTGTGAGATGGATATTCTCGTGTTGGTACTCACCCATTGTTTTGAATTGACACCAACGTTGGTGCCATTGCTAAGGAGTGAGCTTTGAGGACGAGTGTCTGATGGTAAGATGTAGAATTGTGACATTGGAGTTTCAGATAATTTCTTTACCTTTAACTTTTTCTTACTTCCTTCATCACCACCATCATCCTCACCATCTCCCACCTCCATCACCTTCTTCATTGAACTTTTAGCTTTTTGTTCATATCCCCTTCTCTACCTCATTCCCCTCATTTCGTTTGTGAGAGAGAGTGAGAGAGAGAGCTTTTGTTTATTCAATGTTCTTATTGTTTGTGAGCATTTCTTGTAGGTTTTAGTTGTATCATCATCTCTAGCAGCTTTTGCAAGTATGGAAGACCTTTGCATAGCTTTCGAGACAACAAACTCTATTTGTCGTGACAAAGAGAGAAACTTGGTATTGCTTGTTTTCATGCATTGCAAAATATACCACACCACGAGCGCATCATTAGAAACATTATGCAAATTTGTGTTCTTTTGGTCTATCATGACATAGCAAATCCACGATAGATGATAGATGATGGAAAATTGTCTATCATGATAGACACCCGTGTATCGTGACAAACCAAAATCCATGGCAGATTGATTCCATGATAGACATATGTCTATTGTGGTAGACCAAAATTTGGGACATATTGATTTCATGATAGACACCTGTCTATAGAGATAGACACCATCTATTGCAACAGACTAAAATTCACAATAGATGACAGATGATAGACGATGGACAACCATCTATCATGATAGACACCGTCTATCATGACATATTGAAATTTGTGATATATTGATTCCACAATAGACACCATCTTTTGTGACAGATACATCTATCGTGATCAACACCCATCTATCGTGATAGACCAAAATCCATGACAGATGATAGATGATGGACATTGTCGATAGTGATAGATACCCATCTATCATGACAAACACCCATCTATCATGATAGACACTCATCTATCGTGACAGATCAAAATCCATGATAGACAATAGATGATAGACCACAGAAACCATTTATCATTATAGACACCCATCTATTGCAACAAACACCATCTATCATGATAGATAGAAGGCCATGATGGTGACATACACCTGTCTATCGCGAGTGATAGATCTATCACGACAGACACCCCTCTATTGCAACAAACATGTCTATCATGACAGACGCCATCTATCGTGATAAACAAACAATTTTGGCTAAAAAAAATTAGGGTTGTAATTCTTGAAAATTGGGGATAAATTTTGGTTTATTTACAAGATCTATTGCATACACAATTGTGGATGCTTTAAACAAATTTTTAAATATCCAGAGAAGTTATGTTTATCTGTTTGACCCCCAAGAGCCTGAACTAACATAACTTCTGATCCAAAATGCATTTTTTGAGCTCTAGAGTTTGCTGGAAAGCTCTAGAATTAGATAGGATAACTTGAAGTTGACCTTCAAGTGGGATAGGAAGCCAAGCGAACTCTAATGGATTTTTCAGCAATTCAAGGGGGAAAAAGGGTCTTTGAAAAATGCCGAAATTAGAATTGTCTATCAAATAAATTAAAGTTAAAGCTTGATCTAAACTTGGGATTTTTACTATCTAGGGATCAAAGTGTGAGTTTGATCATGTTTAGGGAAGATTTGAGTTTTTCTCTCGAGAGTTCGAGCAACTCCAAAACACCTCCAAACTCCAATCCATTTAGCAACGTGCACGATTGGGAAAATATTTCAGCACCCCTTTACCAAAACCAGATTTCAAAAGAAGCTATTATCTTATATCCATCTCATAGGCTAGTGGTGTAAGGGATCCACCATGAACTTTTGTCATTCCTTCCTTGTTGTGAAACAATGAGCTAAAGAAATTTGAGCTCACATTGGATTTAGTTAGAGAAGCACTCAACATGTATGGTACACACATACCTTCCGACAAAGAAACTGTTGACTCGATCTTGTAGATGCACTATTGATATATTTAGGTAGTGATGTGTGTGAACACTCTAGGACTCCCGGGGCACTTTTTTCCCTCTTTAGGAGGTTTTTTTTTCCGTGACTTGTATATATGCCTATTGCCCTAATGGGCTACTTATCTTTGTACTTTGTAGTGGTAATACATTCAGTATTGTGTGTTGTGCTCCAAGATTCTTCTTCTTCCTTGTGCTGAATGTGTGCTTCTACACACATCTAACTCCAACAATTGGTATCAGAGCAGGTCACTACTTCATCTAGGGTGTTTTCTACACCTCTTTGGTTGCAGTCTCAGAATTGCACGAAATTTGGTAAGGATACTCAGGGTGTTTTAGAGATCAAAACGGCTTTGCTATGTGGTGCCAAAATGGCGATTTGAGCTCGTTTTCGCCTTCGAATGCACTATCATAGCGCTTTTGTAGGCTATTTCATCTTTTAGTGTCAAAGATATATACCAGTTTCGATTCGCTAGTATAATTGTCTCAAAGTCTACTACAGGTCTAGTAGAACTCGTTTGGGTAGTTCTGTTCAACTTTTTCGGATATAATCATTTTTCTGCATCAAGGTATTTTAGTCAATGGCCATGGCTGAAAGCAATGATGTATTTCGTATGTTGGCTGTTGAGGATAAGTTGGATGGTACAAAGTACCCATTGTGGGCTTATATGATGCATCATGTATTGGTCACAAAAGGACTATGGAATACTGTGCAAGGTGTTGAAAGACATCTTGTTACACGTGCACATGCAGGTACTGCAAATAGGGTTGGCAGAGATGCTCAGGCATATGCTTTGATAGCTTTGTCTGTCAAACATGCCATTATTCCTCACATTCCCTCTTGCAGAATAGCTAAGGATGCTTGGGATACACTTACCACATTGTACCAGGCTAGGAATGAGGCTCGTGTTGCTTACCTCCGAAAACAATTGGAGAGTGAGCACATGAATGAAGGTGATTCTATGGACAGTCTTCTCACAAAGATCAAGGATTTGAAAGAACAATCGATTTCTGCTGATGAAGTTATACCAGATAGCTCACTTGTGCTGACCGTTCTGAATGGTTTTCCTGATTCATAGCAGAGTTTTGTTTTTCTTATTTGATTATCAAAGGCAATCCAAGTGTCTTTTCATTTGAGGGGTTGGTCTCTGTTCTATTGTAAGAAGATCAGTCCAGATAGAACAAGTCTATTATGTGTGTTGTAGATCAAGCTTTCCTCGCTAGTCAGAAGGGCAAAGGAAAATGGAGCTCTTCTACTAGTAAGCAGAAATATGCAAATGCTAAACATTCGAAGAAGAAAGAAAAAGATGAAAAGAAATCACAAAAGCAGAAAATTATTTTGGAAGTACTATAAAGCAAATGATCATGTCATTAAGAGCTATCCAAAACTGGTTGCTAAAGAGGCAAAGAAGAAAGAGGCCGGAATGGTTATTGTAGAGGCCTCTACACCGAAAACAGAGTCTGCAGGATGAAGAATGGGAGTTTACTACTATTTGCAGTTTTGACCCATCTTCTCATGAGCAGTGCATGTCTGCAGTAGACGCAGATGTTTGGTACTTTGATAGTGGGGAGACCAAACATATTACCTCGCAGCATAGTTTCTTCTCTTCACTCGAGCCTGCCCCTATAGGGAATACTATTACATGCACCAACAACTCCTCTTATCCTGTTATGGGAGTTGGTAAGATCATTTTGACTATTGCTGATGGTAGTTCTTTCACTTTGTCAGATGCTTTTTTTGTGCCAGGGATCAAGAAAATTCTATTGTCAATTTCTACATTAGCCAAGATTGGCTTGGTTGTGAAATTTGTTGATGACAGATGTACAATTCATGATTTGTGGAATGGCGACATGATTATTTTTTCTCGCATTTTATGTTGTGGGTTGTATAAGCTCATAGACTATGAAAGATCTGTAAATGATTTGGCATGTGCAGTACATGATTCTCAGGCTATGTTAGATGCAAAGGTTTGGCATGCATGCTTTGGTCATTTTAATTTTGCTAGTTTGCTATGCCTGCAAAAATTTGAAATGGTGTCCTCTTTGCCCAAACTTGAGGCACCTCGAAAACATGTTTGTGAAGGTTGTATTTTGGGCAAAATGCAATGTTCCTCCTTTCCAAAAGATGGTTTAGTTTGGGCTATGAAGAAATTGCAGCTTGTATAGAGTGATGTCTGTGGTCCTATGCAAACACCTTCTTTTGGGAACTATCTTTACTTTGTGACTTTCATCGATGATTTTTCCAGGCATGCATGAGTATATCCAATGAATGCAAAGTCCGAAGTGTTTATGTGCTTCAAACAGTTTTTGGTTCTGGTTGAAAATATGTCAGCATGTAAAATGGGCACCCTTTATTCTGATCGAGGGGGGGAATATATGTCTTCTGACTTTAAAGCATTTCTGGCTGAATGTGGGATAAAATATCAATGTATAATGCCATATATACCTCAACAGAATAGGGTAGAACACGTCACTCATGGAGATGGTGAGGTGTATGGTCAAGAGTCAGGCTTTATCACATAGTTTTTGGCTTGAGGTTGTCATGTGTGCAGCATATGTACTTAAGAGGTATCCCACTAAAGCGCTGCACTCTATCACTCCATATGAGGTTTGGCATCATCGCAAACCATCTGTTGCTCATTTGCGTGTTTTTGGTTGTTTGGCATAGGCATTAGTGCCTGAATAACATCACAGAAAATTGGATGATAAAGTAGTAAAATGTATTTATGTTGGTTACTGTTATGAAGCAAAGGCTATCGTCTGTATCATCCATAGATTAAACACATTTTGGTTAGCCGTGATGTTGTTTTTGTGGAAGATGCTATTCAGCCCTTACTTTCATGTACTAAGGAGACATCTGTTAGCTCCAAAGATATGTATGATACTTTGCTGCCTCTTTTTACAAGTGGACAGTCTAGTGCTGGTCCTAATGAGGCAACTTCTCAAACTTTGCAGGTTTCATGTGATAATGCATATCATTCCATTTCTGATCTAGATTTACAAGATGCACTTGTTGGTGAGAGAGCTGATATTGAGCAAGTAAAAATTATGCCAAAATGGTTGGTGCACACTTTGTGTGACAGCAAATTAGATGCACCTCTATCATATCGTACTCGATCAGGCTCGCATAGTGCCTCTTTTGCATCACATTGCTATGCCATGGCTGCATCTAGTCTTGGTGATGAGAATGCGACTGTTTCATTTAAAGAAGCACAAAATTCAAAAATTGGATGGCTGTTATGCAATCTGAATATGATGCTATAATGAAGAATGATATCTGGCCTTTATGTGACTTGCCTCCTGGCAAGAAGGCCATTGGCACAAAGTGGGTATACAAGCTAAAGTGTAAACCTGATGGAACAGTTGACAGGTATAAGGCTATGCTTATTGCAAAGGGTTATGAAAGAGGCATTGATTTTGATTAAACCTTTGCTCCTACTTGTCGAATGACTACTGTTCGTAGCATTTGTGCACTTGCAGCTCATCATGGTTTGAATGTACATCAGTTGGACATTAAAACAACATTTTTGAATGGTGACTTGCATGAAGAAGTGTATGTTTTTCAGCCCCATGGTTTTGTGCAGAAAAGGCATGAAAACTAGGTGTGTAGGTTAAAGACGGCATTATATGGTTTAAAGCAAGCACCATGTGCTTGGTATGAAAAGATACATGCCTATGTGATTGCACATGGTTTTGAGAACATGTCCAACTGAAAGCACCTTATATGTTAAGCGTGCTAATGATGTGCTTCTAATCATTGTGGTATATGTTGATGACATGCTGCTCACTAGTCCTCATGACACACATATTGCTGATTTTAAGGCTAATTTGCATGCCTCATTTGAGATGTCTGATTTGGGGCATTTGCATCACTATTTGGGCATTCAGTTTATGCAAGTTGATGGTGGAATGGATTTGTGTCAAATGAAATATATTAACACATTATTGCAAAATTTTGGCCTTCAAGACTGTAAGCCTATTGCCACTATTATGGAGACAGGTTTACTATTGAGTCTTCACGATGCTGGAGATGCATTTGATGCGGTTCTCTATCAACAGGTTGTTGGATGGTTGATTTACTTATGCATTACTTGGCCAAATATTCATTTTGTTGTCTCATAGATAAGCAGGTTTATGCATTGCCTAGGTGTCAAGCATTGGCATGCGGTTAAGTGTATCTTTTGCGACTTGAGTGGTAGCCAACTACTTGGATTGTTTTATCCTAAGGGGGATCGCTACAACCAGATTTGCATGCTTTCTATGACAGTGATTGGGCTACTTGCTATGATTTGGGTGTTGGTCAGTCTTCTGCCACCACCATCTTCATTGACATTCAGAGCGCATTGACAATTGCGAGGAACCCTGTGTTCCATGCTGGCACTAAGCACATTGAGGTGCATTATCATTATGTCAGGGAGAGGTTCTCTGCTGGGGAGATGAGCTTGGCATATGTGCCAACGTAGGAGAACATTCCAGACCTTTTCACGAGGGCTTTGCCTAGGGAGAAGTTTGAAGCTTTCCGCAACGCTTTGGGCTTACTTCCTTTTGTGGATTGATTCCACATAGCTTGGCACTTCCTTATACATGAGTGCCAACTCCTTGTTCATTGCATTACTACCAAGGGGATTTGTTGATATATTTAGGTAGTGATGTGTGTGAACACTCTAGGACCGTCGGGGCACTTTTTTCCCTCTTTAGGAGGTTTTTACCCCCCCGCTTGTATACAAGCCTATTGCCCTAATGGGTTGCTTATCTTTGTACATTCTAGTGGTAATACATTCAGTATTGTGTGTTGTGCTCCAAGCTTCTTCTTCTTCCTTGTGATGTTTGCGAGCTTCCGCAGATGTATAACTCCAATATGCACATGCAAAAAGATAGTACAAAATGAAATCTCACAAAATTACTTACATAATAGAGAGACACAAGAGATAGAACACAAGATTGGTTACAATCTTCCCTCACATACTCTGATGGATGAGTCTATTAGAGTACATGTATTTATAGGTATTTCTCATTACACCCTGAATAAAAGATACATGAGGGTGACGCTTCAAAAAGCGTGCATTTACAAAAATCTAACTTATTTACAAAATCCTCGCTTTCTTAGCAATCTACTATTTTTACAAAAATATCTCTTTCTAAGGTTGCATTTAGTTTCTTCTTAGTGCACATTCAAGGTTGATAGGGCTACTCAAATCCTCAATTATCATCCGATTGTTTCTCTGGAAGAAGGTATCAAATGCACTATAGATTCTTTTTTTGCACTCTGTGATGAACCTAAGAATTTTAAATCCAAAGAATTAACTAATATCAAACATCACCATCTAAGCGATCTACATTTTTACAAAAAATATCTAAAATACTATCTTTTAACTACCTTCAAAAATATATGAATAAGTCAATGCACGTGTTACACTTATGTGTTCCTCGAGTAGCTTTGATGTGAAACTTTTCCCTATAGATGGGCACTTTTTACTCTAGTGCTGGCTAGAGGTTTTTTCCCCATGTTACCACATACATGATTCACTCATATGTGGTGGTACTTTGTACTTAGGGATATTATTCAGCTCTTACTTTAGTTCAATTCATCATTAGTAGAGAGAGTTGTTCCAATCATCTATCTTCTTCGTGTGTCTTTCCATGTTTGTGCTCATTGTGTGTGATTCTCGTGTCTTGCTCACACTTCTACACACACCCAAAAGTGGTATCAGAGTAGGTTCATCTCCTTCTCAAGTTTTGGTTTTTTGCATCGGGGCACACGTGCACTTTTAACAGTGCAAATTGACTTTAGAGCATAGAACTATGAATTTCAGTAGCCAAGAAACATAGCAATGACTTGTTTGGCATGCTTCAAGTTGAAGATAACTTGATGGGACCAACTATCCAATGTGGTCTTACATGATGAAGCATGTTTTTGTTGCAAAACAACTTAGGAACATAGTGGCAGATGTAGATCGAAGATCCACAGGTTCTTCTACTTTATAGTTTACTATCACAGACTCTCATAACAATGATATGAGCTCTTGTTGCTCTTCTAAGGACACATATTTTTCTATATAGGTGCATCTCTCTTCATCTTCTTTTAGGGCTACTACAATCTTCTTTGTTTTCTCTTTCTTATCATAAGTGAATCCCTTATGTGCCTCTCTTAGGAATTTGAATCATTATCTTTCTTTCCTTGACTTTATACCTCTTGAAATGCTTAGGGACTTCAAATTGTTCAACCGTTTCATTACTCACCTTCCTAGGGTTTTCTAGGTATTCTTCTATGGAGAATATTCTTTTATTTTCCTTGGAATTTTCCCTTTCTATTTCTTTCAAGTATTGTTCTTCTGAGTCAAACTCATGTTCCATTTCTATGCTTTTGTATTCTTCTTTTTTATCCTTTTCTATTAGTTCTACTTCTTCTACGTCTTGGAGTACTACCATGTACAAACTCAAATCACATCCTTCTCCATCCACACACTTAGTCATGGTTAATAATTCTACATTTATGCACACATCCAATGTTGCTAATATATTCATCCATCCATGTGGTTAAAATGCTTCATTTGGAAATATTTGAGGCATGTATGCCGGATCTTCTATTGATCAGTTTTTTCTTTTTCTAATTGCCAATGTTGTAATCTTTTCTCCTCTCATTGAGTTGCCTTGCAAATCCATAGTTGTGTATCCTTGTTCATCCATGATTGGTCACTAGATCAAACACTATGGATTGATACATCGTCTTGCTCGTTATGTACATGATTCTATTGAAGGGGTGGAACATCCCTATACAAGATGTTTTGGAGATTTATTTTGGTAGTCATTCATGTTTTGGTGTTGAAGATACAAAACATCTCTTTCCCAATCTTGAACCATCTTTAGCTATCACATGAACGGTCTTCCTAGGATCATCTCATAGTTGCTTGCCTTCCCAAATTAACATATGGCTAAGATGTGTTCAAAATTCTACTCTAGATGTAGTCAAGATTACATTTTGAAGGATTCCTAAAGGTTTTTCAACATGGCCATCTGCCAATTGTAACTTCATCCTAGTCGGTCATAGGTTTGGTTTTCCTGATTTCTCCCAAATCTCTTTGGTAGCTATTCCTACTCTAGCTATAGTATCTAGTATGACCTTGCTCATGTATCCTCAAAACGTAATTGGGATACAAGTATTTCCTTCATCTCCTTCACTAAAGTCTCCTACTTTATCCACAATTATCTTAACGGTTGGTGTTCCTTCCACCTTCTCTTCCTTAGTAGATGTGCTTCCTTCCTTCAAATTCAATTGATTGCCAATTTTTTCCATAGATAGGGCTTCATTTGCAAAATTTCTTCTAAGGTTAAAGAACATTGGACTTTTGCTTTCGTTAATTCTTGCAACATGGTTAACACTTTCTCTTATGTTCTCTTCTCCTTGCATCTTATTGTCGGAACGTGAAAGAAAATTGATTTTTTCTCATACTCACCCATATAATTTGGAAGAGTAGTCATGCTGATAATTTTGTCTCTATTCTGATCATGATTGCTTAATTTCTCTGAGTTCACCTCCTGGTCTACCATAGATTGGTTCATTGAATTGTCTAGCTCTACAAAAGGAGGGATTTCTCTTTGAGTTTTCTTCCACATCTCTTCTTGGACTCCAACCCACGTCGTGTGGCCAATTGGCTTCCACTTCTTGAATCATTGAATCCTTTTCTATGGTCTCAAAACTTTATTTTCCTTCAATGTCCCTTACTTGTTATGGTTCTTTCTGGTTCCTTCCTAAACATCCCTGGAATGTTTCTTCTGGGAGTCTTATTTGAAGGACTTTGGGTGTTGCTTGTTCTAGAATAGTTTGAGACGTTTTGATCAATTTTTTAACATATTTCAAGTTTTTCCCTTTTGAGATCTTCTCTTGCGTAACTTCTCTCATATTGATCTAGACTAGATATTGTCTCTATTCTAGATTGATAAGCTTTCAACCACTTTTTCAAATCTTTAGGCATAGGATCTACTAGAATCGATCTTGCATGTCTCTTTGTTTATACTAGGTCCTGTCTCTATTCTAGATTGATAAGCTTTCGACCACATTTTCAAATCCTCGGGCATAGGATCCGCTATAATTGATCCTGCATGTTTCTTCATTTGGTTTTCTTTCACCACATTCTCATTCTATTTAGTTGGACTAGTTAGCTTACTTACAGGGTCTTTTACAACTTTCTCTTCCTCTTTAACCAACTTCTTAATCCACTTGTTCTTTATTTTTTCTAGTCTAGCTTTCCATTTTAGAGCTTTCTTCCTCTTTGAGGTTTCAAATGGTTCTTTTGAATGTTCTACTACTTGAGGTGAAGATTCTATCTTGTTCTCCTTTTCTTGACTATTAGGTCTTTGATTTCCTAGGTTTTCTTTGGTTTTGGATCTAGTAATGGCTTTTAATGGAACAATGTATTCTTTATCACTTCTTGGTGATTTCTATTACATTGATTTGAGATGTAGGTGAAGCTTTGGAAGGGTTCTTAGGACAATCTCTGAATTAATGTTCCTTTCCACAAGCACTACAATACCCTTCCCAACCCTTTGAGGTGGTGGGTGGTACGACATCGTGCAATCCCTAATGAAATGATCTCCTCCATATCTATAGCATGGTCTAGGTGCAAGTGGTCTTGCTATTGGTCTATGTGGAGCTTGGGCTCTAGGTGTTTCATATATCAAATCCATATATTTAGATCCAAATGCATTTCCATAGCTATCATGTTCATAACATTGTTGCTCATAAGATGATTCATACTCTATTGAGAATCTAATCATAGGCATAATAATATCCATAACTTTTTTATAGCCTTGATTTAAGTTTTATGTACTAATCAATGGTGTCACAGGTACTACCACTCTCTCAAGGTTTTCTTTCGGTTATGTGTACTTGGCAGGTACTACATTATGAGGATGTGGGGGTTATTGCCATAGCACGAGTTGAAGTTGGTTGTATCCTTGGTACGCATATGGCCTTGGAGCCATGGATGGTCCTTAATATGGAACATATCTTGGAGCCTCCTTGACTTGTTCTATATACAATCAATTTTTTGCATCAAGGTATTTTAGTCACCGGCCATAGCTGAAAGCAATGATGTGTTCCGTATGTTGGCTGTTGAGGATAAGTTGGATGGTACCAACTACCCGTTATGGGCTTATATGATGCAACATGTATTGGTTGCAAAAGGACTGTGCAACATTCTGCAGGGTGTTGAAAAATGTCCTATCACACTTGCAATTATTACAATTGCAGGTACTGAAGATAATGCAGAAGGTGTCGAAGATGATGATATTCTCCATATTCATGTTCATGCTCCAGTTTCTGCTCCAACTACTGCAGAGCAAATTCATTGGGATGGCACAGATGCCTAAGCACATGCATTGATAGCTTTGTTTGTCAAACGTGCCATTATTCCTAACATTCACTCTTGAAAAACAACTAAGGACGCTTGGGATGCACTTACCACATTGTACCAAGCTAGGAATGAGGCTCGTGTTGCTTACCTCTGAAAACGGTTGGAGAGTGCACACATGAATGAAGGTGATTCTATGGACATTTTTTTAACAAAGATCAAAAACTTGAAGGAACACTTGATTTCTGCTAATGAGTTTATACCTGATAGCTCACTTGTGCAGACGGTTCTGAATGGTCTTCCTAATTCATATCAGAGTCTTGCTTCTACTCTTTGGTTGATGATGAAAGGCAATCCAAATGCCTTGTCATTTAAGTGTTAGTCTCTATTCTGTTGCAGGAAGATCACTCTAGGCAAAACTGGTCCATTATGTGTGTTGCAGATCAAGCTTTCCTGGCTAGTCAGAAGCGCAAAGGAAAATGGAGCTCTTCAACTAGTAAGCAGAAATCTGCTAATTCTGCACAATCGAAGAGGGAAGACAAAGATAAAAAGAAATCAGGAAAGTAGAAATGTTTTGCAAGTACTGTAAAGGAAATGATCATATCATAAAGAACTGTCCAAAACTCGCTGCTAAAGAGGCAAAGAAGAAAGAGGATGGAATGGTTATTGCAAACGCCTCTACACCAAAAACAAAGTCTGCTAATCTTGTGCACAAAGAACAATGGGCATTTACTATTGT
This sequence comes from Ceratopteris richardii, assembly GCA_020310875.1. Lineage (NCBI taxonomy): Eukaryota > Viridiplantae > Streptophyta > Polypodiopsida > Polypodiales > Pteridaceae > Ceratopteris > Ceratopteris richardii. The sequence continues at coordinate 176,156,813 of CM035418.1, forward strand.
TTGCAGTTTTGACCCATGTTCTCATGAACAGTGCATGTCTATAGTAGACTCAGATGTTTGGTACTTTGGCAGTGGGGTGACCAAACATATTACCTTGTAGCACAGTTTCTTCTCTTCACTCGAGCCTGCCCCTACAGTGAATACTGTTACATGCGCCAACAACTCCTCTTTTCTTGTTATGGGAGTTGGTAAGATCATTTTGACTACTGCTGATGGTAGTTCTTTCACTTTGTCAGATGCTTTGTTTGTGCCAGGGATCAAGAAAAATCTGTTATCAGTTTCTGCATTAGCCAAGATTGGCTTGGTTGTGAAATTTGTTGATGACAGATGTACAAATCATGATCTGTCAATGGCAATGTGATTATTGCTTCTGGCATTTTATGTCGTGGGCTGTATAAGCTCATAGACTATGAAAGATCTGTAAATGATTTGGCATGTGCACTACATGATTCTCAGGCTATATCAGATGCAAAGCTTTGGCATGCACGCTTTGGTCATCTGAATTTTGCTAGTTTGATACGCCTGCGGAAATCTAAAATGGTGTCCTCTTTGCCCAAATTTGAGGCACCTAGAAAACATGTTTGTGAAGGCTGTATTTTGGGCAAAATGCAGCATTCCTCCTTTCCAAAAGATGGATGGGCTACTCAGAAATTGCAGCTTGTACATAGTGATGTTTGTGGTCCTATGCAAACACCTTCTTTTGGAAATTATCTTTACTTTGTGACTTTCATCGATGATTTTTCCAGGCATGCATGGGTATATCCATTGAAGGCAAAGTCCAAAGTGTTCATGTGCTTCAAACAGTTTTTGGTTTTGGTTGAAAATCTATCAGCATGTAAAATGGGCACCCCCCGTTCTGATCGAGGGGGGCAATATATGTCTTCTGCTTTTAATGCATTTCTGGCTGAACGTGGGATAAAACACCAGTGTATAGTCCCATATACACCTCAATAGAATGGAGTTTTTGAATGGAAGAACAGGTCACTCATGGAGATGGCGAGTTGTATGATCAAGAGTCAGGCCTTACCACATAGTTTCTGGCTTGAGGTTGTTATGTGTGAGTATATGTACTTAACAAGTGTCCCAGGAAAGCACTACAGTCTATCACTCCATATGAGGCTTGGCATGATCACAAGCCATTTGTTGCTCATCTGTGTGTTTTTGGTTGTCTAGCATATGCATTAGTGCCTGAACAACATTGCAAAAAATTGGATGATAAAGCAATAAAATGTATTTTTGTTGGGTATAGTTCTAAAATTAAAGGCTATCATCTGTATCATCCACATACTAAACACATTCTAGTTAGCCATGATGTTTTCTTTGTGGAAGATGCTATTCAGCCATTGATTTCATGTACTAAGGAGACATTTGTTAGCTCCAAAGACATGTATGATACTTTGCTACCTCTTTTTATAGGTGGACAGTCTAGAATTGGTCCTAATGAGGCACTTCTCAGCCTTTGTAGGTTTCATGTGATGATGCAGATCATTTCATTTCTGATGTAGATTTACACGATGCACTTATTCATGAGAGCTCTCATATTGAGCAAGCAAGAACTATGCCAAAATGGTTGGTGCACACTTTGCGTGACAGCAAATTAGATGCACCTCTATCATATCGTACTCCATCAAGCTCTCATAGTGCCTCTTTTGCATCAGATTGCTATGTTATGGCTACATCTATTCTTTGTGTTGAGATTGAGCCTCTTTTGTTTGATGAAGCACAAATCTCAAAAATTTGGATGGCTACTATGCAATCAGAATATGATGTTATAATGAAGAATGGTACTTGGTCTTTATGTGACTTGCCTCGTGGCAAGAAGGCCATTGGCACTAAGTGGGTATACAAGCTGAAGTGTAAACCTTATGGTATAGTTTACAGGTATAAGGCTAGGCTTGTTGCAAAGGGTTATGCGCAAGAAAGAGGCATTGATTTTGATGAAATCTTTGCTCCTACTTGTCAAATGACTACTCTTCGTAGCATCTGTGCACTTGCAGCCCATCATGGTTGGAATGTACATTAGTTTGACATTAAAACTGCATTTTTGAATGGTGACTTGCATGAAGAAGTGTATGTTTTTCAGCCCGTGGCTTTGTGAAAAATGTTGGAGCAAGTCTATGACAAGCCTAAGTATTGGCTTGAGTCCCACAAAGTCATAGAAAAAGCCTTAAAATGAAGACAATGTAAAGTTCACTTGTGAACTACCTCTTGTAACTTTTGAAGAGTTTACTTAATGTAAAAGTGAAAGAATCTTAACTGGTTGAGTCCACTTGATCAAAAAGGGAAAGAGGAGCCACGAATTTGTGATTTGTGGTAGGTAGAGAATCAAATCAATCATTGATTGATTGGAGAGTGATTGAGGGAAGTTAGCCTCCCAAACTCAACTATAAATAGATGGCAGTTTTAGTCCTGGTTAGAGAGACCTATGTGAAGACCTCCAAGAGCTGAGCTTTATGCCATATAAAGGTGTGATTCCAAGGCACACATATGTATCATTAAGTCCATTGTATTTTACAAGCAATATACTTTCATTTTCATTATCATTTGGGTTCATATTTCGATGTTCTTGTGAAGTGTACTACTCACTGCCATATCTCTCAGTTTTCTCAGTGAGATTGCAGAGATGGTTTCTCTGAGCTTGGTGCATAATTTTCAGTGATTTAACTTGGTAAAGTTAGCTCTATAAGTCTACTATAAGCTCATCAATTTCCATTTCATTTAGGTATTGCAATCTTCAGTTATGTTCAGTTGAAGTCAACCCTGTCTGTCATTTTCACTTCTCTGTCAGGTACCCGACTTTTTTACTCATCTTTTCAGAGCTGTTTCTCAGTGCGTAATTATCCAAATTCCATGATTTAAAGCTTGTTGGATTCAGCTTACTGTCTAGTATAAGCATACAAATGTGCATAATCATTGGATTTTTTAAGCTTGAGTTATGTTCATTTTTCTGCTCACTAGTCTCAAACTATAGCAGCCCGTGAAAATCGAGATGATATCATCAGTTGCTAAACATCATTCTCAGTGTGTGGTTCATTATTTTTTATGATATTACTCTTGAAATTTAGCTCTTTTAGTTAACTAAAGTTCCCCAAGAGGAATTAAGCTAATTGCTATTGTCCTTAGAGAAATATGCAAAACACTGGACAAGTGTATGAACCAAAATAGCAAGTTTTTCACCTCTGAGCTAACTCCAACTTATCTATTTTGATCTATCTTTTTGTGAGTGATCTTCCAAGGTACATAGGGTGTCTAATACATCCATTGGCAAGCTAAAAGGGCCCACCATATACTCCTGGAGTTCATTTGGCTGGTGTAGATCAAGGATTTTGCAACACTCTTCATCTTCAAGCACATACCTATCCATCTCTTCACAGTGGTATCAGAGCAAGGTTGGACAACATGGCAGATGGATTTCCTTCATCAATTGACAAATTGGACAGAGGTAACTACTCAGCTTGGTCATTAAGAATGGAAGCTTATCTCCAAGGTAGAAGTTTATATGGTTATGTGGCTGGAGATGAAGTTATGCCAAGTTTCAAGAACAAAAGTCAACCAACACAAGAAGAGCAAGAAAGATTGAGCACATGGTGCTCCAAGGATGCACTTGCAAGGTCTTATCTCCTCAACTCTATCTCATATTTTTTGTTGCCTCACATTAGAAGTTGTAAGACATCTCAGGAAGTGTGGGATGCACTTCTTCTCTTCAAGTACCAAAGTTAGGAAGCATCAACTATGGCTGGATTTCACAACTCTCAAGAAGGCTCCCAAACAAAATGTGACTGATTTTGTCACAAAGCTCAAGGACATAGCAAATCAGTTGGGAAGCGTTGGAGAGGTAATAGATGAAGAGAAAATTGTAAGGCAGGTCATCAATGGCTTGAAGGCAGATGACAAGTGGGAAGCATTCACCACAGCTATGGATTTGTACATGGACATGCATGTACCTGATTTCAATACACTCATTGGACAACTACTTACTCAAGAGGCAAAGCTTATCAAAAATGGAGAAAGCTCTAAAGGTAATCAATCTTCAGCTTTATACACTGATAAAAGCAAGTCCAAAGATAACAAAGGAAAGGCAAAGAAAGTGGATGATGAAGCAGGTACATATCAAGCTAACTATGTAGGTAGAGGAAGACATGGCAGAGGTAGAGGAAGAGGAGGTAGACAAGGCAGGGGTAGATCCCAAGACTCCAACTCATGTTCTATTTGTGGATTAACTAATCATACAACTGAAAATTGCTTTAGGAATTCCAGGAATCAAAGAGGCAGAGGATACAATAGAGGAAGTTATGGCTACTCAAGAGGAAGGTTCAACAATTATCATGGCAACTACAACAACTACAATCATTCAAACCATCAAGGAGGCTACAAAGGAAGGAGAGACTACAATAACTACAAGAAGACTCAAACAAAGAGGATTCATTATTGATCATGAACATGGCTATGCTACAAGGTAAATCTGATGAGCATGTTTTCTACATAGATTCAGGTTGTTCAAATCATGTGGCAGGAAATGTGGCACTCCTATCAGATTTAGAAGATCCAAGGAATAAGCATGAGGTACAAACAGGAGATGACACAAAACATCCTGTGGAGAAAATAGGCAATGTCAAAGCACCTGATGGAAACATCAACCTACTAAGTAAGGTACTCTATGTCCCTACCATTACAAAGAATTTGATAAGTGTTGGGCAGATAGTAGAGAAAGGGTTGCAAGTCAGGTTCACAAAAGCAGGAGCATTTGTTGAAGATCCAAGTCAAGGATTTAGAAGAATTGCAAAAGGTGAAAAGGCAGGTAGATTGTTCACATTTGAATTACAAGACACTAGAAACATTGCTCTCTTTAATTATGGTAGTCAGACACTCAGAGAATTGGAAGTATGGCACAAAAGGTTAGCACATATTGGTGAAAGGTCATTAAAGCAAATTTGCAGGGACCAAAGTGTACTTGGACTCCCTAATTTGTCAAAACAACATATGATTTATAAGTGTAGTGCATGTCAATTTGGAAAGTCTCACAGGTTACCATTCATGAAGAAAGGTTATATGCATGGAGATCTCTTGGAGTTGGTTCATACAGATGTATGGGGACCTAGCAATGAAGCTTCAATATCTGGATCAAGGTATTATGTCTCCTTTATTGATGATTGCAGCAGATGGACTATCCTATTCTTTATGAAACACAAAGATGAAGTTTTTTATGTTTCAAAAGATATTTGGCTCTTGTGGAGAATCAAACAGGTAAATCACTAAAAAAGCTAAGGTCAAATGGAGGGGGAGAATACTTCTCCCATGAGTTTGATTCTTTTCTTCAAGAAAGAGGAATCAAAAGAGAGGTAACTACAAGGTACACTCCTGAACAAAATGGAGTGGCAAAAAGGAGGAATAGGACAATTGTTGAAGCTGCAAGGTCTATGTTAAATGAAAAGCATTTGCCTAATTATCTATGGGCTGAGGCTGTATCTACAGCCACTTACTTGATTAACAGGTTGCCTTCAAAATCCCTTGATGGGATGACTCCATATGAGGCTTGGAATGGAAGAAGACCAAGCTTAGATCATTGTAAAATTTTTGGACGTATTGCTTTTGCTCATGTTCCTTCACAGGTTAGAGGAAAGATGGATCCAAAGGCAGAAAGGTGTGTATTTATTGGATATGACAACAATCAAAAGGGCTACACGTTATACAACCCTACCAACAAAGGATTCTTGGTAAGCAGAGATGTAGTTTTTTATGAAAACAATTCATGGTATGAAGATTCATGCAGGAAGGTCAATTTACCATATAATCTTGAAGAAGATTTTCCAAAGCTTGGTAGAGAACAACCAAAGATTGGAAAACAAGACACCTCGGAGGATGATGAAGAATCTCATATGGAAAAGATCAAAGCATGGAAGTCTAAAGGTAAAGCAAAATTGCAGGGACTTGGACATGAGTCAGAATCATCACATTGTTAAACGATAATACTTCTATCCAACTTTCGGAAGAGTATTATCGGGTCCTCGGGTTCTTGGGAGTGGTAGGGGTCTATTAGATAGAGGCCCTGTACTATTTTCCCATCTAATCATTCCACATCTTATCTAATCCTTCATCAATATCCAAAATAGATTTGCAGACAATTCACAACAGTAAAATCGTTCTTAACACGGATCAAGTGTGTCAGTTCATTGCCATACTATCGTTCTTACTATTTAAAAGTTCTAACATCAAAGTTGTGGTTATCTTCCTCGTCCTCTCAACAAAGGTAAACAGAATATACCGTCTCTTATTCTATATTCTGATTATAACAGAATAAAACGTCGTACACAGAACTGCAACACCACAACAGATTACTCAATGGTTCACGATACTACACTTTCCAAGTTGTCATATTCATCTTCAATTACACAATCCGTTATACCAATGGTGTATACCAGAAAATTATTATCAACAGTGCGCATACATACCGTCGAAAAAATGGTATAACAGTATACTGAACGTCATCTACTGTAACACTTAATTCAGAGTACTCAAAAAGAGGTATATCCCAATATATTAATCAGATTCACTACTACAGAGAATAGTATCGCAGTTTCTTGCAGTTATCGATTAATCTTTCTTCTCAAGAAGTACTCAATGCTATGCACTTACAAAATAACAATCGTGACACAAACAACAGTTGAACTCTTGCTTTCTCTTGACGTCTCTAACTCTCTGTTTCTATCGAGTAAATTCCTGTTAACTAGCAATCCAAAACGTTCTCTCTCTCTCTCTGTCTCACACAGTAATCTCTGCTCCCACCAGCCCAGCGGAGTGGCGGACATTCTCTCTCTCTGTCTCTTCATCCTACTTTTTATTGCTTTCACATCCTTCATTTACCGACTCTTGCGTAATTTCCTGCATCTCCGTCATTTCAGCCAAAATTCTTGTTTGTCCTTTTTCTGTGGTTGCGGTTGTCTCGCTCCGTCGGCCTTGTAACAACATCATGGCCTAAGAAGATCTATGAGGGAAAAGAAAAAACCAGAAAGGTATGGGTTTGACACCTCATTAGTAACTAAACATTCTATCTACATAGCACAGGACATAAACCAAGAGGGGCCATCATCCTTTGAAGAGGCCAAAGCAAAATCAGAATGGAAGCATGCAATGAAGGAAGAGATTGAAGCACTTGAGGAAAACAACACTTGGGATTTGGTGCCCAAGACTTCATCCATGAAGGTAATAGGCTCAAGATGGGTCTATAAACTCAAGAAGAATTCTGATGGTTCCATTAACAGGTATAAGGCAAGGCTTGTAGCAAAAGGCTTTGCACAAACTCAGGGAATTGATTATGAGGAGACCTTCTCTCCTGTGGCAAAGATGTCTACTATTAGGGTTTTGCTTAGTATTGCCTCTTCCAAGAATTGGAAGATACTTCAACTAGATGTAAAGAATGCATTCTTGAATGGTTGGATAACAAAAGAGGTATATATGGCACAACCACCTGGTTTTGAGAATCAAGTTTATCCTGATTATGTGTGTAAACTTAACAAAGCATTGTATGGTCTCAAGCAAGCTCCAAGAGCTTGGAATTTCAGGCTTGTTTCATTCTTGCATGACAAAGGCTTTCAACCAAGCAAGGTAGATCCTTCACACTTTATCAAAAAGAGTAATTCTGAGATCATCTACCTATGTGTATATGTAGATGATATTATATTGACAAGAAATGATGCAGATGGTATGAAGAATATCAAAGATCAAATGAGAGAAGAGTTCAAGATAAGTGATTTGGGTTCACTTACCTACTTCCTAGGTTTGGAAGTTGTCTACAAAGATCATGGTTTGTTTCTCACTCAAAGAAAGTACATTAAGGACATGTTGGCAAAATTCAAGATGCAAGATTGTAAGATTGCAGGTACTCCAATGGAGGTCAATCACAAATTGAGCTCACATGAAGGTGAACTCATAGAGGACATCACATCATATCAAAGTCTAGTGGGTAGTCTCAACTATGCCACATTGACAAGAGTAGATATATGTTACAGTGTGAGTGTGCTAAGTCAATTTATGCACACACCAAGGAAACCACACATGGATGCTGCCAAAAGGATTCTCAAGTATCTCAAAGGAACCATAAATGAAGGACTTTATTATCCTTATGTATCTGATTTAGGTTTGAAGCTATTTTCTGATGCAGATTGGGCTGGCTCCAAAGAAGATAGAAGGAGCACTTCAGGTTATCTTACCTTTGCAGGTTCAAAGCTTATTTCATGGTCATCCAAGAAGCAACCCACAGTTGCTCTCTCTTCTACTGAAGCTGAATATAGAGGTCTTGCCATAGCTACACAAGAAACTATGTGGATGAAGACATTATTCAAAGATCTTGGATTGGAGTTTGGAACTCCAACTATTTATGGCGACAATATGAGTTCTATTCATTTGGCTAATAATCCTATTTTTCATGCAAGGACTAAACATATTGAAGTTCATTATCACTATGTAAGAGAGAAGGTTCTAAGCAAAGAGATTCAAATATCATATGTGTCCACTCATCAACAATGTGCAGATATTGTAACCAAAGCATTGGATGGTACAAAGCTCTACAAGTTCAAAGCCATGATTGGTTTGCAGGTAATCTTGGAAGATTGAAGACCTCAAGCATACTTGGCTTGAGGGGGAGTTGTTGGAGCAAGTCTATGACAAGCATAAGTATTGGCTTGAGTCCCACAAAGTCATAGAAGAAGCCTTAAAATGAAGACAATGTAAAGTTCACTTGTGAACTACCTCTTGTAACTTTTGAAGAGTTTACTTAATGTAAAAGTGAAAGAATCTTAAGTGGTTGAATCCACTTGATCAAAAAGGGAAAGAGGAGCCACGAATTCATGATTTGTGGTAGGTAGAGAATCAAATCAATCACTGATTGATTGGAGAGTGATTGAGGGAAGTTAGCCTCCCAAACTCAACTATAAATAGATGGCAGTTTTAGTCGTGGTTAGAGAGACCTATGTGAAGACCTCCAAGAGCTGAGATTTATGCCATATCAAGGTGTGATTCCAAGGCACACATATGTATCAGTAAGTCCATTGTATTGTACAAGCAATATACTTTCATTTTCATTATCATTTGGGTTCATATTTCCATGTTCTTGTGAAGTGTACTACTCACTGCCATATCTCTCAGTTTTCTCAGTCACATTGCAGAGATGGTTTCTCTAAGCTTGGTGCATCATTTTGAGTGATTTAACTTGGTAAAGTTATCTCTACAAGTCTAAATATGCTCATCAATTTTCATTGCATTTGGGTATTGCAATCTTCAGTTATGTTCAGTTGAAGTCAACCCTGTCTGTCATTTTCACTTCTCTATCACGTACCCGACTTTTTTACTCATCTTGTCAAAGTTGTTTCTCAGTGTGTAATTATCGAAATTCCATGATCTAAAGCTTGTTGGATTCAGCTTTTTGTCTAGTATAAGCATACAAATTTTCATAATCATTGCATTATTCAAGCTTGAGTTATGTTCATTTTTTTTCTCACTAGTATCAAACTGTAGCAGCCCGTGAAAATCGAGATGATGTCATCAGTTGCTAAACATCATTCTCAGTGTGTGGTTCATTATTTTTTATGCGATTACTCTTGAAATTTAGCTCTTTAAGTTAACTATACTTCCCCAAGAGGAATTAAGCTAATTGCTACTGTGCTTAGAGAAATATGTAAAACACTGGACAGGTGTATGAACCAAAATAGCAAGTTTTTCACCTCTGAGCTAACTCCAACTTATTTGCTTTGATCTATCTTTTTGTGAGTGATCTTGCAAGGTACATAGGGTGTCTAATACATCCATTGGCAAGCTAAAAGGGCCCACCATATGCTCCTAGAGTTCATTTGGCTGGTGTAGATCAAGGATTTTGCAACACCTCTTCATCTTCAAGCACATACCTATCCATCTCTTCACAAAAAAGGGCATGAAAACCAGGTGTGCAGGTTAAAGAAGGCATTATATGGTTTAAAGCAAGCACCAGGTGCTTGTAATGAGAAGATACATGCCTATCTAATTGCACATGGTTTTGAGAACAGTCCAATGGAAAGCACCTTATATGTTAAGCGTGCTCATGATGTGCTTCTCATCATTGTTGTCTATGTTGATGACATGTTGCTCACTAGTCCTATGGAGAAGTATTACTGATTTTAAGGCTGATTTGCGTGCCTCATTTGAGATGTCTCATTTGGGGCATTTGCATCACTTTTTTGGCATTCAATTTATGCAAGTTGATGGTGGAATGGCTTTGTGTCAAACGAAATATATTGACACATTATTGCAGCATTTTGGCCTCGAAGAATGTAAGCCTATTGCCACTCCTATGGAGATAGGTTTACGATTGAGTCTTCATGATGCTAGAGATGCATTTGATTATGTTCTTTATCAGCAGGTTGTTGGATGCTTGATTTACTTATGCATTACTTGGCCAGATATTCAATTTTCTATCTCATAGATGAGCAGGTTTATGCACTGCCCAGGAGTCAAGCATTGGTAGGCGGTTCAGCACATCTTTCGCTACTTGAGTGGTACTCGGGTACTTGTGTTGTTTTATCCCAAGGGGGGATCCCTACCGCCAGATTTGCATGCTTTTTCTGACTCTGATTGGGTTGGACGCTATGACACTCATGTGTCCACTAATGGCTTTTGCTTCATGCTTGGTAGCTAATGTATATCTTGGTTGAGCAAGAAGCAGCCTACTGTGGCCACTTCTAGTTGTGAGGCTGAGTATAGGGCAGCTTTCATAGCGATTGTTGAGTGTGTGTGGCTCAGATACCTTATGGCTGATTTGGGTGTTGGTCAGTCTTCTGCCACCACCATCTTCACTGACAGTCAGAGCGCATTGGCAGTTGCGAGGAACCTTGTGTTCCATGCTCACACTAAGCACATTGAGGTGCATTATCATTATGTCAGGGAGAGGTTCTCTGTTGGGGAGATGAGCTTGGCATATGTGCCCACGCAGGAGAACATTGCAGACCTTTTCACAAAGGTTGTGCCTAGGGAGAAGTTTGAAGCTTTCTACAAAGCTTTGGGCTTACGTCCACATTCTCTAGTAATACATTCAGTATTGTGTGTTGAGCTCCAAGCTTCTTCTTCTTCCTTGTGTTGTTCACGTGCTTCCGCAGACGTCTAACTCCAACAATAATGTAGATCCATATCATATCTTTTTTAATAAGATCGGGATTCTTGCTTTCAGCATGCCAAAAGCTCTTTCAACTGGCATCATTGTACTTGATTGGATGAAATTCCAATAATAGTTAAGATGCGACAACCCTTCTTTATAGCCATTGAATGGGACGAACATGTATGGTCGAGAAGGATATGCACAATCACCAACAAATCAATACTTACCTAGTTCACCTCTTGCACATCTCTATCTTAATTCACTTCTTGTGAAATTAAGAGAACCATGCATTGATCTTGCCCATCCTACATCATAATTCCAAATAGAGCAATTGACTGCTACTGTTATTTGCAACAGGATAGAGTGAAAACCTTTGCAATTTAGGTAATCAACATGCTTTTCACGTGGTGCAATTATATTGACATGGGATCCATCTATTGCACCCAGAAAGCTTTTGCTAACATTTCAAAGTGCGATGTTGAAAGCCATCTAATGTACATGTCTCTAAGACGAGATGCTACAATAGCTTTAATAAATTCATGCAAGCAACATGTGCTCTTTGAGCATCCGAAAGCATCCCCTATTCCCAAAAGAACATCTCTTATTGCCAGCATTATTAATGCAATAGCTACTCAATCTTGTAAAGTTATAGTGTCACGATAGTTTATGGTTTTCTTTTGCATAAAGGATCCAAGCTTTCTACACAAGTAATGGAAGGTTTCCTTGTTAATCCTCAAGATATGTTTGAGCATATTGTCACTATAAGCATTCAAAAGATAGATTTTAACAAAGTCATGAGGACAAGGGTAGGCCCATGCTTGCCTATGTTCATGACCTCTTCTTCGATCAATGGCATTATTCATTGTCATGATTGTGCCACACATTCATTTAAGTGCGACCAAGCATGTAACATGACATTTCAATGATTGAAGCTTGACTCTTGAAGTAACTCTATCATACTTAAAGCACATATTAAGATCCAACATATGCACATGCATACATGTAAATTCATTTATACATACATGCAACATATGTGCATGCATACATGTAACATATGCATATGTTGCATGCACATGCATACATAATGCATTAATGCATAATGCAACATATACAAATGCATACATAATTCATATATGCATACATGCAACATATACAAATGCATACATAATGCATACATGCATATTCAACATATGCACATGCATACCTGGAACATTCATTTATGCATACATGCAGCATATGCACATGCATACATGTAACATATGCATATGTTGCATGCACATGCATACATAATGCATTCGTGCATAATGAAACATATGCAAATCAATACATAATTTATTTATGCATACATGCAACATATGCATACATAATGCATAGATGCATATCCCAACATATGTACATGCATACATGTAACATTCATTTATGCATACATGCATCATATGCACGTGCATAAATGTAACATTCATTTATGCATACATGCAACATATGCACATGCATACATGTAACATTCATTTATGCATACATGCAACATATGCACATGCATACATGTAGCATATGCATATTGATGGAGAGTGTTAATCTCCAAAAGAACAAGCTACTCTTGAATTTAGAACACCTCTATATCAAGAGTAACTCCAAACCCTCATCAATTTAGAGGATCAATGATCAATTATCAAAATTTTGACCAAACTGTGAAGATGATGACTCTACAGAAAGTGTGTTGCACATAAATCTCTCATTGACTTACCAAATGTGTAAAGTTTTTGACAAAACTTTGCACAAGGTGTCACCTATAGTTTGCACACCTCCTCAAAGTTAAATCATTCCAAAAGACTTAGTAGATCTTGAGAAATGGACTTAACAAGTCACCTATGTCTGAAACTGTTCTTTTGAGAAGTCGATTCAGACACCTCTAACTTCTAACACTTGGTTCTCTTAATCTAGAAGCTGTTTATGAAAATGCTTTTAGTCATAGGTAGCTTACCTCCCAACCTAAAGATTGAGTGCTTGCTTGCTCAAAACTTTACACTGTGGAAGGAGAACTGACCAAAACATTAACATCAAATTTTGCACCTGTTTCAGGAACCAGTGAATATTTCTTCACATATGAATGTTCCTACTCATAATTCTCACAGGCTGTTTACAATTGGACTCTCAAACTTTAACCATAGACTCATTAACTATGGACTTAGAAATCTACAAAAGGATTCTTGAAATGATCAAGCACAGAAGGAGAATACACAGAAAGATCGGGTGCAACATTTTTCATTTCTGAGAAATTCTTACATCTGAGTAATGAGAGAGATTCTACTCACTTCTAAAAGTCTAATGACATCTAATTCTCCTCAAATCTTGTTCTCACATAATCTCTCTATTTTGCCCTGACATTTTCTTTGCATATATAGGCAAAATTTTTACAAGCTCATGACCATACACAAGTATATGATGAGCTGACTCTAAAATAATGTACATATGTATACACATCTTTATCTCCTTGATATGCATTTCCTTCATGCTTCATGACTTGGTCTTTTCTTCAATCCTTGACTTCAATTCTTCACCCAAAACTTCAATTGTTGATTGCCCTACACCAATAGCTCCCCCTCAATCATCAATTGAGGTTTTATCTATCTTCTTTATGCCTGCCATGTCTTTGAATCTTTGTAGCTTTGGTCCATCCAAGCTTTTGGTTAGCATATCAGCTATCTGATCTTTTGTTGAAGTATGTATGACTTCAATCTCTTTATCCATCATCTTCTCTCTTAGAAAGTGATACCGAATCTCAATGTGTTTAGTCCTGACATGAAACACGGGGTTAGCAGCTAAATACAATGAACTCATGTTATCTCCATGAATAGTGGGTGTACTCTGAATGATATCAAAACTCTTCATCAGAGTCTTAAGCCATATCACTTCCTTTGCAGCTTCAACCATACCTTTGTACTCTGCTTCTGTAGATGACAAAGCAACTGTGTGTTGCTTCTTTGAACACCAAGAAATTAGCTTATGTCCCACATAACACAAGTATCCATAAGTTGATCTCCTATCATTAGGATTACCTGCCCAATCTGCATCACTGTATATCTTTATGTTTGTATCTGATGTAAAACCATAATACAAACCCTGTTTGAGTGTACCTTTAACGTACCTCAACACTCTTTGTCCTGCAATCCAATGTTCTTTCCTAGGACAATGCATGAATTGAGACAAAACTCCAACTGCATATGACAAGTCAGGTCTAGTTAAAGTAGCATAAATCAAACTACCAACCAAACTTTGATATAGCTTCATATCTTTGAACTCTTCTCCTCCATATCTGCTTAACTTGTGATTCACCTCCATTGGAGTAGGTGCTACCCTGCAATCATCCATTTTAAACTTGATCAACAAGTTCTTCAAATACCTTTCTTGAGTTACATACACTCCATGTTGAGTGTATGAGATCTCCATGCCCAGGAAATATGACAAGTCTCCCAAATCACTGATCTTAAATTTTTTCTCCATTTGCTTCTTTAGGCTTTGAATGCCTTTCTCATCTGTACCTTTAAGAATTATGTCATCAACATATATGCACATGTAAATGAATCCATCATCACTTGCTTTAACAAGCAAGCTACTATCTGCCTTTGATACTTGAAATCCAAGTTCTTTCAAGAACTTCACAAGTCTATAATTCCATGCCCTTGGGGCCTGCTTCAAACCATATAAAGCTCTCTTGAGCTTACATACATACCCTGGATACCTTTCATCTCTGAATCCTTGGGGTTGCTCCATGTAAACATCATCTGAAATATAACCATTCAAAAAAGCATTCTTCACATCTAATTGACATAATTTCCATCCTTTACATGCAGCAATAGCTATGAATGTCCTGATGGTTGTCATCTTTGCCACAGGACTATAGGTCTCATCATAATCTATACCATAAGTCTGAGCAAAACCCTTCACAACAAGTCTAGCTTTATATCTAGACACACTTCCATCTGCATACCTCTTTGTCTTGTAGACCCATTTGCATCCAATGATCTTCTGGCTATTTGGTTTAGGAACCAACTCCCATGTCTGATTCTCCATCAATGCATCATACTCCTCCTGCATAGCTTTCTCCCAATTCTCCTTACCTTTTGCCTCTTCATATGTAGAAGGGTCTTCATCTGCCTTTATCATATAAGCATAATCTTCGGTAGCCAAAAAAGAAGTGCCATAGCTATACCTTGTAGGTTGCCATTTGTGTCTTGTTGACCTTATGAGTTCTCCACTTCTTGAAGTTTCTGGTTCATCACACTCTGGATCAAACCTTGGAACTTCTTCAACTTCAACCTGCACTTCATGGTTCTCCTCTTCATCAAATATCTGAACCTTTGATTTACCTTCCTTTTGATTCACAATTTCTTCATCACCTGCATAAATATTGATTGTACCTGCATACCAAGTACCTTGCTCATCAAATGTAACATCCTTAGACACAAGGAATTGTTTTGTGGATGGACTCCACAACCTATAACCCATCTGTTTATCATCATAACCAATGAATACATACTTCTCAGCTTTAGGTTCCAATTTATGCCTCAATTGTGATGGCACATATGCATATGTCAAACATCCAAATACTTTGCAATGATCTAGAGTAGGTCTCTTACCCCACCATGCCTCATATGGTGTCATACCCTACAAAGCTTTACATGGTAACCTATTGACCAAATAAGTAGTTGTGTTTACAGCCTCAGCCCACAAATAATTAGGGCAATTTTTCTCCTTCATCATTGACCTTGCAAACTCAACAAGAGTTCTATTTCTTCTCTCTGCTACACCATTTTGTTGAGGAGAGTACCTGCAAGTAATTTCACTTTTTATACCTGCATTCCACAAGTAATCACTGAACTCATTAGAGAAATACTCTCCCCCTCCATCTGACCTTAGTCTCTTCAATTTATGACCTGTAATTCTCTCTGCATACACATGATAATGTTTGAATGTATTGAATACTTCTTACTTATCTTTGATCACATAGATAGTGAGCCATCTGGTAGCATCATCAACATAAATCACATAATACCTTGAACCATTGATATTGAAATCTTTTGATGGTCCCCCCACATCTGTATGTACCAACTCAATCTTTTCTGAATACATAAAACCATGCTTGGAATAAGATTGCTTATGAGCCTTACCTAATTGACATGCCTCACATCTGTATGTCATATGTTGAACTGCAATATTAGGCAATCCAAGCATTGAACCATTATTAACCATATCTTTGATACCTCTTTCATTGAAATGTCCAAGCCTCTTGTGCCAAAGATCTAACTCAGAGATCTTATCTCCTCCATAAGTGAACAAGGCATGACCAACATTACCTTGGATCTTCAATGTGAACAATCTTCCTTCTTTCTTCCCTGAAACAATTTGTTTATACCCATTGCTAGGGTCTTCCACAAACACTCCTTCATTAGTGAACCTAACTTCATAACCTTTTTCAACAATTTGTCCTACACATCAGATTCTTAGGAATTGTAGGAACATACAAAACCTTACTCAAGAGAGTACTTCCATCCTTGGCCTTCACTGATCCAATTGACTTCACATTGTGCTTTGTATTGTCACCTGTTTGAACTACATGATTAGTTACCTTATTCTCCAAATCATTCATCAAAGCTATGTTGCCACTCAGGTGATTGCTACACCCTGAGTCAATGTAGAAGACTCTTTGGTCTTCACTTTGCCTTTCACAAAATGCATTCATTATCAATGTTGAATGCTCCTTCTGATCTGAAGCATAATTGTAGTAGGTATTGTTGTATTGTTGACTTTGGAATCCTCTACCTGCATTTCTTCCAAAGTAACCTCTACTACCTCTACCTCTGAAATTACCTCTTTGATTTCTGCCACCTCTTCCTCTTGAATTAAAATTCTGATTATATCCACCATTACTCTGAGTATTATGCCAACAATCATTAGCTAGATGATTTGTCTTACCACAAATCCAACAAGCTTTGACTCCATCTTTATTACTCCTGCCTCTTCCTCTACCTTTGCCACCTCCTCTTCCTCTTAGGAAGTTAGCTTGGCTAGTTGCACCTTCATCCTCATTTGCTTGTTGTTTTCATTTGCTATTTTTCTTTGTATCCTTTGAATACATTGCATGACCTGTACTCTTATCACCTTCACCTTTGACATCCTGCTCAAAGGTTAACATATGTCCTAGCAACTGATTTAAGTCAGGAGTAAAATGATCAAGTGATAATTCAGTAGAAAAAATGAATGGCTTCCATTTGTCATCATCTCTCAAACCTGTGAGGATTTGCCTTACCAATTTATCCTCCTCAATGTCTTCATCAACTACTCCTAATGCATCTGCAATGTCCTTCATCCTTGTTACATAATCTGAGATGGATTGAGAGGCCTTCTTCTTGAAAGTGGTAAATTCTGCCCAAAAGGATGTCTTCCTTGACTTTGTGGTGTTTTGAAAATGCTCCTCCAAAGCATTCCATATATCACTTGCACTTTCAAAACCTCTAATGTGAGGTAGCAAGTAATCATTGACTTCCATATAGATAATGCTCCTAGCTTGAGCATCTTTCTTCATCCAATTCTTCAATTCTGATAATTCCTCCCTAGTTGGAACACTAGGATCTCTAAATTGAGGCTTTTCTTCTTCACCTGTAATATAAGCTATCAAGTCTTTGCTCATAAGATGAGCTTCCATCCTCATTGACCATGCTGGATAGTTCTCTCTATCCAACTTCTCTATCTGAAGAGAATCTCCCATCTTTTCTTCACCTGTATATTGAATTCTTCAAACTTTATGAGTAATAGATCTACCTTTACTTCAAATAATGTTCCTTTTGTCTTACTTGATGTCGTAAGACCTCCTTCTCAAGCTTTGCCCTCAAGCTTTCACCTTTTGAACCTTCAGATGTTGAACTCTTTATGACTACAGCACTCAGGATCCTCCTTTCTTCAATTCTGATGCTTCCTACTCTGATACCACTGATGGAGAGTGTTAATCTCCAAAAGAACAAGCTACTCTTGAATTTAGAACACCTCTATATCAAGAGTAACTCCAAACCCTCATCAATTTAGAGGATCAATGACCAATTATCAAAATTTTGACCAAACTGTGAAGATGATGACTCTACAGAAAGTCTGCTGCACATAACTCTCTCATTGACTTATCAAATGTGTAAATTTTTTGACAAAACGTTGCACAAGGTGTCGCCTATAGTTTGTGCACCTCTTGGAAGTTAAATCATTCCAAAAGACTCAGTAGATCTTGAGAAATGGACTTAACAAGTCACCTATGTCTGAAACTGTTCTTCTAAGAAGTCGATTCAGACACCTCTAACTTCTAACACTTGGTTCTCTTAATATAGAACCCGTTTATGAAAATGTTTTTATTCATAGGTAGCTTACCTTCCAACTTAAAGATTGAGTGCTTTCTTGCTCAAAACTTTACATTGTGGAAGGAGAACTGACCAGAACATTAACATCGAAGTTTGCGCCTGTTTCAGGAACGAGTGAATACTTCTTCACATATGAATGTTCCTACTCATAATTCTCACAGCTTGTTTACAATTAGACTCTCAAACTTTAACCATAGAATCATTAACTATGGACTTAGACATCTACAAAAGGATTCTTGAAATGATCAAGCATAGAAGGAGAATATACAGAAAGATCAGGTGCAACATTTTTCATTTCTGAGAAATTCTTACATCTGAGTAATGAGAGAGATTCTACTCACTTCTAAAAGTCTAATGACATCTAATTCTCCTCAAATCTTGTTCTCACATAATCTCTCTATTTTGCCCCGACATTTTCTTTGTATATATAGGCAAAATTTTTACAAGCTCGTGACCATACACAAGTATATGATGAGCTGACTCTAAAATAATGTACATATGTATACACATCTTTATCTCCTTGATATGCATTTCCTTCATGCTTCATGACTTGGTCTTTTCTTCAATTCTTGACTTCAATTCTTCACCCAAAACTTCAATTGTTGATTGACCTGCACCAACACATATGTTGCATGAACATGCATACATAATGCGTTTATGCATACTGCAAGATATGCAAAAATTCACAAAAATAGATAAGCACATATGCAAGTAGAGGAGAGAAAGAAAAAGAAATCAATGGAGTTATGGTAGGATAAAGCCATGAGATTAGAAGCCACTGTAGTTCAACATAAAAACGGAGTAGAATTTATGGAAGAAAAATCTAAAAAACAACTCGTGATGATCAAAAATCTAGAGGTAAAAGTAAAACAATCAGAATCAAGAAATAAAGTGTTACAAACTTCTTACCAAGTTCTCAAGAAAGAAAATAATGAAATAAATCATATGTCAATGGGAGAAAGCATGATGATGTGCCCGATAGTAAAATAAAAGAGGTTCAACATAGAGAATGTGATAGAGCTCTTCTAAGACTATTGGTTGCTAGGGTATAGATGATGGAATATATCCAAAACATTCGCATTCATTATGAAGATAGAATAGTTTAATTTGCACTTGAAAATGGATTCAAACCAAAGCACCATCACTCGGTTGCAAATGGGCTAGGAATTCCATTTCGCATGGTGATGGGAAGTATAAAGAATTATCAAACTCCAAGATTAGGTGCTACTTCAAATGATTTTTTAGAATATGTATCGATGTTAGTCACAAAATAGATTTTTGAGAGACATAATCCAACATGGAGGATTAAGTGGCTAGATGAAAATAAGGAATGTAAAAAGATATGGTTGGAGGTACCAAATCATATGAAGATTAATCTAGCATATTGTCCAAAAATATGCAAGAAGGTGGAATTGGCTAAAGTTCTAGCAAAGGGAAAACAAGGTGTTATTACTTCTAGGTGGTTAGATTTTCCTAAAATTGGAGGACCGAATAAAGGTTCATGGCCAACCAAATAATAGATGGTTACAACTTGTAAATTTGTAATAGACATTTTGGTTGAACTGAATGATCTAGCTTGTATATTAATGTTGATATATTTAGGTAGTGATGTGTGTGAACACACTAGGACTGTCGGGGCACTTTTTCCCTCTTTAGGAGGTTTTTTCCCCCGGCTTGTATATATGCCTACTGCCCTAATGGGCTACTTATCTTTGTACATTCTCTAGTAATACATTCAGTACTATGTGTTGTGCTCCAAGCTTCTTTTCCTTCCTTGCGTTGTTCGCATGCTTCCGCAGATGTCCATCTACAACAATTGGTATCAGAGCAGGTCGTCACTTCATCTAGGGTGCCATCGACACTCCTCCGATTGCAGTCTTAGAATCGCATGACTTTGGGTGAACATACTTAGCGTGTTTTCAAGATCAAAACAGCTTTGTTGTGTGGTGTCGAAATCGCGATCTGAGCTCGTTTCGGCCTCCGAACGCACTATCATAGCGCTTGTGCAGGCTATTTTGTCTTTTTGTGCCAAGGGTATATACTAGTTTCTGTTCGCCAGTATAAGCGTCTCGAAGTCTGTTACGGGTCTAACAAAATTTGTCTGGGCAGTTCTATTCAACTTTTTGAGATACAATCAATTTTCTGCATCAAGGTATTTTTGTCACTAGCCATGGCTGAAAGCAGTGATGTATTCCATATGTTGGATGTTGAGGATAAGTTGGATGGTGTGGGCGATTAACTTTCGCTCCTATACCAACTGTTGGTGATCTCACGACTCTGAGACCACTTCTTGATGGCCGTTACGGCAAAGGCTTGAACCTTGTCAAGTGTGCGGAAATTGTTGCGCCACCGAAAAGATGCTAAGCTAGAGTGATATTAGAACACTTCTATAATCAGCACTAGCTTAGCAAGATTACTATCACTCAACATATAAAACTGCGCTTTGAATTTACTGGAAAATTCTACCAGAACTTCACCGGACTGTCATCACACTGATACCGTAGTTATATCGGGATCTTACCGGAATCAACTCCTATTCTGTTTGTAATTACTTCAAGTGAGTATACAAGACGTAAGGAAGTGATGCATGAACTTCCTTCACTGAGTGAACTCTTTCTGAAGTTTAAGAAAAAACTTCTCCAGTTCAGAATGTCTCTTTTCGGTTAGACTTTGTACTGTGTGTACATATCCATTTCACCGAAATCTTTGATGAACTGATAGTAGAGATGTCTACCTATAAGATAAGCTAATTCTCATACAAAACTTTAATTTACTCTGCGAGATATACTTCGTTGTTCTACCGGAAAACACGTTTTCTGAGAAAACTGTAACTGACCGAAAATGTGTTTACTGAGATAACTGTATTTGACCGAGACATTCGTTGACTGAGAGAGTACCGAGGGACACGCTTACTAACGAACTGTAACTGTTAACGGTTAACGAACTTTCCACCGTAACACAAAAATACTCAGAGTTCTTCACATACAAACAGTGCGCGCAAACTTCCACATGAACATGTGTTTTCTATGAGAGAAGATGTGTACAAATTAGCTTGGCCTCTTCTTGCTCAAGCTATGGAAACTCTCCTACACTGACTAGTTCCTTCTACCATCTCTCTCAGATGAACACCTGACATTTCAGGTTTCTATTATTCATCTGTACATACACAATCTATAGCGTCTTCTGAGAACTTCTCACTCTCTCTCTTCACTCTCTGTACATACGCGATCTCTGGCGTCTTCTCACTTCCTCATATCACTCCACTCCTTATCTGACCTCTTTATGTGCTCTATTTAAACTGTGTGCTTTCCTCATGCACGTTCTAGTTCGCACTTCCCTCTTCTTATTCTTATGCACGTTCAATCTGTATATACAGTTTGATTCGGTGTAACGAACTATGATTCTGCAAGATTCTGTATTGTACATAACGGTCGTGAATTAAAGGTGAGTATTTGATTCCGCTTCTCTATCTTTCTTTTTTCTTTATGTCTGTCTGTATGTCAAATTCATGAGTGATTCTTCAACAGCTCCCCCTCAATCACTAATTTGACTCTTCCTGTCTTTATATATCTTCCTTTCTTTTATACATGCCATTTCTTTGAATCTGCTTGTCTTTGTTCCATCCAAGCTCTTTGTCAAAATATCTGCAATCTGATCTTTTGTCGGAGTGTATACTATTTCTATCTCCTTCTCCATTACCTTTTCCCTCGGGAAATGATACTGAATTTCTATGTGCTTTGTTCTTGCATGAAATATTGGATTTGCTGCAAGATACAGCGAGCTCATATTATCTCCATGTATGATAGGTATACTTGATCAATACCCATGCTTTTGAACAAGGTCTGCATCCATATCACTTCTTTAGCTGCTTCTACAAGTCCTTTATATTCTGCTTCTGTTGACAATAAAGCCACTGTGTGCTGTTTCTTCGAACACCAGCTTACTAGCTTATCTCCTAGGTATATCATATACCCATGTGTTGATCTTCTGTCATCTTGACTTCCTGCCCAGTCTGAGTCACTGAATGCTCTCAGCTGTATATCTGACGTAAAAGGATAACATAATCCTTCCTTTATAGTTCTTTTTATATATCTAAGAACTCTCTGTCCTGCAATCCAATGTTGATCTTTCGGACAATGCATAGACTGTGAGAGAACTCCCACTGCATAGCTAAGATCCAGTCGTGTTAGTGTAGCGTAGATTAAGCTTCCCACTAACGATTGATATTTCCTCATATCTTTAAATTTTGCACCACTGTATTTACTGAGTTTATGATTTGCTTCAAGCGGTGTTGAAGCTTCTTTGAAATTCTCCATATTAAACTTCTTCAGTAAGTTTAGGAGATACCTTTCTTGCGTAACATATACACCATGATCTGTGTATGTGATTTCCATTCCTAGAAAGTATGACAACTTTCCTAGATCACTGATCTGAAACTCCTTTTCTAGTAATTTCTTTACTTCTTTAATTCCTTCATCTGAAGTACCTGTGATTATAATGTCGTCTACATAAATGCAAATGTAGATCATACCTTCTTCTGTTCTCTTAATGAGTAGACTTGCATCTGCTTTCAAACTTTGGTATCCAAGTTCATTAAGATATTTCACAAGCCTGTAATTCCAAGCTCTTGGAGCTTGCTTCAGTCCATAAAGTGCTTTTCTCAATCTGCAAATGAAGTTTGGGTATCTGAAACTTACAAAACCTTCTGGTTGTTCCATGTAGACTTCATCTGATATATATCCATTCAAAAATGCGTTCTTTATATCTAGCTGACTTAGCTTCCATCCTTTTGATGCTGCTATAGCAATCACTGTCCTTATGGTTGACATCTTTGCCACCGGACTAAACGTCTCATCGTAATCTATGCCATGCGTCTGAGCATAGCCCTTGATAACCAGTCTAGCTTTGTATCTGGCTATCCTTCCATCTGCAAGCTTCTTAACTTTGAAAACCCATTTGTTTCCAATCACATTCTTACCATTTGGTTTCGGAACAAGTTCCAATGTCTTGTTCTCTTCCAGGCGATAAACTCTTCTTCCATTGCTTCTTCCCATTGCTTCTTGCCTTTAGCTTCATCATAGTTCTGAGGTTCTTCATCATCTTTGATCATATATGCGTAATTTTTCTGGGTTATGTACGAGGTATCATAGGAATACCTTTCTGGTTGTCTTCTATTCCTGTTTGACCTTCTTGGTTCAAACTCTTCATGTGTATCTGAATACACGTCTTCATCGAATCCCTGTTCATCTTCATTTCTCATACCTGATTCGATCCTGGACGTACTTGCCTGCATATAGTCTTCATCTCTATTCACCTGTACAATTGATTTCTCTTTCTCTTTTCTTCTTACTTCTTCTTCAAATTCTTCCGTTGTGTGACTTTGATCTATATACCAGCTTTTCTGTTCATCAAATGTAACATCTCTGGAAACAGTAAACTGTTTTGTTAGAGGACTCCACAACCTGTAGCCCATCTGTTTTTCATCATATCCGACGAACACATATTTCTCTACTTTTGGTTCAAGCTTATGTCTGAGTTGTGATGGTACATAAGTGTAAGCTACTGATCCAAACACTTTGCAATGATCAAGTGTTGGCTTCTTTCCCCTGCAAGCTTCATACGGGGTCATTCCATCTAATGGCGTACATGGTAATCTGTTTACCAAGTATGTAGCTGTATTTACAGCTTCAGCCCAAAGATAATTTGGACAATCTTTTTCCTTTAGCATAGCTCGTGCAAACTCTACTAGAGTTCGGTTCCTTCTTTCTGCTACACCATTTTGTTGTGGTGTATACCTGCAGGTTATTTCTCTCTTAATACCTTCATTCCAAAGATAGTCATTGAACTCTCGGGAGAAGTATTCTCCCCCTCCATCAGACCTCAGTCTCTTCAGCTTTCGTCCTGTGAGTCTTTCAGCATATGCATGAAAATGCCTGAAAGCTCCAAACACTTCTGATTTCTCTTTCAAAACATAAAGAGTTATCCACCTTGTAGCATCATCAATGAATAGAACATAATACCTCGAGCCGCTGATTGATCCTTCTTTTGTTGGACCCCATACATCTGTATGAATGAGTTCAAGAACTCCGTCATGTTTGAATCCTTTCTTCTGGAAAGGTAACTTGTGGGCTTTTCCCATCTGACATGCTTCGCACTTATGAATCATATGTTGATTCTGTACATTCGGTAATCCCAGTACTGACTGATTCGCAATCATAGCTTTAATTCCTTTTTCATTAAACTGACCTAATCTCTTATGCCAGAGATCAAGTTCTGTAATCACCTTATCACCATGTGTGAGCAATGCTTGGCCGATATTCCCTTGTACTCTTAAAGTAAAGAGTCTTCCTTCTTTCTTACCAGAGACGATATGATTGAATCCGTTCTCGGGATCTTCTACAAATACTCCTTCATTCGTAAATCTGACCTGAAAACCTTTCTCAACTATCTGTGCTACGCTAATCAAATTTTTCGGTATTGTTGGAACATACAGAACATTGGTTAGCAAATCTACTCCACTCTTACATTTCACTTTTCCAATTGAATGTACACTATGCCTCGTATTGTCACCTGTTTGAACAGTATGACTGGAACTACCTTTTTCCAATTCTGGCATTAGTTCTATATTTCCTGACAAATGATTAGAACATCCAGAATCAATGTAAAATACCTTCAGGTCTTTGTTATCTGATGTGCTGATTGAGTTCATCATCAATGATGTATGACTTTCATTCTGAGTGTCATTTGCGTAGTTGTTGTAGGTGGTGTTGTAGGATTGATTCTGTCCCCAACTTCTTGCTCCACCTCTACCATAGCCTCCTCTTTGATTCTGTCTACCTCTTTGAAAGTTATTCTGATATCTTTCGCTTCTAGCTCTGCTGTTCTGATTTTGATTTGATCCTTGTTGATTGTGCCAGCAATCATGAGCCAAATGATTACTTAGTCCACAGATGCAGCAAGCCTTCTTGTTATTGCTCTGGCTACCTCTTCCTCTTCCAAAGCCTCTTGCTCTTCCTCTGTCGGTGCCTTTACCTCTTGCATAATAAGCTTGAGAACTCGACTCTTCTTCGTCTTTTGACTTACCTTTATCCTTCTTCTTGTTCTTCATGTACATTGCAGAACTTTGTCCTTTATCTGCATCTCCTTTTAGGTCTTGCTCATATGTGAGCATCAAACCAAGCAACTGATTTAAATCTGGTACAAAATGATTTAGAGATAGTTCATTCGAGAGTACAAAAGGTTTCCACCTTTCATCTCCTCTCAAACCTGTTAGCAGTTGTGCTATCAATCTGTGATCTTCGACATCTTCATTTATGGATCCAAGGCTATCTGCTAGATCCTTCATCTTAGTAACATAGTCACTAATGCTTTGATTCGACTTCTTTTTGAAGGTTGTGAACTCGGACCATAAGCTAGCCTTCCTAGCTTTTGTAGTATTTTGGAAGTGATCTTCCAACGCACTCCATATGTCCTCCGCTTTCTCCAGGCCTCTGATGTGCGGTAGTAGATGGTCTGTAACGCTATTATAAATGTAAGCTCTTGCCGTTGCATCTTTCTTCTGCCATAGCTTCAAGGCTTCTAATTCTTCTTTTTCCGGTTGACTATCATCTTCGAAAGTCGCCTTCTTTTCTTCTCCGGTCACATACATCATTAAGTCCTTACTCATAAGTAAGGCGTCCATGCGCATTACCCACGCGGGATAATTATCTCTGTCCAATTTATCAATTTGGACATGATCTTCCATGATCTTCTTGTTTCTATTACTTCCGGTGACTTTTGAGAATCTTTCTGCTCTTCAGAACCTTTCTCGTTCTGGTACCACTTCTTGTGGTTAACCGGCTCTGGCACCAATGATGGTGAATACTCTCGCTCTTATGCCAATTGAGGGTGGATATTCTGGCTCTGATACCACTTGTGGGCGATTAACTTTCGCTCCTATACCAACTGTTGGTGATCTCTCGACTCTGAGACCACTTCTTGATGGCCGTTACGGCAAAGGCTTGAACCTTGTCAAGTCTGCAGAAATTGTCGCGCCACCGAAAAGATGCTAAGCTAGAGCGATATTAGAACACTTCTATAATCAGCAGTAGCTTAGCAAGATTACTATCACTCAACATATAAAACTGTGCTTTGAATTTACTGGAAAATTCTACCAGAACTTCACCGGACTGTCATCAGACTGATACCGTAGTCATACCGGGACCTTACCGGAATCAACTCCTATTATGTTTGTAATTACTTCAAGTGAGTATACAAGAAGTAAGGAAGTGATGCGTGAACTTCCTTCACTGAGTGAACTCTTTCTGAAGTTTAAGAAAAAACTTCTCCGATTCAGAATGTCTCTTTTTGGTTAGACTTTGTACTGTGTGTACATATCCATTTCACCGAAATCTTTGATGAACTGATAGTAGAGATGTCTACCTATAAGATAAGCTAATTCTCATACAAAACTTTAATTTACTCTGCAATATATACTTTGTTGTTCTACCAGAAAACACGTTTTCTGAGAAAACTGTAACTGACCGAAAATGCGTTTACTGAGATAACTATATTTGACCGAGACATTCGTTGACTGAGAGAGTACCGAGGGACACGCTTACTAACGAACTGTAACTGTTAACGGTTAACGAACTTTCTACCGTAACACGAAAATACTCAGAGTTCTTCACATACAAACAGTGCGCACAAACTTCCACATGAACATGTGTTTTCTATTAGAGAAGATGTGTACAAATTAGCTTGGCCTCTTCTTGCTCAAGCTATGGAAACTCTCCTACACTGAGTAGTTCCTTCTACCATCTCTCTCAGATGAACACCTGACATTTCAGGTTTCTGTTATTCATCTGTACATACGCGATCTATGGCGTCTTCTGAGAACTTCTCACTCTCTCTCTTCACTCTCTGTACATACGCGATCTCTGGCGTCTTCTCACTTCCTCATATCACTCCACTCCTTATCTGACCTCTTTATGTGCTCTATTTATACTGTGTGCTTTCCTCATGCACGTTCTAGTTCGCACTTCCCTCTTCTTATTCTTATGCACGTTCTCTCTGTATATACAGTTTGATTCGGTGTAATGAACTCTGATTCTGCAAGATTCTGTACTATACATAACGGTCGTGAATTAAAGGTGAGTATTTGATTCCGCTTCTCTATCTTTCTTTTTTCTTTATGTGTGTCTATATGTCAAATTCGTGAGTGATTCTTCAACAAATGGTATCAACTACCCATTATGGGCTTATATGATGCAACATGTATTGGTTGCAAAAGGATTGTGAAACATTGTGCAGGGTGTTCAAAAACGTCCTATCACACCTGCAAATGTTACAACTACAGGTACAGAAGCTAAGGCAGAAGGTGTCGAAGATGATGATATTCTACATATTCCTCTTCATGCTACTATTTCCACTACACCTATTGCAGAGCAAATTCGTGGAAATGGCAGAGATGCCTAGGCACATGCATTGATAGCTTTGTCTGTCAAAGGTGCCATTATTCCTCACATTCGCTCTTGCAGAACAACTAAGGATGCTTGGGATACACTTACCACATTGTACCAAGCTATGAATGAGGCTCGTGTTGCTTACCTCCGAAAACAGTTGGAGAGTGAGCACATGAATGAAAGTGATTCTATGGACAATTTTCTAACAAAGATAAAAGACTTGAAGGAACAATTGATTTCTGCTGATGAGGATATACTAGATAACTCACTTGTGCTGACCGTTCTGAATGGTTTTCCTGATTCATATCAGAGTTTTGCTTCTACTCTTTGGTTAATGATGAAAGGCAATCCAAATGCCTTATCATTTGAGGAGTTAGTCTCTGTTCTGTTGCAAGAAGATCAGTCCAGGCAGAACAGGTCCATTATGCGTGTTGCAGATCTAGCTTTCATGGCTAGTCACAAGGGCAAAGGAAAATGGAGCTCTTCAATTAGTAAGCAAAAATCTGCAAATGCTGCACATTTGAAGAAGGAAGATAAAGTTGAGAAGAAATCAAAAAAGTAGAAATTGTTCTGCAAGTACTGTAAAGGGAATGATCATATCATAAAGCACTATCCAAAACTGGCTGCTAAAGAGGCAAAGAAGAAAGAGCCTTGAATGGTTGTTGTAGAGGCCTCTACACCAAAAACAGAGTATGTTAATCTTGTGCAGGAAGAAGAATGGGCGTTTACTAATGTCTGTTTTGACCCATCTTCTCATGAGCAGTGCATGTCTGTAGTAGACTCAGATGTTTGGTATTTTGATAGTGGGGCGACCAAACACATTACCTCATAGCACAGTTTCTTCTCTTCACTTGAGCTTGCCCCTAGAGGCAATACTGTTACATGCGCCAACAACTCCTCTTATCTTGTTTATGGGAGTTGGTAAGATCATTTTGACTACTGTTGATGGCAGATCTTTCACTTTGTCAGATGCTTTCTTATCAAGAAGAACCTGTTATCAGTTTCTGCATTAGCCAAGATTGTCTTGGTCGTGAAATTTGTTGATGATAGGTGTACAGTTCATGATATGTCAAATGGCTGCCCAAACTTGAGGCATCTAGAAAACATGTTTGTGAAGTTTTTATTTTGGGCAAAATGTAGCATTCCTCATTTCCAAAAGATGGTTCAATTCAGGATACTCAAAAATTGCAGCTTGTACATAGTGATGTATGTGGTCCTATGCAGACACCTTCTTTTGGAAATTATCTTTACTTCGTGACTTTCATTGATGATTTTTCCAGGCATGCATGGGTATATCCATTGAAGGCAAAGTCGGAAGTGTTCATGTGCTTCAAACAATTTTTGGTTTTGGTTGAAAATCTGTCAGCATGTAAAATGGGCATCCTCCGTTCAGATCGAGGGGGGGAATATATGTCTTCTGATTTTAATGCATTTCTCGTTGAACATGGGATAAAACACTAGTGTATAGTGTCGTATATACCTCAACAAAATGGAGTTGATGAATGAAAGAACATGTCACTCATGGAGATGGCAAGGTGTATGGTCAAGATTCAGGCTTTACCACATAGTTTCTGGCTTGAGGCTGTCATGTGTGTAGCATATGTACTTAATAGGTATCCCACTAAAGCACTGTAGTCTATCACTCCATATGAGGCTTGGCATGATTGCAAGCCATCTATTGCTCATCTACGTGTTTTTGGTTGTTTTGCATATGCAGTAGTGCCTGAACAACATCACAGAAAATTGGATGATAAAGCAATAAAATGCATTTTTTGTTGGGTACAGGTCTGAAAGTAAAGGCTATCATATGTATCATCCACAGACTAAACACATTCTGGTTAGCCGTGATGTTGTTTTTGTGGAAGATGCTATTCAACCATTGCTTTCATGTACTATGGAGACATCTGTTAGCTCCAAAGACATGTATGATACTTTGCTGCCTCTTTTTACAGGTGGACAGTCTAGTGCTGGTCCTAATGAGGCAACTTCTCAACCTTTGCAAGTTTCATGTGATGATGCAGAACATTCCACTTCTGAATCAAATTTACATGATGCACTAGTTGATGAGAGAGTTGATATTGAGGAGGCAAAAACTATGCCAAAATGGCTAGGGGAGACTTTGCGTGATAGCAAATTAGATGCATATCTATCATATCATACTCGTTCAGGCTCTCATAGTGCCTCTTTTGCATCAGATTGCTATGCTATGGCTACGTCTAGTCTCTGTAATGAGAATGAGCCTGTTTCATTTGATGAAGCACAAAATTCAAAAAATTGGATGGCTGCTATGCAATCTGAATATGATGCTATAATGAAGAATGGTACTTGGTCTTTATGTGACTTGCCTCCTGGCAAGAAGGCCATTGGGACTAAGTGGGTATACACACTGAAGCATAATCCTAATGGTAACAATGGACCGGTATAATGTGAAGAGATGGATAGGTATGCGCTTGAAGATGAAGAGGTGTTGCAAAATCCTTGGTCTACACCAGCCAAATGAACTCCAGGAATATATGGTGGGCCCTTTTAGCTTGCCAATGGATGTATTAGACACCCTATGTACCTTGGAAGAGCACTCTCAAAAAGATAGATCAAAACAGATAAGTTGGAGTTAGCTCAGAGGTGAAAAACTTGCTATTTTGGTTCATACACCTGTCCATTGTTTTGCATAATTCTCTGAGCACAGCAGCAATTAGCTTAATTCCTCTTGGGGAAGTCTAGTTAACTTAAAGAGCTAACTTTCAAGAGTAATCTCATCAAAAATAATAAACCACACACTGAGAATGAGATTTAACAAGTGATGACATCATCCCGATTTTCACGAGCTGCTATAGTTTGAGACCAATGAGCAGAAAAATGAACATAACTCAGAATGTAGGAATTCAATGATTCTGAAAATTTTGATGGTTATACTAGACAGTAAGTTGAATCCAACAAGCTTTAAATCACTGAATTTGGATAAGTAACCACTGAGAAATGGCACTGACAAGGTGAGTGAAAAAGTCGGGTACCTGATAGAGAAGTGAAAATGAACAGACACTGTTGTCTTCAACTGAACATAACTGAAGATTGAAACATCCAAATGACATGAAAATTTGTGAGCATATAGTAGGCTTATAGAGCTAACTTTAACAAGTTAAGTTATTGAAAATGATGCACCAAGCTCAGAGAAACCATCTCTGCAATCTGACTGAGAAAACTGAGAGTAATGGCAGTGAGTAGTACACTTCACAAGAACATGGAAATATGAACCCAAATGATCATGAAAATGAAAGAATATTGCTTGTACAATACAATGGAATTACTGATACATATGTGTGCCTTGTAATCACACCTTGATATGGCATAAAGCTCAGCTCTTGGAGGTCTTCACATAGGTCTCTCTAGCCACGACTAAAAGTGCCATCTATTTATAGTCGAGTTTGGGAGGCTAACTTCCCTCAATCACTCTCCAATCAATCAATGATTGATTTGATTCTCTACCTACCACAAATCACGAATTCGTGGCTCCTCTTTCCCTTTTTGATCAAGTGGACTCAACCACGTAAGATTCTTTCACTTTTACATTAAGTAAACTCTTCAAAAGTTACAAGAGGTAGTTCATAAGTGAACTTTACATAGTCTTCATTTTGAAGCTTCTTTTATGACTTTGTGGGACTCAAGCCAATACTTAGGCTTGTCATACACTTGCTCCAACATATAAGGCTAGACTTGTTGCAAAGGGTTATGCACAAGAAAGAGGCATTGATTTAATGAGACCTTTGCACCTAATTGCCGAATGACTACAGTTCGTAGCATTTGTGCACTTGCAGCTCATCATGGTTGGAATGTACATTAGTTGGACATTAAAACAGTATTTTTGGATGGTGAATTGCATGAACAAGTGTATGTTTTTCAGCCCCGTGGCTTTGTGTAAAAAGGGCATGAAAACCAGGTGTGCAGGTTAAAGAAGGCATTATATGGTAAAGCAAACACCACGTGCTTGGTATGAGAAGATACATGCCTATCTGATTGCACATGGTTTTGAGAACAGTCGAACTCAAAGCACCTTATATGTTAAGCATGTTAATGATGTGCTTCTCATCATTGTTGTCTATGTTGATTACATGCTGCTCATTGGTCCTATTGAGAAGCATATTGCTGATTTTAATGTTGATTTGCATGCCTCATTTGAGACGTCTGATTTGGAGCATTTGCATCACTATTTGGGCATTCAGCTTATGCAAGTTGATGGTGGAATGGCTTTGTGTCAAACGAAATATATTGACACATTATTGAAGCATTTTGGCCTTGAAGACTGTAAGCCTATTGCCACTCCTATGACGACAGGTTTACGATTGAGTCTTCATGATGATGGAGATGCATTTGATGTTGTTCTCTATCAGCATGTTGTTGGATGCTTGATTTACTTATGCATTACTCGGCCAGATATTCAGTTTGTTGTCTCACAGATGAGCAGGTTTATGCATTGCCCAAGAGTCAAGCATTGGCAGGCAGTTAAGCACATCTTTCGCTACTTGAGTGGTACTCAGCTACTTGGGTTGTTTTATCCCAAGGGGGGATCACTACCTCCATATTTGCATTCTTTTTCTAACTTTGATTGGGTTGTTTGCTATGACACTCGTGTGTCCACTAGTGGCTTTTGCTTCATGCTTGGTAGCTCATGTATATCTTGGTTGAGCAAGAAGCAGCCTATTGTGGCCACTTCCAATTGCGAGGCTGAGTATAGGGCAGCTTTCACAACAATTGTTGAGTGTGTGTGGCTCAGACACCTTATGGCTGATTTGGGTGTTGGTCAGTCTTCTGCCACCACCATCTTCACTGACAGTCAGAGCGCATTGGTAGTTGCGAGGAACCCTGTGTTCCATGCTCGGACTAAGCACATTGAGGTGCATTATCACTATGTCAGGGAGAGGTTCTCTACTCGGGAGATCAGCTTGGCATATGTGCCCACGCAGGAGAACATTGCAGACCTTTTCACGAAGGCTCTGCCTAGGGAGAAGTTTGAAGCTTTCCGCAAAGCTTTGGGCTTACTTCCTTTTGTGGAGTGATTTCCACATAGCTTGGCACTTCCTTATACATGAGTGCCAGCTCCTTGTTCACCACATCACTCCCAGGGGGGATTTGTTGATATATTTAGGTAGTGATGTGTGTGAACACACTAGGACCATCAGGGCACTTTTTCCCTCTTCAGGAGGTTTTTTCCCTCGGCTTGTATATATGCCTATTGCCCTAATGGGCTACTTATCTTTGTACATTCTCTAGTAATACATTCAGTATTGTGTGTTGTGCTCCAAGCTTCTTCTCCTTCCTTGTGTTGTTTGTGTGCTTCCGCAGACGTCTATCTACAACAATTAATAGTCCTAATTATGAAACTTATAGTAGCTTGCATTAAAACCTTGTGTCTGGGTGAAGCCTTTGGCTACTAGTCTAGCCTTGTACCTTGCCAAGTTTCCATTTGCATTCCTCTTGGTCTTGTATGCCCACTTGTTTTGGACTATCTTCATGCCTTCCTTCGTGGGTACTAATTCCCAAGCATTGTTCTCCCTAAGAGCTTTGAACTCTTCATACATAGCCTTCCCCACTCTGGTTTGGTCTTTGCCTCCTCATAAGAATGTGGCTCTTGATCTGCAATGACATTCATCATGTATGCATAGTGCTTTACCATGAAAGAACCATATGTATACCTTTGTGGGGTGGCTTCTTCCTTGTAGACCTCCTTTCTTGACCTTTGGGATACTGCATCTTGAGTCTATTGAACTTTACATTAGAAGTAATGGCCTCCTTAAGCTTTTCCTCTTTTGATTCCTCTTGAGCTTCCCTAGTGTCATAGTCTGTCTCTTGTAGCCTTCTATACTTTGAAGTCGAGGATGGTCTTTCATAATCATAAGTGTGATCATATGATTGTACCTTAGATGTAGAAGCCTCTGGTCCACTAATTGTGGTTGACTCTTGAGGTTGAATCTACACATCAAAGTCTACATATTCCTCTTGATCCTACTTATCCAACTTTACCTTGCCCTTGTCTCCATACCATGACCTTGACTCATCAAACACAACATCTATTGGCACATATAGCTTCTTTGAGAGAGGGTTGTAGCACATGTAGCCTTTTTGCTCATTTGAGTGGCCAATGAACATGCAATTCTCACTCTTGGGATCTAATTTTGTTCTCACTTCACTAGGAATATGAACAAAGCATATACATCCAAATACCTTGAGGTCCTCCATGGTTGGTTTCTTGTCATAATCGACTTCGTGTGGAGTGAAGTTGTACAGACCACCTGTTGGAACCCTGTTTATCAAGTAACAAGCTGTATTCATAGCCTTAGCCCAATAAGAAAATGGTAACATACATTCATTTATGAGACATCTAGCTATCTCATCCAAATGCCTATTCTTCCTCCCTACACACCATTATGTTGAGGGGTGTACCTTAACATTGTAAATACCATTTTTGGATAGTTTCGACTCCATTTTGTGCAAGCCAAGGAGTCCTTGAGCTTGAGGAGCATTAGAGTCCCCGGCAACGGCGCCAAAATTTGGTGTAGCTCAATG
Source organism: Ceratopteris richardii (assembly GCA_020310875.1). Taxonomy (NCBI): domain Eukaryota; kingdom Viridiplantae; phylum Streptophyta; class Polypodiopsida; order Polypodiales; family Pteridaceae; genus Ceratopteris; species Ceratopteris richardii. Next base: position 176,191,333 of record CM035418.1, read on the forward strand.
ATGAGTAGCACCTCCTTTAATGTCAATCCGGGAAGACATGAGGATGGTATGAAGACCTCGAACAAGTGATGGCACAAGTGCGTGAGTGAGAAGCACACTGACATGCACACACATACACACACACGTGCACACAAGGCAAGAGCAAAGAGAGAGACAATGGAGTTCTTTAGATTACTCAAAAGTGCTCTTATAAGTTCAATTCTACAACAACCCAACCTCAAAAATGAGCTCTCTAGCTCTTTTTATAGTTTTTTACTAGCTTTGGCCTTGTCCAGACCTAGTGTCCGGCCTAGTTAAAAATTACGTTCTAGGGCCTATTTGAGGGCTCAAACAGAGTCTAAAAAATTTGAAAATTGATAGGTAGGTACTTCTAATGCTCCTCAAGATCAAGGACTCCTTGGCTTGCACAAAATGGAGTCAAAACTATCCAAAAATGTTATTTACAAGGTTAAGGTAGTGATGCAGATCACTGTTCAAATGAGGTTTGGTTGGAAAATTTGGATGGCCTATTTGCCAGATCTTCGTTGACTACTTTGTCTGTTTGTGCCTTCTCTCTGCTCTGGCTCCCTTCTTTGGCTTCCTTGTCTTGTGAGTCCTTGGGTGCTTTGACTGTTGCCAACAAGGGTGTACCTACATGTAAAGTGCGTCTTTATGCCATCGTCCTGCAAGTACTTTGTGAATTCCTTGGAGAAATACTCTCCCCCTCCATCTGACCTTAGTGTCTTGATGTGTGCATCACATTCTTTCTCAACAAGGGACCTAAACTTTTTGAAAACATGAAAACACTTCTAATTTTTCCTTGATAACATATAGCCATACCTTTCTTGAGTGGTCATCAATGAAAGTGACAAAGTACCTAGCTCCTGCCCATGAAGCCTCTCTGTTAGGGCCCCATACATCTGAGTCTATAAGTTGAAGGGTTTTGGTGTGTAGAACAAGAGGAGCAAGGAGGAGATTGAGGGAGAGATAAAAGAGGAGAGACGCACACAGATGTGTGGGAGACTCAAAACCCACATAATGATCTTTTTTTGAGGCAATGCTCTATATATGATGTATATATATATATATGAATATGGGGGCAAGGTCACATGATCCTTACATCCCAACAATCTCCCACTTAAGGTTCAATGTGACTGTAAGTGGTAACACATACAAAGAATGATGTAGGACTATACAATAATGTACAAGAAGAGTCTGGATCTCAACCCATACAGATCAACCTACACCAACTACCTCGAACAAGGTGTATCCATGCACCTCAAGCACCTCTAGACTCATATCGATAAGATTCAAGCTCACATTTGATTGATGCAAGAACTGATGAAGTTCCTGCAAAGCTCCCACTTGCTCTATGTCTGTGTCAATCATCGAACGACTGACAATTCCAAGTGCAAATGCTCCAATAGAAACTGTGATGTTTGGTCTCAAGCATAACAACTCATACATTAGACTCCCAAATGCTGACAAAACATGTGCATCCTGGCTAACCTAAGCATGTCAGCCATGTCTATATCCAGGGCATCCAAAGCACCATTGTCAACACAAGCATGTCCTGACATATCTGTGTCAACATCTGGCATGAACGAATCCAAGAATGATTGCATGATTGCTGAATCATCAACATCTAAATCAGTCATCCTCTCAACCACGGATGTGTCTAGTTGTGCACCCTAAGAGCTAGTATGCTCTGGCATACACTTTGTATCATAAGAGCTATCCTGCTCTATAACACTAAGTGTATCATCATGCTCCACATGAGCTAACTACACAACATCAATACCAAGATCAAATTGATGATCAAACTCTAACTGAGTATCATCACAATGCTCTAGATGAGCATCCACATCATCCTCTAAAGCATCCAAATGATCATCCAAAGTGTGCTCCATATGAGCATTGTAAGACAATAGTTACACAATATAACATAGGAGCAGTACCAAAGAAAATAACAAATATAGGAGAGTTTCAACAATTTTCTACAATTGCAAGTACAAAGATGATGGTGTTGTCCACCCATGCACTCTCAAGGTAGAGCTTAAATGGTGATCTAGACAACTCTAGATAGGGAGATACAAGGTAGAGGTATGTTGGCTCAATTCAATATCTCAGGTAGTGCAGAAGTCATGTATATATAGGATCATGGGTGGCCTTCCGTGGATGGCTATACATGGGTTGTAGAGCATGGGCGACCACCGCCCGCATAATTGCCATACATGGCTTAGGCCAGTTGAACCAACCTAACAAATATAAATGATTTTTGACTCCGATAGGGAATATTCCATGGACCCCACAATTGGGGACCTTGGTAACTCCCTTTCCTTGCAATACCTTACATGGTCCAATATGACCTTCATCCAACATGCAAGTTGGGATTCCCATCAATAGGGTAATGCACGCTTGGCTTCTCCTCATAATGGGGGCCTTACGAAATGTGCATACAATCATGAGGGGTAGACATTGATCATATACTAACACCCCCCCTCAATGTTTACCGAATGATAAATCAAGTAGGTCTTGGTCTTATGCCAATCTCTTGAAGATATCTATTGAGCTGCTCTCTTCCAAGTGCTTTAGTGAATATGTCAACACAATATTCTAGCTCCACAATTTCATCTTCAATTAGCTCACGAACATAATGGTACTGTACTTCTATATGCTTGGTGCGAGCATGAAATAATGGGTTCTTTGCAATGGCCATACAACTTTGATTATCACGCTTGATTATAGTCGCCATATTTGATGGAAAGCCTAGATCTGCAAGAATTCTCCTTAACCAGACTGCCTCACAAGAGGCAAAACAAGCTGCTTTGTACTTTGCTTCAATGGAGGAGAGTGCAAGAGTTGGTTGCTTCCTACTTACCCAAGAAAATATTCCTAAACCAAGTGAGAAACAATATCCAAAAACTGATTTTCTAGAATCACAATCTCCAACCCAATCTGAATCACAATATCCTTGAAGTGTATCACATGTGGTATAACAAATACCAAAATCCAAGGTTCTTGCAATGCACCTTAGAATTTGCATTCCAGCATTCTAGTGACTCTCCTTAGGTTTGTTGGAAAACATGCTTAACACTCCGACAGCATAGCAAATGTCTAGTCTAGTGTTGCACAAAAAAATAAGACTTCCAACGAGCTTCCTATACTCTTAGCATCTACATTAGGCATGTTATCATCCATAGATAGCTTAATTTACCTCCATAGGTGTGCTAGCTGGTTTGCAGTCCATCATTCCAAATTCCTTGAGAATTTCTTTGGCATATTTTTGTTGTGAGATGAAAATTCAATCCTTCCTTTGCCATACTTCAATTCCTAGACAAAAATGGAGTAGACCTAAGTCTGTCATTTCAAACTCAGTTCCCAAGCTGATTCGAGTTTAATTGATGAGTTCCTGATGATCTCCTGTAATGATCAAATCATCTACATATACAATGACAACAACTATCTTGCTATCCCTTTTCGTTACATACAAGTTAGCATCAAAAGTACTTCTTTCAAAACCCATATTTTTGAAAAAAAAATATATCCCTTGATACCAAGCCCATGGAGCTTGCTTAAGTCCATATAAAGCTTTTTTCAACCTGCAAACTTTATTTTCTGAATTGGGAACCTCAAAACCTGGTGGTTAAGATACATATACCTCCTCCTTGAGGTGACCATTCAAAAATGTAGATTTGACATCCATCTGGAAAATAGGCGAGGCCTTTTGTGCAGCTACTGCAAGTACCGTCTAAATAGTTGTCATGCGTGCTGTTGGTGTAAAAGTTTTTTGAACATCAAATCCTTCGATCTGTGATAAACTCTGTGCAACTAATCTTGCCTTATACTTTTCTAATGTTCCATCTGCTTTATACTTAGCTTTCCAAATCCATTTAGTACCTATTACCTTCTTCTTTGGCGACAAGTCGACTAGATCCCATGTATCATTTTTTAGTATACTATCATACTCACACTGCATTGCTGTTCTCCAACATGGATCATCAACGGCTTCTTCAATGGTGGTAGGTTCCTTTATCGAGCCCATGATATCTGCCATTAGAGCCATGTTAACAATGTGTTTTGAGGCTCTTCTTTGCTCCTTTATTCTCTTTGATCTTTATAATCCATCTGAGGATGATTCTTGTACATCTACATATGAATTGTGATCATCAAGGAGTTGTTGTGCCACATTGGTAGTGGCTTATGTTGTGCAACTACAACTGATCGGCTTTTTACTGAGGAAATTTCTCCATCAGATGTTTCCTCCTCCTCAACTTTAACCTATCTTTTGATAGGCACAAGGTGAGATATTTCTCTGTTTGATGAGATAGTAGATTTACCTTTATCTTCTACTAAGTGTGGTCATTCATCAAACACCACATCTCGGCTGACAAAAATCTTCCTTGCCTTAGACCCGTGTGCTTTAGACTCTTCACTATATCCTAGGAAGACACACTTTTTGCTTTTTGAATCCAACTTTGATCTTGTTGAATCAGGAATATGTGCATAACAGAAACAACCAAAAATTTTGAAATGCAAAACTGAAGGCTTTTTACCAGAATGTGCTTCTTGAGGAGTCATCCCCTTTAGTGCTTTCGTGTAGCTTTGATTAAGGATGTAGACTGTTGTATTGACTACTTCTGCCCAGAATGAATCAGGCATTTCTTGAGCCTTTAACAAATAGCGAGCCATTTCAACTACTGTCTTGTTCCTACACTCAACAACACCATTTTGTTGAGGTGTATGAGTTGTGGTAAGTTGCCTTTTCACACCAAGCTCCTTATAGTAATTATTGAATTCTGGTGACAAGAATTCACCTCCTCTATCTATTCTGAATTTCTTTAGTTTGCTTCCTGATTCATTTTCCACATACTTATGCCACGTTTTAAATTTTCCAAAAGCATCACCCTTCTCTCGAATGAAATAAACCCACATTTTTCTACTATAATCGTCGACTAATAGCAAAAAGTAGAAAGATCCTCCTAACGAATGTGTATACATTTTATCGCAGAGATCAGCATGTACCAACTCTAGAGGAGCTTGAGATCGATTGCTCGTGTCTCTTGGAAATGCCTTTCGTTGTTGCTTGCCCATCATACAAGCTTCACAAGGTTCTTGCAACTCTGAAAATGTAGGCAAATGAGCAACCATCCCTATTCTTTGCATCTCCTTCAAAACTGCAAATCTGAGATGCCCAAATAGTTGGTTCCATAATGTGCTTACATCTTTATCTTCTATAGTAGTTAAGGCACTTAACTCATAGAAGTTATCACGTCTTATGCCTTTACCTACTACATTACCTGATGATTCCATGATTTTTGCACCACTCTTATTGAAGTGAACTTCGAGTCCACAATCTGTTATTGCACAAACTGACAAGAAATTTCTTTTAAGTGTAGGTATATAGAGAACATCAGATAACTTTTTCTCAACACCTGGAGAAGTGATAAAAGAGATGGTTCCAGTTCCTTCTACTGGACACTTGGAGTCATTTGCCACCACTACATTGATGGATTCCCGTAGAGGCACTAGGGAACTATACCAATCCTTTTTACTGATCATATGGCGAGAAGCTCCACTATCTAAAATCCATGGTTCATCAACACGAGCTTGAGCAGATGAGCATACCTCTTCAATAGCTACCCATAGTTCCAGATCTGTGTTGTTTGCAGACTCTTTGTTCTTCCACGATGATTTTATAGTCCCATTCCATTCATCAACTTGCTTCTTTTTGCAATCCTTGATGGCATGGCCTTTCTTTTCACAATAGGAGCAATTTCTTGTGAACTTTTTCTTCTTTGGCTTCTTCTTTGATCCTTCAGAAGAGTCTTTACCCTCTGCATTTGTTAAGAATGTAGCATCACTTGTACTTTGCTGATTCTTCAACCGCATCTCCTCTTCTAAAAGCATAGCACGAAACTCTTCAAATGTAAGGGGAGTTGGTCTTACCTGAGTGTTAAGGGCTATTACTAATCCATCATACTTTGCTAGAAGAACACGTACACATCTTCGATCTAGCTCTTCTGGTGTTATAACAACACCAACTGCAGCCAATTGATCTTGAAGATGTTTTATCCATTTGATAAAATCTTCAGCCTTTTCAAAATCAGAATGCTTTTCATTTGCCAACTAATTTTATAAATTTTGTATCCTAGTGTGGTTCTTGGTCTCATATTGATGAGCCAATATGCCCCAAGCCTCATGTGCTTTAGTAGTATGTTGAACTAAAGTAAGCACAGAATCACTTACACTAGTGACAATTGCACATAATGCATCAGCATTCTGCCTCTTCCAAGCTCGTAGAAGATCTGGATCTGGCTGAATCATCAATCTTGAATTTAATGGATCTTCAATTGGTATAGACTCTGGATCCAATCCCATCGGTCCAATGATAGTGTCAAGTAATTCATAGGACTCCAAAATTGCAGAAATTTTGAACTTCCAGAGTGTATAGTTGATTCAATCCAGCTTCCTTTCAATGAATGCAGGTGAGCGAATTTGAATAGGTGCAACATTAACATTAACTGAAGCACCAAGAATAGTGTTCGATGATGAAGCCATCATGTAATCACTCGAATAATCTATTGACATTCTAGTCTACTAGTAGGCTAAAATAGTGATACTTCTCAAGTTATTCGAACCTTACGGCTCTGATACCATGTAAGACAATAGTTACGCAATATAACACAGGAGCAGCAGCATAGAAGATAACAGATATAGGAGAATCTCAACAATTTTCTACTAATAGCAAGTACAAAGATGATGGCATTCTCCACCCATGCGCTCTCAAGGTAGAGCTTAAATGCTGATCTAGATAGCTCTAGATAGGGAGATACAAGGTAGAGGTATGCTGGCTCAATTCAATATCTCAGGTAGTGCAAAAGTCATGTATATATAGGATCATGGGTGGCCTTCCATGAACGGCTATACATGGGCGATAGAGCGTGGGCGGCCACTGCTCGCGTAATTGCCATACATGGCTTAGGCTGGCTGAATTGACCTAACAAATATAAATGATTTCTGACTCTGATAGAGAAAATTCCATGGAATATTCCCTTTATCGCACCGGGGGCACTGCCCCGACCCCCACCAAGGGGCCCACTGGCCCCTTGGGACCCTCCAACCATGGGCCCGTTGGCCCCCTTGGACCCCCAGCCGAGGCTGCGCACTGCTTCCCCGGACCCCACAATTGGGGACCCTGGTAACTCCCTTTCCTTACATTAACTTACACGGTCCAATATGACCTTCATCCAACATGCAAGTTGGGATTCCCATCAATAGGGTAATGCATGCTTGGCTTCTCCTCATAATGGGGGCCTTACAAAATGTGCATACCATCATGAGGGCTAGACATTGATCATATACTAACAAGCATCTGTATGATCAACAAAATCATGCTCTATATAAGCATCATGAGCATCCAAAACATGCTCTACATGTGCATCCATCTAAGCATCTGAATCATGCCATACATATGCATCATGAATATCAACAAACCTACGTATAGGTAGACAAAATGAGACATGACGAGTCTCACATCGCACATAAGGCTGAACTTCCACTGCGACAAGATTGTCTCTCACATGAAGAACCTGTAGTGTGTTACCGTTAGTGTCCATGTGAAAGGCCAAATGGCCACCGGACACTTCTTTGTATATGTTCTTTAATAAAACATATAGTGGCCTGGTCAGTCAAAGACTGTAAGTTCGACCGCATTTGTAAAAACCTAAGAAGTCTGTCTTCGTGCTCCCTGTGTACTGCGTTTTCTGCGTATTCTACAACATCTGTGCGTAGTACTGTGTGTGGCGACCAGAGCTCGGTTTTCTACTTTGAGCATATCGTCGTGGAGGTCTAGAGAAGGAGAGTCCAGTGTGGTGCACGCCATCGAATTACTTCACTGGTATCAGAGCAGTTTGAGGCAAAAAGCTTTGTACCTTTTGTGCGAGCGAAGGCTTTCGACTAAGGCGGCGACTAAGGCGGCGACCAAGGCATAGACCTTGGCATACCTTGTCATCCGAGTCACCGAAGTCACCGTTGGCGCCGTTGGCTGCGCGCGAGGGAGGACCTCAACGATCAAGGAATATAGAGGTTCCCGGTACTTCCCGGGAGGTCACCCATCCCAGTACTGTTCCCCCCAGAGCTCGCTTAACCGCGGCAATCTCTTGCCACTAAGCTACACTCTTGTGGTGTTTGAAGAAGGGGAAAGACTAAGGTTGGCATTACCTTGAACAAGTTTTGGTCCCTCAAAGCTTCATTTTTGCTTTTAAAGCCTATTTCTGAAGCAATTTTGGGGTGTTTTTGGAGCCATTTTGGAGTACTTTCGCACGTAGTTCTCTTCACACAGGTCCAAGAACATCAAGAAGAGTGTTCCTTGTACTTCTCAGACAATAAATATCAACCTTTGGGGCTGTATTTTCAGCCACACTCGTAAAACTACAGGTTTCTCGAGGGGCTTTCAGTTTTGGTGGGAGCAGTCGCTGCAAATTTATGCAGGTTTTTAAAGCCTAAAACATCAGAGTTGACAGACACTTGCAGGTGTTATTGGCTAGTTTTTTGGGCTGTGTATTCAGCCTTTCAGTGTCATTTTACTGCATATATTGAGCACATACACACCATGTACGCTTCTGTGGATACCGCTTATGTACGTCCATGTGGGCATTGATATAGCGGTTACGTTCTTTGCATAAAGCCTTTTACGTTTGATAAAGAGGGTCGTGGTGAGGTTTTCTTAACTGGGAGACACCCAGATGTCGGGGTCTCTTCGGTGATGCAGGTGGAAGACTTACCCAGCCTCGCCATAGGAGATGTATGATAGTTGTTCATAGGTGCTCGATAAGCCTAGTTGGCTTCTATTGGGTAACTGATTATATGCAGTGGAGTCAGTGATTCACTATGCAGGTAGACATGTTAGTACTTGCAGTTTTATGATACTTTGACACTGGTCATATGCTAATTTTGCAGAGGATACTCTGGCAAAATTTTTCCAGATTTCTGGTTTAGTCAACTATATAGTGGTCGATTTACTCCTTGATACACTTATTTGTTGGTGTTTGGACTCTTCTAGCTCCATTATCATTCTATTCAGTTCTCTACGATCATGGCATCAGAGGTCTCAGGCACATCCGGTGGATCAGGGTCTAGTGCTAGCGTTCCGAGGAGGAGCTATAACTTGCAGGGCAAAGACCATTTTGAGATCCGAAAATTTGATGGCACAAACTTTGCTCTATGGAAGAATCAGATTAAAGATGTGCTGATTCAAAGAAGGCAATGGAAGCCAGTAAATGGGATTTCAAAGAAGCCTGCTGACATGGATGAAAATGATTGGGATGAGTTAGATGAAATGGCCAGGTCTACCATTCGCTTGCACCTAGCAGATAATGTTTACTTTACAGTATTAGACTGTGAAAGTGCAGAGGAGCTTTGGAAGAAGTTATGCAATACATATGAAAAAGAGACGGCATCAAATAAAGTATATCTGATGAGAAAATTATACGACCTTCGTATGAAGGACACAGATAGTGTTGCTGCTCATCTAAATGAGTTTGATGCCATATTCTCCCAGTTACAGGCTCAGAAAATGGATATGGACAATGAAATGAAAGCAGTATTGCTGTTATGCACCCTGCCATCATCATGGGATACATTTTGCACAGCTATTAGCAATAGTGCACCAGGTGGTAAACTCGTCTATGATGACATATGTGGAGCACTCTTGAGTGAGGAGATTCGTAGAAAATCTATGGTTGGCACTCAGAGTGGAGATGCATATAATGTTCGTGATTCTTACCAAGGAAAGAATCAACAACGTGGCAGGAGCAAGAACAAGGAAAAGAATGGTCAACGGAATAAGAGCAGAAGTAAATCAAGGAAGAGGGATATTGAATGCCATTATTGTCATAAGAAAGGACACATGAAGAAAGACTGTTATGCATTAAAGAATGCTAAAGGTAAAGGACAGAATGTTGATGGGCATGTTAAACAGTTACCTGCACCATCTACTTCGACTGTGAAGATTGAAGAAATTAATGCTATTTCTGATGATGCTGATGTGTTGACACTTGATAGTACTGTGCCATCTGAGGCACTTATGGCTGATTCTCTTTCCCACACCTGGCTGCTAGATTCTGGTGCTTCTTTCCATGTGACACCACATAGAGAATGGTTCTCTAATTATGCAGCAAAGTCTCTTGGTACCGTGAGACTTGGTGACTCTTACCAGTGTGATGTTGTGGGGATTGGAGATGTGGTTGTGCAGTTCATTGACGGTTCAAAATTTACTATGCATAATGTACGCCATGTACCTCAGTTATCACGCAGTTTGATGTCAGTTGGTCAACTTGATGACCTTGGTTACAAGGTGGTCTTCTATGCTCAGTCCTTTCGTATATCAAAGGGCAATATGGTTATTGCAAAAGGAAGGAAAGTTGGCTCACTTTACCCTTTATTTGTATCACAGAAAGAACACTTGTTAGCTGTTACTGAACAGCCTATGGCTTGTATTTGGCATGGTCGTTTGGGCCATATATCTCGTAGTGGAATGGAAAATCTTTCTCGTTCTGGCTACTTACCTGTGTTATCTTTCTCTGATTTTTCATTTTGTGAGCATTGTCAATATGGAAAGCAAACCAGAAATGTGCATAAAACGCACATTGACTCTTCAATTCAGCCTTTAGATCTTGTTCATACAGATGTGTGTGGTCCTATGCCCACTAGGTCCTTAGGTGGTTCTCTTTACTTTGTTACTTTCATAGATGATGCTACTAGAAAAGTCTGGGTATATCCTATCAAATCGAAGGATGATGTATTCCCTACTTTCAGAAAATGGCTTGCTTCAGTTGAGACTGAAAAAGGAACTAAGCTTAAGGCTTTACGTTCAGATAATGGGGGTGAGTATACCTCACATGAATTCAGCCTTTTCTGTCAGTGTAGAGGGATTCGTAGAGAGTTTACAGCTCCTTATACCCCAGTACAGAATGGTGTAGCTGAGAGGATGAATAGAACTATTCAAGATAGAGTAGTCTCTATGTTGCATCATGCAAACCTCTCACAAGGTTTTTGGGCAGAAGCAGTATTGACTGCAGTTCATGTGATTAACCTTTCACCTAGTACTGCTAAAGGTCTGAAAGTGGCACAAGAGTTATGGACAGGGAAACCACCATATTATGATCATCTTCGAGTTTTTGGGTGTGAAGCATATGTTCATATACCCAAGAATCTTAGACAGAAGTTGGACCATAAGTCAAAGAAATGCATTTTTCTTGGATATGGTCGAGAAGGACAATTTGGATATCGCTTATGGGATCCTGAAACACGGTCAGTGATCAGAAGTAGTGATGTCATTTTTAATGAGTCTAAGATGCATAAACAGCCGATTAAGGAGGTTGAAGTGAGAAGAGTGGTGTTTGAGGACACTAGTCCTCCGGTTAGCATGCATAAAAATGCTGCACATAGGGATGTTCAAGAGAATGTCCATTCAGATCAGTCTGCACATGTTCCTGTTCAGCAACCATTGAGACGTTCTGCACGTGTCTCATATCCACCTGATAGATATGTTCCAGGTTTAGATTTTGTTATGCTAACAGATGCCGGTGAGCCCTCTTGCTACAAAGAGGCTATGCAGACAGAGGATCATGTCAAGTGGGAGCGTGCCATGAAGAGTGAGTTGGATTCTATTCACAAGAATGGTACTTGGGACTTAGTACTTTTGCCAAAGGGAAGGAAAGCTTTACCATGTAAATGGGTATATAAGCTGAAATTCACATCAGATAGTGCTTCTCCAAAATATAAAGCACGACTTGTTGCAAAGGGTTTTAAGCAACAACATGGTGTTGATTTTGAGGAAATCTTCTCCCCAGTGGTCAAGATGACTACTTTGCGCATGTTGCTTGGATTCGTTGCAATGGAGGACTTAGAGCTAGTCCAAATGGATGTGAAAACAGCTTTCTTGCATGGAGATCTTACAGATGAGATCTATATGGAACAACCAGAGGGTTATGTAGTTCCTGGCAAGGAAAGTCTAGTTTGTAAGCTCAAGAAGAGCTTGTATGGACTTAAACAGTCTCCTAGACAATGGTACCAAAAGTTTGATGCTTTTATGAAGTCCCAAGGCTATTCTCGGAGCAATGAGGATCATTGTCTCTACACAAAGAGATGTTCTGATGGCAGCTTGATATGCTTGATACTTTACGTCGATGATATGTTGATTGCTGGGAAGTCCTCTTATGATTTGTCAATTCTCAAAAAGAAGTTGAGTCAGACATTTGATATGAAGGATTTGGGGGATGCCAAACATATTCTTGGCATGCGCATTACTCGTGATAGGAGTAAAAGATGCATATACTTGTCTCAAAGTGAGTACATATCCAAAGTACTTCATCGATTCAATATGCGGGGTGGAAAGGCATTGAGTACACCTTTACCCACATATGTGAAATTGAGCAAGGATGACTGCCCCAAATCAGATGAGGAAAAGGAATTCATGACCAAAATTCCCTATCAGTCTGCTGTTGGTAGTCTCATGTATGCTATGGTAGCTACGAGACCAGACATTGCATTTGCAGTGGGAGTTGTGAGCAGATATATGTCTAATCCTGGCAAGAAACATTGGGAAGCGGTCAAAATTATTTTGAGATATCTGAGTGGCACTAAGGACAAGTGTCTATGCTTAGGTAGAGGGAAAGCATCCATTATTGGTTACACAGATTCTGACTATGCTGGTTGTGTAGACAATCGTAAGTCTACATCAGGGTACATTTTTCATTTTGCTGGAGGTGCTATCTCTTGGAGATCTCGTCTTCAAGAATGTACAGCTGTTTCCACCACAGAAGCAGAGTATGTTGCAGCAAGTGAGGCATGTAAGGAAGCATTGTGGCTTTCTCGTCTTGCTTGTGATATGGGTTTGCCTCAGCATGTACCTCACTTGCTCAGTGATAGTCAGAGTGCCATTGCTTTGGCTAAGAATCCGGTCTATCATGCAAAGACCAAGCACATTGAGGTGAGGTATCACTTCATTAGAGATTGCTTAGCCACTGAGAGCATTATTCTTGAGAAGGTTCACACTCGAGATAATGCTGCAGATGCTTTGACTAAAGCTCTACCACAGGATAGCTTTCGACACTGTTGTCACTTGATGGGGGTTACTTGATTCTTGATCTTACACAGTCACTTGTATACTGTGTAACATGCCCATCAGGTGGGAGGTATAGTTTGTATACTTACACTCAGGTATTCTTTATCATTCTTTCTTTTTTCTCCCATAGTTACTCTGGCCATATTGGCCTTTAGTGGGAGATTGTTACCGTTAGTGTCCATGTGAAAGGCCAAATGGCCACCGGACACTTCTTTGTATATGTTCTTTAATAAAACATATAGTGGCCTGGTCAGTCACAGACTGTAAGTTCGACCGCATTTGTAAAAACCTAAGAAGTCTGTCTTCGTGCTCCCTGTGTACTGCGTTTTCTGCGTATTCTACAACATCTGTGCGTAGTACTGTGTGTGGCGACCAGAGCTCGGTTTTCTACTTTGAGCATATCGTCGTGGAGGTCTAGAGAAGGAGAGTCCAGTGTGGTGCACGCCATCGAATTACTTCATAGTGGATACCTGTGCCCAATCCTAGCACCCTTGACAAGCATAAGCTGTCCCAACTGCCACCGAAAATGATGCTCACCAAGGAATGCATAACATCTGCTCTCTTGTAACTGCCTAACTAAAATCAAGCTCACATGGAATGAAGGCACATAACATACATGTACAAGGACAAGTGATGCTCCACTAGGTAGCATAAGGCATACATCTCCTGCACCCTCAATGTCATATGTCGTACCATCAAGCATGTGCACACATCCACGAGTCTCACTTGAGAATCGACAAAACCACTCGTAGTGTGGAGTAACATGAAAACCCGCTAATGCATCAAGCAACCAAGCCATATGTGTGCTATCCAATGAACAAGAGGAGTCCAGAGATGAACCATAGGAGAAAGTGATATCACCATCACTAGTATAATCAACTACTATAGACTCTCCTAAAACCACTACCTGACCTGCATCACGTGCATATCTCTGATGTCGTCGTCGCATCTGCCTAAAGCAACGTCGTCCAGTATGGCCCTCATGACCACAATGCCAACATCGAAGCTGTCGATATGATCTATGTCTCACATGAGTCAATGGACTCGCATACATATCATGTAGTCTTTGCCATAATGGACTACTCATCTCCTCATACATAATAGACTCATATATAGAATCCCCAAGTTGTAACCAGATAGTGGAGTTGGCCAATGCATCCATATCCATCTATATGTGGTCGGGCATGTCACGAGGCCTCTGTGCATCTCTATGCACATACATGTGTAACCCTACATGAACCAATGTATGCCACATCTGAGCTTTCAATCTCAGAAAGTCAATGCCATCAAACTGACAAGACACCATGCTGGCAATCCAAGAGACTAACAATGTAACAAGAGACTAGAAACAATACTCTATCTTCAATAGTATCACACTTGCATATCCATATGCATAACTCACATCACATATGTCTCACTAAAGAAGAAACCATGTGAATCACCTGTCACATAACCATGCATCTAGCATGCACATAAAACCATGAGCATAAGCTTGCTCATCAAGTCTCCAAATTGATCAAGTAGATGTGAAAGAATCCTAGAAAAATTCGGTACAGTATCCTCTGTAAACTGAGCAATCAAACAAGATAACCAATAACATAAGAACAATGAGTAACCTATCATCACCTGTCACTGACCCAACCAACAATAATGGCAAATACAAATGCCAAAAACTGATGGCAATACATGCCAATACAATGGCGATACACTTTTCACTCAAGAATAAATCCTGCAAGATGGTCAAACCTGTCACGAACAACCTGTGACCAAGCCCAAATGAATGGAGATAAGCAATGATCCAAAGTTTTCACACATGCATAAAGGATCTACTAGAGTACTCCTCTAGCATAAAAGCCAACAAAATTTTGGTAGCATCTCCTCTGTAAAATGGACTTTGAACCAAATAAACCATGTGGGAATCACCCTCCACAATATCAAATCAATGAACATTTTCTAATAGAATAGCGAATCAAGGTGACAAATAAGTGTGCAACTGAGGCTCCAATTTGGATCATGTACCTGCAAAGAAACCAAGATCCAAAATCAACTCCCATAAAATGTATGCAACCGGCAAGTAAATCAGTAACCAAGTGGCATAAGCAAGATATAAACCACAATGCCACTATACATCCACCAATAATACCACTATCAAACTCATGATGACATAAACCTCAAAAAGAAGGTATACCACAATGTCATCTCATATGCCAAACACGTGACAAGATCATGCTCTACTCTCATATGGAGGAGCTACCATAGTGATCATATATGGACAATGTCATCAAGCTCCAAAGGTAAGAACTTGCACACCAAAAAATCTCAAGAAGAGGAAGTTTCAAACCAAAATGAAACTCCAAAAGCAACTAGGGTTCTTTTGGTGAAAATATGCTGCTCTTTGTTTTGTTGTTTCAAAGATGATAACCTCTGAATCTGAAATTTTATTCTTCAAGAAACTTTAAGAACTTTTTCTTGGCTATGTAATTATATAAAGAATACCTCAATCAGGGGTACGTAGCTCAAGATATGCACAAAACAAGCATCAAGTATCAATTTCATCTTCACCTACAGCACTATTGCTCCATATTCTACAATTTTTGTAACCTATCACCTTATTTCTTCCACAAAATTGTATTTATCTTTCCAAGCTATGCATAGCAAGTTGAATCATTCAAATCCAACTTGTGAAACTCAAGTTATGGCCCAAAAACTGACCTGTTGTCCAAGTGAATGTAGATTTGTCTTCTACATCAGTCTGCATTTTTTGAATTTTCAGCACTTTAGAACTCCTAAATAGATTTTGTGCTCTTCTGTGAAGTTGTAGCCCTCTCTATCAGATATGTATAGAACTTTAAAAACGCATCAATCTGAGCTTTGTAACTCAAGTTATGGTGAAAATACTGAACTGTTATTGAGAGATGCCAACCTGCACTTTCACCTCTTGTGACCTAAGCTTCCATTGAAGCTTCTTGCACACCAACCTTCAACATGCTCTAATACCAATGAAGGGCTTTGGTGTGTAGAACAAGAGGATCAAGGAGGAGATGGAGGGATAGATAAAAGACAAGAGACATGCACAGATGCATGGGAACCTCGAAACCCACATAATGATCTCTGTTTGAGGCAATGCTCTGTATATGATGTATATATATATATGAATATGGGGGTAAGGTCACATGATCCTTACATCCCAACATAAGCTCTGAGATCTTAGAGGATATGTACTCACTCCTTGGAAATGGCTTCATTGCTTGCTTACCTAGCTAACAAGCATCATAAAACTCATGTAGATCTTGGCCTTCAAGATTTGGTAGCCCCTGCACTAAACGTGCTTTGCACATGCTTTTTAACTTGGGAATATTGATATGTCCTATCCCCTTGTGCCAAAGATCAATCTATGCAATCCTTTTGTTATCAATAATCACATAATATACCTTGTTGTGTGTAGGAGCAACATCTAGTGTGAACAATCTGCCTTCTTTCCTTCCCTTGGCAATGAACTTGCCTCCTAGCTTCACCAAGCACCCTTTTGCATCAACTATAACATGCATACCTCTCTCTACCATCCGTCCTACAGAGATAAGGTTCGAAATAGATGGAAAATGGAATGCATCTTTAAGATTCTTGATAGATTTATCTTTACCTAGGTTTGATGGGTTTTAATTCACAAATTGATAATTTAATGAGTGAATCAATTCCACCACTATATGAACTTGCTTGATGATAGAGATTTAGTCTCCTTCATCATAAGTCCCTAAGACATTGTGAGCTTAGAAACACATTATTTTGGCACCATTGTCGGGAATCAACCTCAATCAAGGTAAAGCGTAGTTGTGAAGGTAGTGAGCATGAAGAAGTGATTTCAATAGCTTGGCAAGGCATACTTCTTTTGCATGTGTTACTTCATACACTCGTTGTGTTTGTGACAAGTTTTAGGATTGATTCTAGAGTCAAGAATTAGGGTTAGAAGTAGGTAAGGGAGTGAGGAAGTAGAGTAAATTAATCACAAGTCAAAAAGCTAAGAAATTTCATTTTTTTATGGAGTCCATGGTCTTAGCCAGAGACTAAAAACCAAATTTCACCACATTTCACTTCACTTGTTTGTCCAAGGATCATGGAGCTCACAAATGACTAGAGTCCCAGATCTTGTATCGTAGAGAACTCGGTGTACAATTGGGTTCAAGTGCTAAAAACTAAGAAGAGTACTCTTTGAGGTGAGCCCTCCACTGTAAACAAATCAAATTGTTGATTGAACACTCACATGGGTAACACGACACCTATTGAGTATCATGCATCTCGTTTAGGGAGATTTTAGAGGATTTTTCTAGCTACAAGCGCATAGGAGTAACAAGGAGAGCACACAGAACACACAGCCACATACATTTTTGAATTTGGACTACAAAAAGGCCAAGTATTGTGACCAGTTAAGTTTGGTATTGTGATACCAAATTCACATGTGTTGTGGCACTTGGCAGGTATTGTGTATTGTCGATACCTTACCCCTAGCGAGTATAGTGATACATAAGTATCGTGTGTCACCTAGTTGAGTATCATCACTCCAACTATCGTGTATCACCGATACCTCTAGTATCATGTGTTGTCAACCTTGAACATGTATCTTGTATCGTGAGGAGTTGAGTATCGTGTATTGTCTACGAACTCAAGTATTTTGTGTCATGTACTAGCTTGTATCGTGTGTTGCCGATACTTTGCATCACCAGTATCATGTATCATGGAAAAAATAGAAACAAATTAGGAGGGACCTGAAAGTGAGAATTTTCAAGAATTTTGTACTCACATTGAACATACCTAAGGCTTGACAGTAGATGCTAAAGAAATTGTAAAACCCTAGATTGTGAATGAACTTAAGGTCAAGACGTGTCCTAGGGAGTCGAAAAAGTGTGATATCCTCAATAGGAAGTGTAACCCAACAAAGTATTCTCTCAATCTACTTAGACACCTTTAGTGACTCAGAAGAAGAACCTATTATGGCCTCTGAAGATATGCATAGTTCCATCCACTCAATAGAGCTCATGTCAGCAATCGAAGGAGAGTATATGACATCCCTATAGTATGTCTCTAAAACTTGCAAGGAGTTCCCGTATACTTGGATGTACTCAATAGGTCAGTAGAAAGACTTAGAGAATCCACAAAATTAGAAGTATTACCCATGCCAGCTATGAAGTTTGAGGGAGGATTTTATATGGACAAAGGTGGAAAACTATACTTAGTTACTGAACATCTTGAGAGACTCAATGAAAGAGGAGAAATGGAAGACCCTAATAACTCTACCGGGATATATAATAGAGAAGCAGTATCTACTCCTTGAGGAAGGTCAATAGTAGTAAACATTTGGCGAGGGGATAAAATCCCTCAGGATGATTACTTGACTGACTTCTACTTAATAGTTGGAACTAACAAATTGTTGCAGCCACTTCACCCCCAAGAGGAGAACGCATCAATCTTGCCACTATTTTTTAATTGCATGATCCTGAAGACTCTTCCAGAGGCATCTATGTGGATCAAAACAAGAGAAGGTATTGGGAAGTTAGTAATCTGGAGAGGTCTGGACTACAATACTTGGGATTGCTAGTATCCCCTCCCAGGGATCAAGCAACCACTTCTCAAAACACTCATGGGCAACAAGACAATCAAGAGAATCCTTTCATAGGTCAATTTAGCTAGCAAAGTGTGCCAATCCAACCACATGTCCAATTTATTATGCTAGATACTAGCACCATGCCTCCCACTCATCCGAAAAGTGAGACAATGAATTGACCACCCTTTCCTCTAAGACCCCCACAAGATAGAGGACCAAGAGTGGGCCCTATGATTCCAAATATGCCTAGACCAAGAAGACTAATACCTATTCAGGTAGTTAAGTGCATAAGGAATCACTATAATGGTTCTGGAGACCATATGACCATGTGGCTGAATTTAAGCAAGTGTTGTATGTTGAGCAAGTAGATGAATTTTTTGTCTAGTATGAATCTTTTGGCCTCTCACTTATCGAAACTGCTTTGACTTGGTTCCAACCCTTGGATCCCAATTGCTTTGTGAATATAGAAGAATTCTTTGAGGAATTCATCAGTAAATTCACCAAGAGGGGTATTAAACGTAACTCCTCTTCCCTGATTCATAGTTTCAAATAGGGTCCCAATGAATCGGTAAGATTAGCAACTAGAAGGTTCAATCAATATGTTGATCGATGCCCTATAGTAGAGAGGCCCACTCAACAAAAAAATGATATTTTTGTTTCTGGATGGCCTTGTCAATGGGAATTTGAGAACCCTTATGTATGTGAAATGATTGCAGATGTTAAGTGGATGTCTGAGGGAATGTATAGATTTGGAGGAGAATCTTGCAAACAATTTAAAGATGTCAAAGACCCCTCCCAAATCTGAGGTTGCATCTAGTAATGCAACTGTACAAACCAACAAGATTGAAGAACTAGCATATTCATTGGCCAAGAAACTAGGTGTCCAAGGAAAAAAGAATTATCAAAACCCACCCATGAGGATGCCCTTACTAAGAATATGTATGCATTGTGGAGGTGACCATCCATCTCATGCTTGTGCAAGAGGAGGACATGTTCCCCCATAGTCGTATCAATCTTATAGGCAACAAGCACAAGGACCTAGTCTATATTCTCATATTGAACAAAGACACACTAATCATACCATTGAAAACTACCCATATATTAGACAATTTAAGCCAATGTCACCACCATAGTATAGGCCATATGGATACCCACCGAGAGAGAAAGGTAGAGAGGTTCCTAGGTATGATCCATTCAATGATCACCCATGATTCCAAGACCATATGAGTATCACACATATAACCAACCTCAACTTGTGCTAGGATAACATCCCCCACATCCACAAAATGTCATACCTATCAAATATGCACAGGTTGAAGAAAACTTAGAGAGAGCTATAGTAATAGAATCCTCAAGGAGTGATAAAGAGTACACTGTGCCATTGAAAGCCATCACCAGAGCCAAAGCAAAAGAAACAATGGAAAATCTAAGACCTAATAGCCCATAAAAGGAAAATGAAATAGAATCTTTACCCCAAATAGTAGAAGATTTAGAAAAATCCTTTGATACCTCAAAAAGGAAAAAACTCAAAGATGGAAAGCAAGAAGAGAAAAGATTAAAGCAAGTGAGTAAAAAAATTGGTTGAAAAGAAGGAAAAAACAATCAAAGACCCTGAACCTAAGTAGACTAGTCCAACCAATCAAGACATGAAAGTGGTGAAAGAAGACCAAATGAAGGAATAGGCTGGATCAATTCTAGTGGACCCCATGCTTGAAGAATTGAAAATATGGTTAACAGATTATTAGTCCAGAATCAGGATAGGACCTAATCTAGATCAATATGGTTGAAATTACCTTAGAGGAGACCTAGAGAAGGAAATATTAGAAATATGTAAAAAATTAATTGAACTTGCTCACATCACGCTAGAACAAGCAACACCAAGTCTCCCTAAAATGAGAATCCCCGAAGAAATGTTTGGGGATGTTTAGAAAATCATAATTCACAACAGATGAAACCGAAACAAACTAAGAAAATTGAACAAGACTTAGGTTTTGAGATCATAGAAAGAAACTCAATGATTCCAGAAGTGGAAGCAAATTGGCCACATGATTTGTGGGCCAAAGTGCAAGAAGAAAGATGGAAGAAAACGGAGGAGGATGTCCCTCCCTTTGAAGAACTAGATGCTTCTAGGAACCTACCTAAGATGGAGCAAGAAGCAGATTGTGAAGAATTATCAAATCCAGATTAGGATAGAGAGGAAGCAATTATTCTAACTACACTTACTAATTATAAGGGAGGATATGAGCAAAAATCAGATTTCTTTCACGCCCCAACAATAAGGTATGACAAGAAGAGAACTTTAGAGGAAGTGTCAACCACCTTACAAGCATTAAAGAAAGCAAAAGTGCAATGTTCTATAACCCTAGAAGAACTCTTGCAATAAAACCCCACCTCTGGAAGAAACTAGCTCATTAGTTGAGATTGAATGAACAAAACATATCTTTCAAGGAATAAAGGCTCGAGAAAACAACAATTGTCAAGATACCAATCGATAAAGTTGGATCTTTTAGTTAGGGAGATGAAGGAAATATGTGCCTTCCAATCACATTTTGAGGATATATGACTAAAGTCATTCTAGATATAGGAGTTAGAGTAGGGATAGAAACCAAGGAAATTTGGGAGAAATGGGGAAGACCAGATTTACGACCAACTAGAATGAAGCTACAACTAATAGATGGTCATGTAGAACAACTGTCAAGATCTGCTCCCTCTTGCCTTGCATTCCCCCTTCTCCCCCTAGCACTCCTTGTCCATTAGTGTGTTGTCACATGCATGCATAAGTGGGCAAGGATGAAAAGTAAAAAGGACTAAAACTTGAAATAGAGTCAAAATTGAGCACATGATCGATCATTACACACACATATATGCCTTGTGGAGGTGTTAACATAAATCTCTCCACATTCTTCAATGTTAGGGAGATAAATTTACCTTGGAAATACTTTACCTTGAGGAGTTCAATTCATAGTGGAGACCCCACAATACAACACTCTCTTTAATATACACTCTCAAGAATCCCTTGAACTGAGATTTTACCCTCATCATGTGCATACAAAGAAGTGTCTTAATTTTGGAATGATAAAAGGTTCCTTGTGTATTTAAACTAATGTGAATGAGTGCACAGAAGAGCTATCACATCATCACTTACTATCACCTATCATCTTGTCACATATTCATGTAGTTTGAAGGAGCATAATACAAGCAAGTGAGTGGCATGTGTCACTCTAGCACAATGATGAGTATCAACGTGAGGAGATTCACCTCATAATTATCAATTCGAAGAGGAGAAAGTGAGAGTACAAGTGTGTGAGTGAGAAGTGTTGGAGACCTTTTAATCTCCAAATGTTCGATTTATCTTGATTTAAGAACTCCTCTATATCAAGAATAAATCAAACTTTACACAAACCTCAAATTATCTTTCACATATATCAAGAAATACTTCTTTGTAAGAAGTTTTCTTCATCTTCAAGAATCTGCTTCAGAGATAGGCTTTCATTTCTTCATAATACTTCAAATTTAATCATTCAAATGATACTCACATATATATGCTACCTTTGTGCAACTATATTGATCATTAGTTCTTCAAAAGAACCAATAGATTTCTAATTTGATCTATTCGATCAAATCTGTGTCAAAAATTGTCTTCCAGAAATGGCGACTTTGATATGCTCAACTTCTTAAGTTGATTTCTCATAGCAAAAATCCCATTTTGCTAAATGCTTTTAGCCATAGCTTCCTTACCTTCTAAATTAGATTTTGAATGCTCACTCATTAAAAACTTTATACTGTGCACTGAGATCTAAGCAAAACATTGACACAGAAAAGTGTGCGACTCTGAGAAGTCTATCTGCAGACTCTACATACAAATGTTCCTATTGATCATACTCACAGTAAGAAAGGAATTAGATCATAAAACTCTGAACATAGCTTCATTAGCTTTCAGATTAGATGTGCACAAAAGTATTTCTGATCCACATGATCAAACTGAGAGAAATCTATGAAATGCTCGTCACTACTTTCTGAAGATAACTCTCTTCACATCTATCTCTAAGACACTTGTCTTCAAATGACTCTTCTCTTGTATTTCTTTACATCATTGACTTATATACATATGGTTCTAGACTTATCCCACGTCTATTACATTACTCCTTATCATCCTAAGGATTATCTCTACTCAAATTACAAGAATTTCCACCCGTAATGTACATATGTATACAAACTTCACTTATGAGATCTCTTCACTTTCTCAAGTGTCTTCTTCCACTTCAATCTGAACATAAGCTTGCTTCAAGCTCTTTGTAAGCATCAATTTGTGATTGGTTTGTTTCAACAGCTCCCCCTCAATCACTAATTGTGATTATTCCATTCTTCTTCACTCTTGCTATTTCTTTGAATCTCTGTAGCTTAGGTCCATCCAAGCTTTTTGTCATCATATCTACAACTTGTTCTTTTGTTGGAGTATACATCACTTCAATCTCTTTGTCAAGTACCTTTTCCCTCAAGAAGCGATACTGAATCTCTATATGCTTAGTCCTGGCATGAAAAACAGGGTTAGCTGCCAAATACAATGAACTCATATTATCTCCAAGAATAATTGGAGTACTCTGATCAGTTCCAAAACTCTTCAACAAGGTCTTTAACCATATCACTTCTTTTGTAGCCTCTACCATTCCTTTATACTCAGCTTCTGTAGATGACAAAGCAATTGTATGTTGCTTCTTTGAGCACCAAGAAACTAACTTATCTCCAATATAACAGAGATACCCATGAGTAGACCTTCTATCATCTGAATCACCTGCCCAATCTGCATCACTAAATACTTTGATTCTTGTATCAGAAGTAACTCCATAATACAGACCTTCACTTAGGATTCCTTTGATATATATGAGTACCCTTTGAGCTGCAATCCAATGAGTCTTCTTTGGACAATGCATAAATTGTGATAACACACCTACTGCATGTTGATATATTTAGGTAGTGATGTGTGTGAACACTCTAGGACCGCCGGGGCACTTTTTTCCCTCTTTAGGAGGTTTTTTTCCCCCGGCTTGTATATACGCCTATTGCCCTAATGGGCTACTTATCTTTGTACATTCTCTAGTAATATACATTCAGTCTTGTGTGTTGTGCTCCAAGCTTCTTCTTCTTCCTTGTGCTGTTCGCGTGCTTCCGCAGACGTCTAACTCCAACAATTGGTATCAGAGCAGGTCGTCGCTTCATCTAGGGCACCGTCGACACTCCTCCGTTTGCAGTCTTAGATTCGCACGAAATTTGGTGAGCATACTCAGGGTGTTTCTGAGATCAAAACAGCTTTGCTGTGTGGTGCCGAAATCGCGATCTGAGCTCGTTTCGGGCTCCGAACGCACTATCGCAGTGCTTGTGCAGGCTATTTCGTCCTTTTGTGCCAAACGTATATACCAGTTTTTGTCCGCCAGTTTAAGCGTCTCGAAGTCTGCTACAGGTCTAGCAGAACTCGTCTGGGTAGTTCCGTTCAACTTTTTGAGATACAGTCAATTTTCTACATCAAGGTATTTTAGTCACCGGCCATGGCTGAAAGCAGTGATGTATTCCGTATGTTGGTTCTTGAGGATAAGTTGGATGGTACCAACTACCCATTATGGGCTTATATGATGCGACATGTATTGGTTGCAAAAGGACTTTGGAACATTGTGCAGGGTGTTGAAAGACGTCCTGTTACACCTGCGACTACAGGTACTACAAATATAGGTGCTGGAGCTGATGAAGATGATGTCGAAGATGATATTGTGCAGATTCCTGTTCGTGCTGCTGTTTCTGATGCACCTACTGCAGAGCAGATTCGTTGGGATGGCAGAGATGCCCAGGCACATGCATTGATAGCTTTGTCTGTCAAACGTGCCATTATTCCTCACATACGCTCTTGCAGAACAGCTAGGGATGCTTGGGATACACTTACCACATTGTACCAAGCTAGGAATGAGGCTCGTGTTGCTTATCTCCGAAAACAGTTGGAGAGTGAGCACATGAATGAAGGTGATTCTATGGACAGTTTCCTAACGAAGATCAAAGATTTGAAGGAACAATTGATTTCTGCTGATGAGGTTATACCAGATAGCTCACTTGTGCAGACCGTTCTGAATGGTCTTCCTGACTCATATCAGAGTTTTGCTTCTACTCTTCGGTTGATGATGAAAGGCAATCCGAATGCCTTATCATTTGAGGAGTTAGTCTCTGTTCTGTTGCAGGAAGATCAGTCCAGGCAGAA
This sequence comes from Ceratopteris richardii, assembly GCA_020310875.1. Taxonomy (NCBI): domain Eukaryota; kingdom Viridiplantae; phylum Streptophyta; class Polypodiopsida; order Polypodiales; family Pteridaceae; genus Ceratopteris; species Ceratopteris richardii. The sequence goes on from CM035418.1 coordinate 176,216,278, forward strand.
CAGGTCCATTATGCGAGTTGCAGATCAAGCTTTCCTGGCTAGTCAGAAGGGCAAAGGAAAATGGAGCTCTTCTACTAGTAAGCAGAAATCTGCAAATGCTGCACATTCAAAGAACCAAGACAAAGATGAGAAAAAATCAGAAAAGCATAAATTGTTTTGTAAGTATCGTAAAGGCAATTATCATATCATAAAGAACTGTCCAAAACTGGCTGCTAAAGAGGCAAAGAAGAAAGAGGCTGGAATGGTTGTTGCAGAGGCCTCTCTACCAAAAACAGAGTCTGCAAATCTTGTGCAGGAAGAAGAATGGGCATTTACTACTGTCTGCAGTTTTGACCCATCTTCTCATGATCAGTGCATGTATGCAGTAGACTCAGATGTTTGGTACTTTGACAGTGGGGCGACCAAACATATTACCTCACAGCGTAGTTTCTTCTCTTCACTCGAGCCTACCCCTACAGGGAATACTGTTACATGCGCCAACAACTCCTCTTATCCTATTATGGGAGTTGGTAAGATCATTTTGACTACTGCTGATGGTAGTTCTTTCACTTTGTCAGATGCTTTATTTGTGCCAGGGATAAAAAAGAATCTGTTATCAGTTTCTGCATTAGCCAAGATTGGCTTGGTTGTGAAATTTGTTGATGACAGGTGTACAGTTCATGATCTCTCAAATGGCGATGTGATAATTGCTTCTGGCATTTTATGTCGTGGGTTGTATAAGCTCATAGACTATGAAAGATCTGTGAATGATTCGGCATGTGCAGTTCACGATTCTCAGGCTATGTCAGATGCAAAGCTTTGGCATGCACGCTTTGGTCATCTGAATTTTGCTAGTTTGCTACGCCTACAGAAATCTGAAATGGTGTCCTCTTTGCCCAAACTTGAGGCACCTGGAAAACATGTTTGTGAAGGCTGTATTTTGGGCAAAATGTAGCGTTCTTCCTTTCCAAAAGATGGTTCAGTTCGAGCTACGCAGAAATTGCAGCTTGTACATAGTGATGTCTATGGTCCTCTGCAGACACCCTCTTTTGGAAATTACCTTTACTTCGTGACTTTCATTGATGATTTTTCCAGGCATGCATGGGTATATCCACTCAAAGCAAAGTCCGAAGTGTTCATGTGCTTCAAACAGTTTTTGGTTTTGGCTGAAAATCTGTCAGCATGTAAAATGGGCACCCTCCGTTCTGATCGAGGGGGGGAATATATGTCTTCAGATTTTAATGCATTTCTGCCTGAACGTGGGATAAAACACCACTGTACAGTGCCGTATACACCTCAACAGAATGGAGTTGCTGAACAAAAGAACAGGTCTCTCATGGAGATGGCGAGGTGTATGGTCAAGAGTCAGGCTTTACCTCATAGTTTCTGGCTTGAGGCTGTCATGTGTGCAGCATATGTACTGAATAGGTGTCCCACTAAAGCACTGCAGTCTATCACTCCATATGAGGCTTGGCATGAACGCAAGCCATCTGTTGCTCATCTGCGTGTTTTTGGTTGTTTGGCATATGCATTAGTGCCTGAACAACATCACAGAAAATTGGATGATAAAGCAGTTAAATGTATTTTTGTTGGATATAGTTCTGAAAGTAAAGGCTATCGCTTGTATCATCCATAGACTAAATGCATTCTGGTTAGCCGTGATGTTGTATTTGTGGAAGATGCTATTCAGCCATTGCTTTCATGTACTAAGGAGACATCTGTTAGCTCCAAAGACACATATGATACTTTGATGCCTCTTTTTACAGGTGGACAGTCTAGTGCTGGTCCTAATGAGGCAACTTCTCAGCCTTCGCAGGTTTCATATGATGATGCAAATCATTCCATTTTTGATGCAGATTTACATGATGCACTTGCTGATGAGAGAGCTGATATTGAGCAGGCAAAAACTATGCCAAAATGGCTGGTGCAGACTTTGCGTGACAGCAAATTAGATGCACCTTTGTCATATCATACTCGTTCAGGCTCTCATAGTGCCTCCTTTGCATCAGATTGCTATGCTATGGCTGCATCTAGTCTCTGTGATGAGAATGAGCCTGTTTCTTTTGATGAAGCACAAAATTCAGAAAATTGGATGGCTGCTATGCAATCTGAATATGATGCTATAATGAAGAATGGTACATGGTCTTTATGTGGCTTGCTTCCTGGCAAGAAGACCATTGGCACTAAGTGGGTATACAAGCTGAAGCGTAAACCTGATGGTACAGTTGACAGGTATAAGGCTAGGCTTGTTGCAAAGGGTTATGCGCAGGAAAGAGGCATTGATTTTGATGAGACCTTTGCAACTGCTCAGGAGTCACGCATTGGAAGGCGGTTAAGCGCATCTTTCGCTACTTGAGTGGTACTCGGGTACTTGGGTTGTTTTTGCTTCATGCTTGGTAGCTCATGTATATCTTGGTTGAGCAAGAAGCAGCCTACTGTGGCCACTTCTAGTTGTGAGGCTGAGTATAGGGCAGCTTTCACAGCGACTGTTGAGTGTGTGTGGCTCAGACGCCTTATGGCTGATTTGGGTGTTGGCCAGTCTTCTGCCACCACCATCTTCACTGACAGTCAGAGCGCATTGGCAGTTGCGAGGAACCCTGTGTTCCATGCTCGCACTAAGCACATTGAGGTGCATTATCACTATGTTAGGGAGAGGTTGTCTACTCGAGAGATCAGCTTGGCATATGTGCCCACGCAGGAGAACATTGCAGACCTTTTCACGAAGGCTCTGCCTAGGGAGAAGTTTGAAGCTTTCCGCAAAGCTTTGGGCTTACTTCCTTTTGTGGAGTGATTTCCACATAGCTTGGCACTTACTTATACATGAGTGCTAGCTCCTTGTTCACTGCATCACTCCCAGCGGGAATTTGTTGATATATTTAGGTAGTGATGTGTGTGAACACTCTAGGACCGCCGGGGCACTTTTTTCCCTCTTTAGGAGGTTTTTTTCCCCCGGCTTGTATATACGCCTATTGCCCTAATGGGCTACTTATCTTTGTACATTCTCTAGTAATATACATTTAGTCTTGTGTGTTGTGCTCCAAGTTTCTTCTTCTTCCTTGTGCTGTTCGCGTGCTTCCGCAGACGTCTAACTCCAACACTGCATATGATAGATCTGGCCTTGTCAAGGTAGCATAGATTAAACTACCTACCAAACTCTGATATTTCTTCATGTCATGAAATTCTTCACCTCCATACCTGCTTAATTTATGATTTACTTCCAATGGTGTGCTTGAAGGCTTGCAATTCTTCATGTTGAACTTGACCAAAAGATTCTTCAAGTACCTCTCTTGTGTAACATATACTCCATGTTGAGTATATGCAATCTGCATTCCTAAGAAATAAGATCAGTTTCCCAAATCACTTATCTTAAACTCCTTCTCTATTTGTTTCTTAAGCTCATTGATTCCTTGAGCATCTATACCTGTGACAATACTATCATCAACATAAATACACATATATATATGTATCCATTTTCACTTGCCTTCACTAGTAAGCTACTATCTGCCTTTGATGCTTGAAATCCACATTCATTCAAGAACTTAACAAGCCTATAATTCCATGCTCTTGGAGCCTGCTTCAACCCATACAAAGCTCTCTTGAGCTTACACACATAATCTGATCCAATTGAATTCATGAAACCTTCTGGTTGCTCCATGTACACTTCATCTGCAATACACCCATTTAGAAATGCATTCTTCACATCTAATTGTGATAACTTCCATCCTTTACAAGCAGCAATAGCAATCAATGATCTAATTGTAGACATCTTAGCAACAGGACTAAAGGTTTCATCATAATCTACCCCATAAGTTTGGCATAACCTTTGACCACAAGTCTAGCCTTGTATCTAGACACCTTACCATCTGCAAACCTTTTTGTTTTATACACCCACTTACATCCAATGACCTTCTGATTCTTTGCTCTTGGCACCAATTCCCATGTTTCATTTTCAAGTAGAGCATCATACTCTTCTTGCATTGCCTTCTCCCAATTATGTTTACCTTTAGCTTCTTCATATGTGATTGGATCCTCTTCTGTCTTCACAATGTAAGCATAATCTTTTGTTGTTAAGAAAGATGTATCATAGCTATACCTGATAGGCTCTTTCCTTTCCCTTGAGGATCTTCTGACCTCTACACTTCTTGAAGTCTCAGCCACATTTGATTATGGATCAAATCTTGGCCCATCTTCAACATTATCCTGCAATTTACTTTTACAATCAACATCATCAATATCTTCTTCATACACACTTACTTTTGTCTTCCCTTTTCTTTGTATTTCTTTGACATCTGCATAATCATTTGTTGACCATGTATACCATGTACTTTCCTCATCAAATGTAACATCTTTGGTAACAAGAAATTGCTTTGTGGATGGACTCCACAATTTGTAACCCATCTGTTTATCATCATACCCAATAAACACATACTTCTCTGCTTTGTGAAGGAACATAAGCATATGCTAAACATCCAAATACCTTACAATGATCAAGAGTAGGTTTCTTACCCCACCATGCTTCATAAGGAGTTCTTCCATCCAAAGCTTTACAAGATAACCTATTCACCAGGTATGTTGCATTGTTAATAGCTTCTGCCCATAAGTAATTTGGACAATTCTTTTCCTTCATCATTGCTCTTGCAAATTCTATAAGAGTTCTATTTCTTCTTTATGCAATTCCATTTTGTTGAGGGGAGTACCTGCAAGTTACTTCTCTTTTTATACCTGCATTCCACAAATAATCATCAAACTCTTTAGAAAAATACTCTCCCCCTCCATCTGATCTCAACCTCTTGAGCTTTTGTCCTGTAATTCTTTTTGCATAAGCATGATAATGCTTGAATGTCTTGAACACTTTTGATTTGTCCTTGATTACATATAAAGTAATCCATCTGGTTGCATCATCAACAAACAACACATAATATATGGATCCATTTATGCTATAGTCCCTTGAAGGACCCCACACATCTGTATGAATCAATTCAAGCATTTTTGAATATTTATATCCTGATTTATTGTATGAACGTTTGTGTGCTTTACCTAGTTGACAAGCTTCACACTTGTACACCATATGTTGCCCTTCAAATTTTGGCAAACCAAGCACCACATCATTCCTTGACATTTCCTTTATGGCTCTCTCATTGAAATGACCTAACCTTTTATGCCATAGGTCTAACTCAGACATCTTTTGACTTCCATAAGTAAATAGAGCATGTGCCACATTACCTTGGACTTTGAGAGTAAACAACCTTCCTTCTTTTTTACCTGCAATTATGTTTCTATATCCCTGATTTGGATCTTGCACATAGACACCATTATTTGTGAATCTGACTTCATATCCTTTCTCCACAATTTGCCCTACACTTATCAAATTCTTAGGAATAGTAGGAACATAAAGTACCTTGCTCAAGAGTGTACTTCCATTCTTTGTCTTCACTGATCCAATACTTTCCACCTTATGCTTAGTATTATCACCTGTTTGAACTGTATGTCCATTCACCTTTGCTTCCATATCAGTCATCAAGGATATATTGCCACTCAGATGATTGCTACATCCTGAGTCAATATAAACACCCTTTGATCTTCTCCTACTGATTCATCAGTTGCATTCAAGATAAGAGTCATATCATCCTTCTGATCTGCTGCATAATTATAATAATTGTTATTGTAGGACTGAGATTGAAAACTTCTTCCACCTCCTCTAGCATATGATGTCCTACCACCTCTTCCTCTAAAGTTGCCTCTTTGGTTTCTGCCTCCTCTACCTCTTTGATTAAAACTCTGATTATTGCTTCCACCATTTTGATTGTTATACCAACAATCATTTGCCAAATGATTGGTTCTGCCACAAATCCAACAAGCTTTAGTATTATCTTTGTTCTTACCTCCTCTTCCTTTACCTCTGAAGTTCATCCTTCCTTTTGTAAAGTTAGCTTGACTTGAAGGTCCTTCATAATCATGACTGCTTCCCTTTGCCATTCTTTTTCTTGTCCTTGGAGTACATAACTTGACTTGCACTCCTATCATTGTCTCCTTTAATGTCCTGCTCAAAAGTTAGCATGTGTCCTAGCAATTGATTAAGATCAGGAGTAAAATGATCAAGTGACAATTCTATGGACAATATGAAGGGCTTCCACTTCTCATCTCCTCTCAGACCTATAAGTATTTGCCTTACCAACTTATCCTCTTCAATGTCTTCATCTACTGCTCCCAAGCTATCTGCAATATCCTTCATCCTTGCCACATAATCAAAAATTGATTGTGAACTCTTCTTCTTAAAGGTTGTAAACTCTTCCCATAATGAAGACTTTCTAGACTTGGTTGTGTTTTGGAAATGCTCTTCCAAAGCATTCCACACATCTGGTGCACTTTCCAATCCTCTGATGTGAGGTAGAAGATAATCATTTACAGCCACATAAATGATGCTCCTAGCTTGAGCATCCTTTCTCATCCAGGTCTTCAAATCTGCAAGCTCTTCGCTAGTTGGAATACTAGGATCTGCAAACTCAGGCTTTTCTTCTTCTCCTGTAACGAATGCCATCAAATCTTTGCTCATGAGGTATGCCTCCATCCTCATGGACCAAGCTGGATAGTTCTCCCTATCTAGCTTATCAATCTGCAAGCTTTTTCCCATCCGTGTCTGCAATTACTATGATTTATGATAATAGAGTGTACCTTTGATATGAAGCTTTAATCTTTCTTGATCCTTCGAACTCGTGCTTTGTACTTCTTCAAGTTTTCTTCCAAGCTTTAGTCTTTGCTTCTTCTATTCACAAAATTTCTGATTCCTGCAACACTCGAAGTTTTCCTTGCTTTTTCTTCACCTGTACTACACCTTCAGCTCTGATACCACTGTTGGAGACCTTTTAATCTCCAAATGTTCAATTTATCTTGATTTAAGAACTCCTCTATATCAAGAATAAATCAAACTTTACACAAACTTCAAATTATCTTTCACATATATCAAGAAATACTTCTCTGTAAGAAGTTTTCTTCATCTTCAAGAATCTGCTTCAGAGATAGGCTTCAATTTCTTCATAATACTTCAAATTTAATCATTCAAATGATACTCACATATCCATGCTACTTTTGCGCAACTATATTGATCACTAGTTCTTCAAAAGAACCAATAGATTTCTAGTTTGATCTTTTAGATCAAATCTGTGTCAAAAACTGTCTTTCAAAAATGGTGACTTTGATATGATCAACTTCTTAAGTTGATTTCTCACAGCACAAATCCCGTTTTGCTAAATGCTTTTAGCCATAGCTTCCTTACCTTCTAACTTAGATTTTGAATGCTCACTCATTAAAAGCTTTACACTGTGCACTGAGATCTAAGCAAAACATTGACATAGAAAAGTGCACGACTCTGAGAAGTCTATCTGGAGATTCTACATACAAATGTTCCTATTGATCATACTCACAGTAAGAAAGGAATTAGATCATAAAACTCTGAACATAGCTTCATTAGCTTTAAGATTAGATGTGTACAAGAGGATTTCTGATCCACATGATCGGACTGAGAGAAATCTACGAAATGCTCGTCACTACTTTCTGAAGATAACTCTCTTCACATCTATCTCTAAGACACTTGTCTTCAAATGACTCTTCTCTTGTATTTCTTTACATCATTGACTTATATACATATGGTTCTAGACTTATCCCGCGTCTATTACATTACTCCTTATCATCCTAAGGATTATCTCTACTCAAATTACAAGAATTTCCAACTGTAATGTACATTTGTATACAAACTTCACTTCTGAGATCTCTTCACTTTCTCAAGTGTCTTCTTCCACTTCAATCTGAACATAAGCTTGCTTCAAGCTCTTTGTAATCATCAATTTGTGATTGGTTTGTTCCAACAAGAAGCACATCAACATGCACACACATACACACACATGCACACATGATAAGACAAAGAGACGGAGCAATGGAGTCTTTGATTAGTCAAAAACAAGTTTATAATGTGCTTAATTCACTTCAATTCCCAATGATCCAACCTAAAAAATGAGCTCTCTACCTCCTTTTATAGTTTTTGAATAGTTTTGGGCTTGTTTAGACATAGTGTCCAACTTGGTTAAAAAGTAGGTTCTTAAGCTATTTTTGAGGCTCAAACAAGCTCTAAAAATTATGAAAATTGGTACATACATAGGTTTGACACTTCTCAAGCTCTAGGACTCCTTGACTTGAACAAAATGGAGTTGGAATCATAAAAAATAGGATTTAAAATGTAGTGGAGTGATGAAGATCACTATTTGATAATTGTTTGATTTGAAAAAAAGAAGAATTGATTGGCTTACTCAATGGATCTACTTTGACTTCCTTGTCGACTGGGTCCTACTTGTTCTTCCCTCTATTGGAATTAGACGTCTGCGGAAGCACGCGAACAACACAAGGAAGAAGAAGAAGCTTGGAGCACAACACACAATATTGAATGTATTACTAGAGAATTTACAAAGATAAGTAGCCCATTAGGGCAATAGGCGTATATACAAGCCGAGGGAAAAAAACCTCCTAAAGAGGGAAAAAAGTGCCCCGGTGGTCCTAGTGTGTTCACACACATCACTACCTAAATATATCAACATATCCCCCCTGGGAGTGATGCGGTGAACAAGGAGCTGGCACTCATGTATAAGGAAGTGCAAAGCTATGTGGAAATCACTCCACAAAAGGAAGTAAGCCCAAAGCTTTGCGGAAAGCTTCAAACTTCTCCCTAGGCAGAGCCTTCGTGAAAAGGTCTGCTATGTTCTCCTGCGTGGGCACATATGCCAAGCTGGTCTCCCCAGCAGAGAACCTCTCCCTGACATAGTGATAATGCACCTCAATGTGCTTAGTGCGAGCATGGAACACAGGGTTCCTTGCAACTGCCAATGCGCTCTGACTATCAGTAAAGATGGTGGTGGCAGAAGACTGGCCAACACCCAAATCAGCCATAAGGCGTCTGAGCCACACACACTCAATAGTTGCTGTGAAAGCTGCCCTCTACTCAGCCTCACAACTGGAAGTGGCCATAGTAGGCTGCTTCTTGCTCAACCAAGATATACATGAGCTACCAAACATGAAGCAAAAACCACTGGTGGACACACGAGTGTTATAGCAACCAACCCAATCTGAGTCAGAAAAAGCATGTAAATATGGCGGTAGTGATCCCTCCTTGGGATAAAACAACCCAAGTAGCCGAGTACCACTGAAGTAGCGAAAGATGCGCTTAACCGCCTTCCAATGTGTGACTCCTGGGCAATGCATAAACCTGCTCATCTGTGAGATAGCAAACTGAATATCTGGCCGAGTAATGCATAAGTAAATCAAGCATCCAACGGCCTGCTGATAGAGAACAACATCAAATGCATCTCCAGCATCATGAAGACTCAATTGTAAACCTGTCTCCATAGGAGTGGCAATAGGCTTACAATCTTCAACGCCAAACGCTGCAATAATGTGTCAATATATTTCGTTTGACACAAAGCCATTCCACCATCAACTTGCATAAACCGAATGCCCAAATAGTGATGCAAATGCCTCAAATCAGACATCTCAAATGAGGCATGCAAATCAGCCTTGAAATCAGTAATATGCTTCTCAATAGGACCAGCGAGCAGCATGTCGTCAACATAGACAACAATGATCAAAAGCACATCATTAGCACGCTTAACATATAAGGTGCTTTCAGTTGGACTGTTCTCAAAACCATGTGCAACCAGATAGGCATGTATCTTGTCATACCAAGCACGTGGTGCTTGCTTTAAACCATACAATGCCTTCTTTAACCTGCACACCTGATTTTCATGCCCTTTCTGCACAAAGCCACGGGGCTGAAAAACATACACTTCTTCATGCAAGTCACCATTCAGAAATGCTGTTTTAATGTCCAACTGATGTACATTCCAACCATGATGGGCTGCAAGTGCACAAATGCGCCGAACAGTAGTCATACAACATGTAGGTGCAAAGGTCTCATAAAAATCAATGCCTCTTTCCTGCGCATAACCCTATGCAACAAGCCTAGCCTTATACCTGTCAACTATACCATCAGGTTTACGCTTCAGCTTGTATACCCACTTAGTGCCAATGGCCTTCTTGCTAGGAGGCAAGTCACATAAAGACCATGTACCATTCTTCATTATAGCATCATATTCAGATTGCATAACAACCATCCAATTTTCTGAATTCTGTGCTTCATCAAAAGAAACAGGCTCATTCTCATCACAGAGACTAGACGCAGCCATAACATAGCAATCTGATGCAAAGGAGGCACTATGAGAGCCTAAAAGAGTATGATATGACAAAGGTGCATCTAATTTGCTGTTACGCAAAGTCTACACCAGCCATTTTGGCATAGTTTTTGCCTGCTCAATATCAGCTCTCTCATCAACAAGTGCATCATGTAAATCTAGATAAGAAATGGAATGATCTGCATCATCATATGAAACCTGCAAAGGCTAAGAAGTTGCCTCATTAGGACTAGCACTAGACTGTCCACCTGTAAAAAAAGGCATCAAAGTATCATACATGTCTTTGGAGCTAACATATGTCTCCTTAGTACATGAAAGCAATGGCTGAATAGCATCTTCCACAAAGACAACATCACGGCTAACCAGAATGTGTTTAGTCTGTGGATGATACAGACGATAGCCTTTACTTTCAGAACTATACCCAACAAAAATACATTTTACTGCCTTATCATCCAATTTTCTGTGATGTTGTTCAGGCACTAGTGCATATGCCAAACAACCAAAAACACGCAGATGAGCAACAGATGGCTTGCAGTCATGCCAAGCCTCATATGGAGTGATAGACTGCAGTGCTTTAGTGGGACACCTGTTTAGTACATATGCTGCACACATGACAGTCTCAAGCCAGAAACTATGTGGTAAAGCCTGACTTTTGACCATGCACCTCGCCATCTCCATGAGTGACCTGTTCTTTCGTTCAGCAACTCCAGTCTATTGAGGTGTATAAGGCACTGTACACTAGTGTTTTATCCCACGTTAAGCCAGAAATGCATTAAAATCAGAAGACATATATTCCCCCCCTCGATCAGAACGGAGGGTGCCCATTTTACATGCTGACAGATTTTCAGCCAAAACCAAAAACTGTTTAAAGCACGTGAACACTTCGGACTTTGCTTTGAGTGGATATACCCATGCATGCCTGGAAAAATCATCAATGAAAGTCATGAAGTAAAGGTAATTTCCAAAAGAGGGTGTCTGCATAGGACAACAGACATCACTATGTACAAGCTGCAATTTCTGTGTAGCCCGAACTGAACCATCTTTTGGAAAGGAGGAACGCTGCATTTTGCCCAAAATACAGCCTTCATAAACATGTTTTCCAAGTGCTTCAAGTTTGGGCAAAGAGGACACCATTTCAGATTTCTGTAGGCGTAGCAAACTAGCAAAATTCAGATGACCAAAGCGTGCATGCCAAAGCTTTGCATCTGACATAGCCTGAGAATCATTTAGATTTGTAGACTCTGTTTTTGGTGTAGAGGCCTCTGCAACAACCATTCCAGCCTCTTTCTTCTTTGCCTCTTTAGCAGCCAGTTTTGGACAGTTCTTTATGATATGATCATTCCCTTTACAGTACTTACAAAATAATTTTTGCTTTTCTGATTTCTTCTCATCTTTATCTTCCTTCCTCGAATATGCAGAATTAGCAGATTTTTGCTTACTAGTTGAAGAGCTCCATTTTCCTTTGCCCTTCTGACTAGCCAGGAAAGCTTGATCTGCAACTCGCATAATGGACCTGTTTTGCCTGGACTGATCTTCCTGCAACAGAACAGAGACTAACTCCTCAAATGACAAGGCATTTGGATTGTCTTTCATCATCAACCGAAGAGTAGAAGCAAAACTCTAATATGAATCAGGAAGACCATTCAGAACGGTCTGCACAAGCGAGCTATCTGGTATAACCTCATCAACAAAAAATCAACTGTTCCTTCAAGTCTTTGATCTTTGTTAAGAAATTGCCCATAGAATCACCTTCATTCATGTGCTCACTCAGCAAATTTTTTCGGAGGTAAGCAACACGAGCCTCATTCCTAGCTTGGTACAATGTGGTAAGTGTATCCCAAGCATCCTTAGCTGTTCTTCAAGAGCGAATATGAGGAATAATGGCACGTTTGACAGACAAAGCTATCAATGCATGTGCCTGGGCATCTCTTCCATCCCAACAAATCTGCTCTGCAATAGGTGCAATAGAAACAACAACACGAACAGGAATCTACGGAATATCATCTTCGACACCATCTTCATCAGCTCCAGCACCTGTATTCGCAGTACATGTTGTTACATGTGTAACAGGACGTCTTTCAACATCATGCACAATGTTCCACAATCCTTTTGTAACCAATACATGTCGCATCATATAAGCCCATAATGGGTAGTTGGTACCATCCAACTTATCCTCAATAGCCAACATACAGAATACATCACTGCTTTCAGCCATGGCCGGTGACTAAAATACCTTGATGCAGAAAATTGATTGTATCTCAAAAAGTTGAACAGAACTGCCCCAACAAATTCTGCTAGTCCTGTAGCAGACTTTGAGACGCTTAAACTGACGAACAGAAACTGGTATATACCTTTAGAACAAAAAGACGAAGTAGCCTGTACAAGCACTGCGATAATGCGTTGGGAGGCCGAAACGAGCTCAGATTGCGATTTCGGCACCACACAAGAAAGCTGTTTTGATCTCTGAAACACCCTGAGTATGCTCACCAAATTTCGTGCGAATCTGAGACTGCAAACGGAGGAGTGTCGATGGCGCCCTAGAAGAAGCGACCACCTGCTCTGATACCAATTGTTGGAGTTAGACGTCTACGGAAGCACGCGAACAACACAAGGAAGAAGAAGAAGCTTGGGGCACAACACACAATACTGAATGTATTACTAGAGAATGTACAAAGATAAGTAGCTTATTAGGGCAATAGGCGTATATACAAGCCGGGGGAAAAAAAACCTCCTAAAGAGGGAAAAAAGTGCCCCGACGGTCCTAGTGTGTTCACACACATCACTACCTAAATATATCAACACCCTCTACCTTAACTCTATTTGACTCAACTGCCTCATGCTTCCTTGTCTTGTCCAACCTCTTGGACCACCTTGGCTATTGCCAACAACATGGCATCAAGCCCTCGTTGGTGTTTTGGTGGCAATTTCTTATCCCTTCCACCCCTTTGTTTCCATAGTCTCTTTCCAAGTGGTGTCCTTCTCACTTTCAATTGCTTCTCCTAGTGCCATCGATCCTCATTTGAGTGATTAGATTGCCCCAATTTGTAGACTGTCTTTTTAAAAGAATGTTTACGAGAAGTATTGATTTGGACCCTTTCTAATAAAAAAGCTACAAAAAATTGGTTGTTAGCATGACTTTCGTTGGATTGTAATTATTTTTTATGGTTAACAAATTCACTTAGTTCAATTAAAGTTCTCTCAGTTTCCAAGCCCCGGGTCTTCAACATACAAAAGCCCCCTTGTCTTCAACATATAAGAGGTAGGATTGCAACATGAGAGAGATCAAGCCTCCCAAGCCCCCTTGTCTTCAACATACAAGAGGTAGGATTTCAACTACTTGGAGGATAAGAATGATATACTTATACTTGCCAAGGAAACCATTGAGAATGATCAAGATAGAGCTAAAACCTATGCTTATCCTCAAAAGAGAGAAATCAAGTTCGAGATAGGATAGGAAGTTTGTCTTATAGTTCCAACATGGATTCCATTTGGCGGTCTACTATGCCCTTCAATTTTGAAGGTTGTATGAATATAATATAATATAATATCTATATTTCACATTTTTAGTGTAATTTATAAAGCTCTAATGAAAAGTATGACCTTGCTTTTAAAGAAAAAAATAGTTAAAATGAACAATACCACACCATCAAAAAACAACTATGAATCCAATTAAATCTGAAACCATGATAATAAAGCCTTGTCCAAAGTTATCTTCTTACCATTGTGGTCCTTTTCATGATGCTTAAGAAATCAGAAAAGATGGATTTTCGTCCACATTTCGTAGGTGGGTTGGTTTGGCACTAGCCTCTTGAGGCAAAGGTCTTGCGTTCAACCCTGGAGCTAGGCATCTAATAGCTTTGGCCAGTCTTAACCAGTTGTAACCAGTTGTAACTTTGTCTAACCCTTGCTTTGTGGAATACGATGGGTCCTGTGGGTACTATGCCCATTCACTTATACAATTGTTCTTTCAAAGTTAAAGCTCGAGAGAATAAGCACTTGCTGAACTTCCATTTAAAAAAAACTCCAACTTTTAAAAATAGATAGATCCATCCAATCTTTCAAGTGAACCAACCAATTCTTCCTCATTAACTCTTACATGAAAAAAAATTGCTCCTATTCACTTGTTCCGCCATTTCTATATGAACTCAGACTAACTCTGCATGAAGCATACCATCGGCATTGAACTCACACACAACATGGATGCTGGATGTTTGTGGATCGACCTCAAAAATGAATGAATCAGGTTGACATTGTTATCTATACTCTCGAAGAGTCACTTGTCACTTGTTACCCGGCATCACATTCTCAAGCTTTCCTCCTCCGAAGCTTTCCATGGCAGCTGTGACGAACGCACACCTGTCAATGGCGTCCGCCCAAGGCTTGGCATTGCCATCGTCCTCGCTGCTCAGATCCTCGTTCTCTGGATCTCGCCTTCGTAGTTGCTCTCCACCATCTGCCCTCACCTTCTCAACTACTGCTGCCCGTCGCCTGGTTGTGCTGGCAGTCACGAAGAAAGCTGTCGCTGTGCTTAAAGGAAACTCTTCGGTCGAAGGCGTTGTCCATTTGACACAAGACGGCGACGGTATGGTTGTTTTGAGAAATAGTTCTTACAACTCACAGGCAGTTACTTGAGTAGTTTTCTTTCACGCTGTGCCCGCTAGTGGATATGAGTTCGTATAGCACATACATTCTCGGCTCAGAGTTATGCAGCGTGAGCGGATATGATATTGCGGTTCCCCTTCTTATTCAGAGAGATAACTAATTTGCTATATATTCTGTACCGATACTCGCACTGCGTCCGCCACTACGTCAGTGATCGCTGACGCTCTATTGTATTTTTCCGGTTTGCTTTCTGCTGGAGTTCTGTGCATGCTTGCATTACGAACACTTTTCACAAGCATCATGCTTCATATAGCACGGTTTCAGATATTTAAAGTTGTTTTCCTTGTATTCCCCGTCACATGAGTGCCATATTACCCTGCAAATTTTAAAGGTAAAGTCTGATGCTTTCCAGAAATTTCGGGAAAGAGAATCGATAGTGCATCATTCAATAATAGACGTCCCTCTACAGTTCTTTGAATTCTGTTACTTCTATTGTTTTGTGAATTAGCTCGTAGCTCCTGGTAGTACTTTAAGTTGGAAGTAAGTTTGAGCCCTTCTGGAAACATATGTTTTCAGCATCTCGTTTTGTTTTGCTGTAAAATTCTCCAATGTAGCTCATATCCTGTTCATTTTATGATTTACTTCCGATACAGTACATTGAGACATTGAGGTAAAAGCTTTCATCTCTCGGCGAATAGCTTTCAATCTACATTTTGCGTCTTGTTTCTCTGGCCTGTATGGGATATGCCCTCCCTTTCCTCTTTTAATGGGATGTCGATTTAGATTTAGGTTCGTAATTGTTTCATAAGCTCACACTTTGGACCCTGCAGTTGAATGAGATTTGACACGAACTCAGTTGTTGGACCCTGCAATTGAACGAGAGTTCTCTTACACAACCCTCCTCCCTACTCCACCAAATGTTCGTCTGTTTGTCAATGCTGTCCATGTCTTCCATTGTATGTAATTTCTCAAATATGGTGACTTGGCGCATTGCTTATCATGCATATATTCTGATGTTTGATCTAGAGGATATGTAGGCGAGTCAGTGATATAGTTGTAGGGAGCAGCTGCATGAGGATATTGACCCCAACCACGGGATTGCGGGATGGCAGTGACATGTAAAAATGATGTTGACTTATTCTATTATTTTATTTGTGATTCTTGTCCTGATGCTCTATGTCGGAGCTATACTCTCGTTTGTAACGGACACCTGGTTCTGGAAGTCACGGACCCAGTTGTTGTTACAACTTTATTGATATATGCAGAGTGTTTCAAAGGTTATTAGAAAAAATGTGGGTTTCCTTGGTATGTAGTGTGTGATGCGTCACCGACTGTTACAGTTTTCTATTTTTCTCGTATTGTATGGGTTTTATATGTGCATTTGTACTCCTGGACTTCGCTGGGAATCATTCTTTTGTACTAACGTGCATTTGGTAATGAGTCGGCCAGAATAGAGATTGAGACATTTATTGCAGTTGGGCAGTTTATTCTTGAGGTGCGAGATTTTGATTTGCTGAACTAGTTTACTGTTAACAGGTCCAACTATTGTACAGGTCAAGATTACTGGGCTTACTCCAGGCAAACATGGCTTTCACCTTGTAAGGAAATTTTTGATTGACCTCAATTTATGAAGAATTGATAGGATTAGGTTCATTCGGCTTCTCACACACTTGCAGCATGAGTTTGGGGACACTACCAATGGCTGCCTTTCTACTGGTCCACACTTCAACCCTAACGGCTTAACACATGGTGCTCCTGAAGACGAGGTTCGACATGCTGGAGATCTAGGAAATGTTGTGGCAAATGAGGCTGGTATTATGTAGTATTGTAAACTTAATGAATTGATTTCTGTCTGCCCACATATTCTTTGTAACAGATGGGTTATTCTTTGTATTTCAACAGGTGTAGTAGAGACCACTATTGTGGATTCCCAGGTCAGCTTTACCTGTTTATCCTTCATGTCCATAACTCCCTCACTGCTTAGGTTGGATTATAATCTTTATGTTTTCCTGACAGATTCCTCTTTCAGGAGTAAACTCAGTAGTTGGCAGAGCCCTTGTAATTCATGAATTGGAGGATGACCTTGGAAAGGGTATCTTTTAGCCTTTTACAACTTTAGCTTCTTGGGGAGAGTGGTTAGTTTCTGATATTATCTATGATAACCTGACTTTTTGCAGGTGGCCATGAATTAAGCCTCACCACTGGAAATGCAGGTGGCCGTCTTGCATGTGGTAAGATTATTTGGCAAGCTTTTGGCTGTCATTCCAGTCATTTCAGCGAGTTTTTATCAAGAATATGTGACAGTTTTATGGTAGATTGGATCATTGCAGTCACGTGAAGCATGTGTTTTTTTTTTCCAAAGTTTGTGTGTATTCTAATGTCTGTTGATCTCATACCAAACTAGAGATAGGTGCTCCTTCCTAGGGCATTCTTCTGGACAAGATGTCAATAAACTGAATGGCATCTGCTTCTTTTTCTATTGGCAGACTGTTCAGTCGAGAAGGTGCATTTCCTTAATAGCAAAGAAATACACTAATGTAGAGGTCTATGAAACTTGCTTTAGAATAGACAAGCATGGACAAGAGGGATAAGGCTTGGATGGAGCAGAGTTTAGTGATGTCCTGTCAAATGTCTGTTTTTATTGAGGTTGCTACGTACCAATATTCATGAGAAAGCAAGGAGGCTTAATACTCAACATCATTTTGACTTCTCTCATTACCGATAATAGAGATCGGTGCTCCTTCCTAGGGCATTCTTCTGGACAAGATCTGTTTTTATTGAGGTTGCTATGTACCAATACTCATGAGAAGGCAAGGAGGCTTAATACTCAACATGATTTTGACTTTCTCTCTTTACCGATAATAGAGATATGTGCTCCTTCCCAGGGCATTCATCTGGACAAGATGTCAAATGATCTGTTTTTATTGAGGTGCTATGTACCAATATTCATGAGAAAGCAAGGAGGCTTAATACTCAACATGATTTTGACTTTCTCTCTTTACTGATAATAGAGATAGGTGCTCCTTCCTAGGGCATTCTTCTGGACAAGATGTCAATAAACTGAATGGCATCTGCTTCTTTTTCTATTGGCAGACTGTGCTGTCGAGAAGGTGCATTTCCTTGACAGCAAAGAGATTCACTAATGTAGAGGTCTATGAAACTTGCTTTAGAACAGACAAGCATGGCAAGAAGGGTAGGGCTTGAATGGAACAGAGTTTAGTGATGTCCTGTCAAATGATCTGTTTTTATTGAGGTTGCTAGGTACCAATATTCATGAGAAAGCAAGGAGGCTTAATACTCAACATGATTTTGACTCTCTCTCTTTACCGATAATGTAGCCATGATGGGGCCTGCATCTTGAACCTTTCAATCTATGCTGCTGTGTACATTCGTGTGATGGCAAAGCAGAGTAGGAATGAAATGATATGATATACTTGTTGTCTTAAGAACAACCTGTATGGTTTGTGTGTGCCAGACCGATAGATAGATTTACAGATAGATCTTTATTAGATAGGCAGATAGACCGATAAGCAGATGGATAGATAAATTGATAGATAGATGGATAGGTAGATAGACAAACAGGTAGATAGACAGATCGATGGATGGATTGATAGATAGAGAGGTAGGCAGGTAGGTATGTAGGTAGGGATGGAGGGAGGCAAGCACAGATAGAGACAGAGACAGAGATCGAGAGAGAGAGAGAGAGAGAGATAGAGGCAGATAGAGGTAGAGACAGATTGAGACAGAGATAAATACAGAGATGTAGAGATAGAGACAGAAAGAGGCAGAGATAACAACAAAGCGAGAGACAAAGGCAAATAGAGATAGAGAGAGCAATAGAGACAGGTAGAGGTAGAGGTAGGGGGAGGGGGAGGGGGAGGGGTAGGGGTAGGGGGAGGGAGGGAGGGAGGGAGGGAGGAGGGGGGGAGGGATTTTGATGTTTGGTGAGATCGATCGATTGATTGATTTATGTTTGGTGAGATTGATTGATTGATTGATTTTGATGTTTGGTGAGATTGATTGATTGATTTATGTTTGGTGAGATTGATTGATTGATTGATTTATGTTTGGTGACAACAGGTGTGGTTGGACTAACACCAGCTTAATCAGTTTATTCATCCTTGATAATCAGTCTATCCATCCCTGATGGTACCAGATAAGAGGCAGTGCAGTAATTTTAACTAGGCTTCGTGGCTTTGGGCTCTCTTTGAGCGAACTCTTATTTTACTAGGCCAAAGTTTTGTAGCCCTTCCAATAATGAGGTGTATTATGAGGAAAATGTTTGTGGTCATTGTACATAGCAGCACCTAAGAGATTGGTAATTGAGCTTTACCTTTATTTTTCAATATTTAATGAACGCAGATGTTGCTGAGGGTAGGTCACTATGCCATATTCTTACTTTATACCTGCTTAATTTTTGAACTAAGTTTTCTGTGTATTTTTATGGTGTGTGGACACTTCTAATTATCTTAATGACCCACTGCCTGTGTTGTTTAGTGATTTTGGGTCAAAGCTTGTGAAAAAAAGATCAGTTGTGCCATGAATAAGGTTCTATCACTGAGCTTTCAGCATTTCTGGGTTGAACAGAGCAGTTGAGATGGATAGGAAGTTTGGCAATTGAGATTGAAAAGACTTGGGCTTCATTTATGGATGGAAAATTGGAAAGCTTGAAAGCTGAGAGGGTGTTCTGTGACATCGCACTCAACCTTGCCTAATAGACACTGTTGCTTGAGGCGGGTTGTTTCTGCATTGAAGCAATGTCTTCATCTTGGTGGCTAACCACAGAGATGGGTGCTACATGTTTAGGATCTTCCACATTGTACTGCTCTGAAGAGTATTTGCCATCAGTCTAAAGAAGCTCCGATTAGGATAGGCACATTCATTTTTCCTTGCATACAATGGTCACAAACTTTATTGGTGTTCTATAACCCAGTTACACACTTTATTTCCTTCTGGCAAACTGAAACATTGTTCCACTTTTCATCATAATTGGGGATAGCTGGATAGTGGTGTGGGGGAGGCAGATGGGGAAAGTAGATCAGAGAAGTATGTTCTTTTTTGTAATCCGGAATGGAGATTACTAGGTCGGGTGTGTGTGTCTTTACAATTCATTGTACTCTCCAAAAAAAGAGGGCAGTGATGTGTTAGAGTTCTTGTAAGTTTTGTATCTTCAAGTTCTGTTTTTTCTTTCCTAAGAAGCTTGAACATGTATTCTTGTTTACATTTTTTATTTTTGGGGTAGCTATGTTTTATATTCCTTGACAAATATAGTTTGCATTGGAGTAGCTGTGTATTACCCTGCTTTAGGACCGTAAGTTGATTCAGATTAGTGGATGGAGCTTGACTTTGACTATATTTATGCACACAACTCTCCTTCCAATATGTAAAGGTAGACATTGGTGTCCAGATATATCCAGTGAAAGAAAAGATGACCTGTCAATTCTCCCAGAAGTTCAACAGTGCCAAATATAAACCTCTTATGATCAAAATATCATGAGGAATTTCAAATCTTTACTTCAAGTAGACCATATCAACCAATGCTTGATAGTCGTATTCACTGCATGAAAGTCTGCTGTATAAAAAGAAGACTCTACTTAAAGTCCTTTATGATAGTAGAACATCCTAACAGGCTCGATTACAAGTAGAGTTTTGTCTAAGACCATAGGGCATATGATAGTGGTGTCTTGGAACCAGAACATCAGAAGGGGACTCATTAATCTGGTGGCAGAATGAGAAAGGTGAATTCAATGGATTGTGTCTTAAATGAATATCAACACTGTATTAGACATCAAAATGTTTTAGTGCATTGCAACAGCTGAAAATTGGTATTCAGTAAATCATGAACTGAGCACAGTTTGCAGTTTCACTGATGTTTAGTTTGCAGTTTGTAGCTCAGTGATACAGGACATGAATAGATATGCTGTTTTGGAAAAGGCTTACCTTCCTCTAGGTCTTGCAATATAACCCAGAATGTTGAGGGGTTCTATTATCTAGAGAATTGAGTGCAAGTACTAAGCCACGATCAGCTGAATATTTAGATGGTACAACATTGATGTATTGTGACGTTCTTAATGATCATAAACTCTATATAGGCACCCCGAAACAACTTATCATGTTAACAGCGGAAGGTATGTTATGTGTTGCAATATGTTGGGTCATCTCAGCAGGTATAAATTGTATGATTAAGACTCAAAAACTCGAGCTGTGAATCTGAAGTTTAAACTTGGATGGAACTATGCCACGTGCTATTCCTACAATCCCAAGCCTTTTTTTGTTTACGGTGTAGGTCAACTAAAAATTGAGTATGTGTCAGCAATGCCAAGAATTATGTAGGTTGGGCATGGCGGGGGATTCAGAAGTCCAGTACAAGCAAGTTATGGACACCAGCTGCGTTCGTCACTGAGACTAGTTCAAAGGTTCTCACCAATTAGAAAACAAACAAATGAAAACCTGGAGTCAATAAGGATGTCTACAAGAGCAATATAAATTGTATCAGCCATCTATTAATCAAACAACAGTATCTGTGCTATTTGGATGATTTCCAAAAACATTTGCCCATAATAGGCTTATTTCACCGAGTTGCAACTCTTATCTTTCTTGCTACATAGTGTTTTCATTCAGAAAATTATTTTTAATAGAACACAGAAATGAGCTCCAAGGCGAAGTAAATTGAGGTAATATTCAAGAAGGAATAAGTTGGCACAAATGATTACGTGTGATTATCTACTTGAAATAACAAGGAAACATGTGGTCCTCGACTAATAGTGCTAGATTGAAAAAAGGTTTGTCGAAGTTTGTGAGTTCAAACTTGAAAGGTCTCATTGATTATGGAGGAGCAATCGCCATTGAGGACTGGATTTGGAATGCAAACATGTGATTGATGTCCTTTTTCACTAAGGAGTTAAATGATATTTGAGATAGTTGCACATACATGTCCAAAAAAAATAGTAGAGGCTTTGATGCTTTTCTATTATCGTTATGGATCTTGCATATATACATGGTATGTGTTTGTTAGTATATTTCAGTAGTGACATGTGTAAACACACTTAAGATTGTTGGGGCACTTCTTTCCCACGTTAAGAGGTTTCTCTTTTGGCTTGTATGTATGCTCGTAACCCAAATGAGCTACTTATGCTTCGCACATTCACTTAGTAATAAACTCAGCAGTGCTCCAAGCTTCTTCTTCTTCCTTGTTGCTTGTGTGCTTCCCTAGGCCTTGGACTCAAACACTCTCTATTAGAGAATGTTGTTGCTTTCTACAAAGCATCATCGATACCCTTCCAAGCATCTCAAATTTGCATGAATCCAGGTCAGTATACTCTAGGTTTACCAAGTCATTTTCCTGGGTAAAAAAATTGATTTGAGCTCATTTTTGTCTTGGAATGCACTATCATAGTGATTGTATAGACAATTTCATCCTTTTGTGCTAAACATATAAGCAACTTTTTATTTGTTAGTAAAAGTGCCTACATGTTTTGTAGAGTTTGATTGGGTATTTTTGTTTGTCTTTTTAGTGAAATAATCATTTGTTTGCATAAGGTGTAGTCACTAGCCATGGCCGAAAGCAATGATGTATTTTGCATGTTGGTTGTTGAGGGCAAGTTGGATGGTTCTAACTACCCATTGTGGGTATATGTAATGTATCATGTACGCTTATGGAATATTGTGTATGATGTTGAAATACATCCCCCATCAATAAAAAACTATGACATTAGGTGATGCAAGTGGTGTTGAAGATGTCCCAGTTGGTTTGCCTAGTGGTTGGGCCTCTCGTCTCTTGAGGGGGGGGGGGGGGGTTGAGGGTTCAATCCCTGGCAGCAACATGTAAGGGACATGTAATCTGGAATGATGTTGCATTGTGACTGAGTGCCATCGTTTGTCTATCCCTACGGTAGTGTTGATCGCCATTTAACCTAGTCATGTAAACCCCTGTTCTTGTGGGATAAGGGGGGTCCCATGGGTACTATGCCCTTCCTTGTACAATTGCAATTTCAAAGTTAAAGTCCGGGGGACTAGGCTTCGGCCAAACCTCCATAAAAAAAAAAAAGTGGTGTTGAAGATGATCTTTATGCTCTTGGTCCTATTGTAGTTGCTACTGCATCTATTACACAACTTTGTTTGGATGGTCGAAATGCATATGCACATGCATTGATAGCTTTGTTTATCAAACATGCGATTATCCCTCATATTTGCTTATGCAGAACAAATAAAGATGCTTGGGATACTCTTGCATCACTATAGTTGCTTTCTTTTGAAAATAGTTGAAGAGTGAGCATATGAATAAAGGAAATTCAATGGGCGCTTTTGTGACAAAGATCGAGGATTTCAAAGTACGCTTGATTGTTGCAGATGAAATCTTGCCAAATAGTTCGCTTGTGCAGATTGTTCTTAATAGTCTTCCAAATTCTTATCAAAGTTTTTCTTCTACTCTTCCTTTGATGATGAAAGGATGCCTTAACTTTTGAGGACTTAGTCTCTGCTTTATTAGGGGAAGATCAATCTAGACAAAAAAGGTCAATTATGCGTGTTACTAATCAAGCTTTGTTAGCTAATAATAAAGGCAAATGCAAATAGAGCTCATATACTAGTAAGTACAAATTTGCAAACATTGCATAGTTAAAGGAAGATAAAGATGACAAGAAAATGGAGAAATAAAAATAGTTTTGTAAGTATTGTAAAGCTAATGATCATATCATTAGGATTTTTCCTAAATTGGTCGCAAAAGAGGCAAAGGGGAAAGAGGTTGGAATGGGTATCACAAAGGCTTCTACTCTTAAAATGGAGTTTTCTAAGCTTATTCAGAACAAAGAATGTGCATTTATCACTCATTGTAGTTAAGATCCATCTTATCATGAACAATGTATGTCTGTATTGGGCTTAGGTGTTTAGAATTTTTGACAATGGTACAACCAAATGGATGCAAATTCTTCACTTCACTTGAGCATGCTCTTAGAGGTAATACTATCATATGTGCTAATAACTCCTATCCTATTATAGGAGTTGGAAAGATTATTCTTATCACAACAAATGGAAGCACATTCACTTTATTAGATGCCATACATCTATAAAGGATAAAACGAATATATTGTGAGTATCAGTGCTACCAAATATTAGCTTAGTAGTGAATTTAGTTATGAGAGTTGTACAATTCATGATGTTTGATGGTGACAAAATCATTGCATCTAAACTACTATGTCATAGATTGTTTAAGCTCGCACATTATGGCAAATTTGTGAATGATTTTGCATGTGCAGTTCAAGCTTCTCAAGCTATTTCAGAGGTGAAACTTTAGCACATATATTTTTCTCATCTGAAATTTACCAGTTTGCTTTGCATGCAAAAATTTGGAATGGCATCCTCTTTACTCAAGCTTGAGGCACT
The DNA here is from genome assembly GCA_020310875.1 of Ceratopteris richardii. Classification (NCBI taxonomy): domain Eukaryota; kingdom Viridiplantae; phylum Streptophyta; class Polypodiopsida; order Polypodiales; family Pteridaceae; genus Ceratopteris; species Ceratopteris richardii. The sequence continues at coordinate 176,240,472 of CM035418.1, forward strand.
TTCTGTCAGGGGAGCACTAGATTGTGCTCTCTGACTACAATAGACAAGATTTCGGAAATACACTTCTGATTACAAGATCACCCACGAAGGGGAAACGATACAAGAATATACGATCGATACAAGATGTCCCACAACCCGGGACTGATAGGTATGAATAACTCAACTAGAGATGATACAGGAGATCCCACAACCCGGGATCGTAAGTATGAGAAAAGATGTCTCGATTACAAGAACTCCCTTCTGGGAGATGAACTGGATACACGGAAGAACTCGACAGGATCTCCTACTACTAGATTACAAGGGGACAAGATAGTATGTCCAAGAACTAGACTAGAACAAGGAACAAGACAAGAACTAGAACTGGAACTTGAAAGTACTTACTTGGAGGTCACGACTCCTTGAGCTCCCAAGACTGGCATTGGCAAGACTGATTATGAATCCACCCAACCCCTCCTTATATAGGTTTTCAAGGGCGGTTCCCAAGGGCGGTTGCGACTTGATGATGTCATCATGATGTCATCGACTCGAAGCATGAGCTCTGGATATCCGAATCAGGCAAGTAGACAGTCGATCTTAGGGTTTTGGCACATTTCGGACGCAATGGAAGCATTGGTTTCTCCTAATTCTGAACCAATCATGAGATACAGGGTTCACATGGAATCTTAGGTTCAGGATGGTTTCCTTTGTCCATGACATCACCTCCCCCTCAAGCGACGAGTTCCACGAGGAGCGGTCATGTTATCTGGTCTCGGCTTCGTTGGATTTCTCTTATGGAATTCTCGAACCTTGATTGGTGCTCTCTGAAGGTTTTCTGCAGGTTCCCAAGTACGATCACTGATGTCATACCCTTTCCAATGAATAAGGTATTCCAATCTTCCCCGGGATATTCTGGAATCTAGGACATGCTCGACTTCAAATTCTTCATGATCATCAATCTCGATAGGTGGTGAAGGACTAGGTCTCTCCCCCCTCAATGGTGAAATCTGATATGGTTCCAACATGGATACATGGAAAACTGGATGTATTCTCATGGTACTCGGTAACTGGAGCTTGAAGGTGACTGGATTAATCTTGGCCAAGATGGTAAATGGACCAAACTTTTGATGATCTAGCTTTGCACAAGGCCTTGACGTTTGTAAATTGTTTCGGAGTAACCATACTTTATCCCCAATTTGGTACGATGGATTCTGGACACGATGTTGATCTGCATAGTACTTATATTGTTGTTGAGCTTTATGGATCTCTTCCTTCAGTTCTTTGTGAATGTCCATCAGGTACTGGGCCTTGTCTCTGGCAGCTGGGTTCTTGACATGATTTGAGAGTTGTATATCCATCCTTGGATGTTGTCCATAGTTTGCAAAGAAGGGAGTTTGCTTAGTAGATGCATGAACACTATTGTTATAGGCAAACTCTGCAAAGGGTAACAACTCAAACCAATCATTTTGGTGATAGTTGCTAGTGCAACGGAGATATTGCTCTAGGACTTGATTCACCCGTTCTGTTTGTCCATCAGTCTGTGGATGATTTGCTGTAGATAGTTTAACTTGAACACCAAGGAGCTTGCAAAGACTGTTCCAAAAGCTAGATATGAACTGAGGACCTCGATCACTGACAATATCATGAGGCAATCCATGAAGCCTAAAGATGTATCTGAGAAAGAGTCTAGCAGTGCCTGCACCTGTGATTGCCTTTGTGGTTGGAATGAAGTGTGCCATCTTTGTGAATCTATCCACAATAACAAGAATGGCATCATACTTATCTGACTTTGGTAGATCTGTGATGAAATCCATAGATAATGAAGCCCATGGCCTTTCTGGAATAGGTAAGGGTTGCAAGAGGCCATGAGGCTTATGTCGTGGTACCTTAGATCTATTGCAAGTGTCACAGGTTCGGATATATTCTTTGACTTCCTTCCACATTTGAGGCCACCAAAAATCCCTAGATATGAGTTCTATGGTTTTATTTACTCCAAAATGTCCTGCTGCAAGGTTGTCATGACGTTGTTGAAGTACTTGGATCCTGGGCTTTCCTTGAGGGACATACAATAGGTTCTGATAGAATAGTAACCCGTCCTTTTCCTGGAATTCATTTACTTCTTGGACTTTTCCTTCTTGAGTTTTTTGCTTAACATTACAAAATAATTCATCTTGCGGTAGATTCTCACGAATCAAATGATTCAAGGCTGAATCTTCAGGATGGGTTGAAGAGATAGCTGCTAACTGGAGATGTTCAGACTTGAGTAATACACTCTCTTGTTGATCAAAGGCCTCTTCACCCTTCTTTGGTGCAAGGTAAGATCTTCTGGATAGGGCATCTGACTGACATTGATGACGTCCTGGACGGTATGTGATGACAAAGTCGAATCTGGATAAAAAGTTACTCCATCGAGATTGCCTTCTATTGAGGATCCGGGTGGTCATAAAATACTCTAGGTTCTTGTGATCTGAATACACAATGACTTTATGAGCTGCTCCTTCTAGATGGTGACGCCAGGTATCAAACGCGTCTACTATGGCAAGGAGTTCTTTATCATGAATTTCATAATTAATTTCTGGAGGGGAAAACTTCCTTGAATGATATGCAACTGGATGTAGGTGTCCATCATCTCCATGTTGGGAAAGAATGGCCCCTAGAGCAAAGTCCGATGCATCTGTCTCAAGGAAGAAGGGCTTACTAGAATCAGGATGAACTAGAATTGGAGCAGTAGTGAATGCTGATTTCAAGGTCTGAAAGGCCTTCTCTGCTTCTTCGGTCCATGAGAATTTGGAGTTCCCTGTAAGCTTGGTAAGAGGTGTCACTATCTTGGAGTAATCTCTGATGAATATCCTGTAGAAATTGGCAAACCCCAAAAAACATTGTACATCTCGAACACATGAAGGTGGTTGCCAATCAAGGATTGTCTCAATCTTCTTAGGGTCCATAAAAATTCCTTTATCTGATACTATGTACCCTAAAAATTCCACTTCTGTCTTATGAAAAGAACACTTCTCCAATTTTGCATACAATCCTTTTTCTCTTAGTTTCTCTAGGACTATCTTTACATGATCTTCATGATCCTCTAGATTTTTGGAGAATATCAAGATATCATCAAGGTATATTACAACAAAATCATCTAAATATTCTCGAAAAATATCATTCATCATATGTTGGAAGACAGCTGGAGCATTTGTAAGACCGAATGGCATAACTACATATTCAAAATGCCCATACCTTGTTCGAAATGCTGTCTTCCATTCGTCTCCTTCTTTGATCCTGACAAGGTTGTAAGCTCCTCGAAGATCAATTTTCGTGAAGAATTTTGCTTTTCCAAGGCGTTCCAAGAGCTCTGATATGAGTGGTAGAGGGTATCTGTTTTTTATAGTGACTTTGTTCAATCCACGATAATCTACACACATCCGGAGAGTCCCATCCTTCTTCTTTACAAATAGAATAGGAGCTCCTGCTGGAGACTTCGAGTGTTTGATAAACCCCTTTGCTAGATTCTCATCAATGTTCTTGCGTAGTTCTGTAAGTTCCTCTGGAGATAGTCTGTAGATTGGTCCAAAGGGTGGTTGTGTTCCCTCTTGAAGATCTATGGGGCAATCATAAGGTCTATGCTCTGGGAGGATATCTGCATTCTTCTTTTCAAAAACATCTTTAAAGCTGTTGTACTGATTGGGTAGCTGTACTGGATCATCTTTCTTGGATTCTTGAGCTGGTATGGCATAGATCATATATGTAGGTTCCTTCCTTACTGCATGTATGAAGGCTTTGGCTCCAACATATGTTGGGTTCTTCTGGATATCTCGACGGGTGATTTTATTCTTTTCCCAATTAATTTCTGGATTATGTTTCTTTAACCACGGCATTCCAATGATAACCATATTTGCTGGACTCGATATTACATTGAAACATATGTGTGAATCATGGTCACCAAGGTATACTCTTAGTGGTATGGTTTCCATGGTTATATTCCCCGATGCTAGAGGCCGTCCATCTACTACTTCAGCTACTACTGGTCTGTTCTTTCGAAGTACTGGAATTCCATGTTTCTTAACGAGTCCTTCATCAATGAAACATGAGGACGCTCCTGAATCTACCAGAGCTATGAGGGAAAGGGTCTTCTTAGACAGGATTAACTTGACAGGGGCAAGACATGTTTCTACGGGTGTGGATGGAATTATGAGACCCTTTCGTATATCATGGTCCGGCTGTATGGTCTCTTTTACAACTGGACTTCCTCGTTTCCCTGCTCTACAAGGGTGGCTGCGACTTTGGAGTTCGTTCTCTTGTTGGGACAATTAACTGCAATGTGGCCAGGGTTTCCACAATATAGACATAATTTGTTATCCCTCCTTCTTTGTTTCTCTTGTGGTGTTAGAGGCTGGAACCTAGTTACATCTATCTGCATAGGTTCGGGCATAGTGTCATCTCTAGGAGTAGGCTGGAAAGGTTTCCATTGGCGAGGTCTTCCTTCTACTTGTTTTTCTTGTTTCCTTTCAAAAAGGCGGTTATCACATTGAATGGCTTGGTTGATGTATTCATTCAATGTCTTCACCTCTGGCATCGTGAGTAGAAGGTCCTTCACATCATCCCTTAAGCCCCATCTAAATTGGCTTATGAAATAATCTTCATGCCAAGTGAGGTCACATATCAACTGCCTAAATTCTGATGCATAGGTAGAGGCAGGGCGGTTACCTTGACGTAGCTTTCGAAGTTTTGTTTCTGCCACTCGACTCGTGTCTGCATCTCCAAATGTGGCGACAAGCTCTCCAAGAAATGCCTCATAGTCATGAAGTACGGCCATATCCTTCTCCAAGATTGGGGCGAACCATGATAAAGCTTGACCATAGAGCAAGGTTCCAATAAAACCGACCTTGGATGCATCATCAGGGTATCTATCAGGCTGCATGCGAATGTACAATTTGACTTGTTGCAAGAATCCTCGAAACTTTGTGCGATCACCATTGAACTTTTCTGGCATGCAGATCTTGGGTTCCTTCATAAATGATATACTGGGCCGTTGATTCACTTGAATACTCCCTTGATTCGCTTGAAGACTCCCGATTCGTTCTTGTAATTCTTGGAGGAGTGCACCTACATGCACCGGATGTCCCATCTCGACTTGTGTCTGTCGATGACTTAGGTCTTCGACTTGTTGTTGGAGACTCTGAAGTGATGCTACGATCTGTTCATAAGCGTTCTCCATGATGTCTGGTCTTGGATAGAAGATAGTCTTGCCAAAATGTCAGGGGAGCACTAGATTGTGCTCTCTGACTACAATAGACAAGATTTCGGAAATACACTTCTGATTACAAGATCACCCACGAAGGGGAAACGATACAAGAATATACGATCGATACAAGATGTCCCACAACCCGGGACTGATAGGTATGAATAACTCAACTAGAGATGATACAGGAGATCCCACAACCCGGGATCGTAAGTATGAGAAAAGATGTCTCGATTACAAGAACTCCCTTCTGGGAGATGAACTGGATACACGGAAGAACTCGACAGGATCTCCTACTACTAGATTACAAGGGGACAAGATAGTATGTCCAAGAACTAGACTAGAACAAGGAACAAGACAAGAACTAGAACTGGAACTTGAAAGTACTTACTTGGAGGTCACGACTCCTTGAGCTCCCAAGACTGGCATTGGCAAGACTGATTATGAATCCACCCAACCCCTCCTTATATAGGTTTTCAAGGGCGGTTGCGACTTGATGATGTCATCATGATGTCATCGACTCGAAGCATGAGCTCTGGATATCCGAATCAGGCAAGTAGACAGTCGATCTTAGGGTTTTGGCACATTTCAGACGCAATGGAAGCATTGGTTTCTCCTAATTCTGAACCAATCATGAGATACAGGGTTCACATGGAATCTTAGGTTCAGGATGGTTTCCTTTGTCCATGACACTTTCTATGCATGTTCATGATGATTGTATTTTGGGTAAATTGCAACATTCTTCGTTTCCCAAAGATGGAACAATAAGAGTTGAACAAAAATAACAGTTTGCCCACAATGATGTTTGTGGACCCATGCACATACCCTCCTTTGGTAATTACCTTTACTTCATGGATTTCATAGTTGTTTTCTTTAGGCATGCATGCATGGATCCATTGAAAGCAAAGTTTGAAGTGTTGATGTGCATCAAACCATTCTTACTTATGGTTGAAAATGTGTAAGCATGTAAAATGGGCACCCTATGTTCTAATCAAGGGAGATAAGTATATGTCTTTTGAGTTCAATGCATTTTTGGTTGAGGATGGGATAAAACTATACAATGCCATATACATGTTAACAAAATAGAGCCGTTGAGAGGAAAAATAGGTCTCTCATGGAAATGGAGAGGTGTATGGTAAAAATTGCGTAAACAACCTCCAACAGTAGCAGATTAAATCTTAATTTTAACTAACTTTTACTCATGAAAAAAGTATGAAATAAGACTCTACCACATAGCTTATGGCTTGAGGTTCTTGTGTGTGCAATATATGTACTTAATAGGTGTCCCACTAAATCCTTATAGTCTATCACTCCTTGTGAGGCTTGGCAAGGTGGTAAGCCATTTCTTGCTCATCTGCGTATTTTGGGTTGTTTGACATATGCATTAGTGCATGTGAAACAATGTAAAAAATTGGACTATAAGGTGTGAAATGTATTTTTATGGGTACAATTTGGAAAGTAAGGTCATTTGTATCATTTGTTGACTAAAAAGATTGTGTTTAGTTGAGATGTAGTAAATGGAGAGGATGCAGATGAATTCCTACTCATGTACAAAGGAGACATTTGCTAGCTCAAAAGATGTGTATGACATTGTTGTCTTTGTTCATTGGTGGTCAATCAAGTGTATCTTCGGGTGAGGAAGTTTCTTAGCCTACATATGTTTCCAATGAGCATACATATCATTCTATTTTTAACGTTGATATACATAATGCACTTGTTGATGCGAGAGCTTACATTGAAGAGGCTAACACAAGCCAAAATGGTTGGCCAAACTTTGAGAGAGAGCAAGTTAGATGCACCTTTTCCATATTTTACACGTTCAAGCTCTCATAGTACTTCTTTTGCATCAAATTTTGATGCAGTGGTTGTTTCTAGTCTTCATGATGAGAATGAGCCTATGTCTTTTGATGAGGTGCATAATTGATTAAATTGGATGGTTGCCATATAATTAGAATATGATGCTATTATGAAGAATACTACTTATTCTTTATGTGATTTGTCCCTTGGCAAAAACAAAATTGGCATCAAATGGATCTATAAGTTGAAACACAAGCCTAATGGTAGTATTGATCACTATGAGGCTAGGCTTGTGGCTGAAGGTTATGTTTAAGAGAAGGGTATTGATTTCGATGAGACCCTTGCCCCTACATGTTGCATGATAATTGTTCATAGAATTTGTGTATGTGCTACTCATGATGGTTGGAATGTACATCAGCTCGATATTAAAATTGCATTTTTGAATGGTGATTTGCATGGAGTGTTGTATGTATTTCAGCCTCATGGTTTTTTCTAGAAAGAACATGAAAAAAAGCATGCAACTTAAATAAGACGTTGTATGGATTAAAGCAAGCACCACATGTTTGGTATGATAATATTCATGTCTATTTATTAGTTCATAGATTTCATAATAGCCCAATGGAAAACATATTGCATGTAGAGAGCAAAAATGATGTACATTTTACCGTTGTTGTTTATGTCGACGATTTGCTGCTCATTGGTCCTAACATATTTCATACATTAAGATTGATTTGCATGCGTTTTCGAAATGTCGGTTTTTGGGGCATTCGCATTACTATTCGGGCATTCAATTAATCCAAGTTGATGGTGGTATTGGCTTGTGTCAAACTGAATACATTGACACTTTATTGTAGCATTTTGCCTTGAATATTGTAAAGCTATTGACATTCCCTTGGAAACTTTGCATGATGCAAGACATGCATTTGATGGTCTCTATCAACAAGCTGTTGGATTCCTTATTTATGTATGCATCACTTTACTTGGTATTCAATTTGTTGTTTCTAAGATGAGCAGATTTATGCATAGTCCAAGAATAAAACATTAGCAAGTAGTTAAGCGTATTTACTATTACTTATCTAGTATCCATCAACTTGGGTTGTTTTATCCAAAGGGGGGATTGTTGGAGAGGTAAAGTCATGTATGTTGCTGTGTGAAACACCACAAGAACTAAGCTAATAGGATATTAGAAGACCTCTATAACCATCATTAGCTCAGCAATACTTCAATCTTCAAAAACTTTATCACTTTACTTAGTGAATATGAAAATTCGCTTTCCAAAAACTTGCACCTTTTCTTCTAGCTTCAAATCTTCACTGATTTAACTAGAATCTTAAAGATTCTTGTACTCAATGATTAATATAAGCTCTTAGTTATAGAAAGCAACACATCCCAAGCAAAAATCTTAGGTGATAACTTGTAAATACTTTGAAATATCCTCTGAAGTTACATTATGTCTAAAAACTGAGAGTTATCTTTCATCTATTTGATATGCCTTTACTATTAAGCTTATTTCTTTGAGCACACGTCCCGTTTTGCAAAGATGTATTGTGTGAAGCCCCAACAATGTAACCCTATATATAGAGTGCTTTCACAGAAGATCATTATGTGTGTTTCAAAGCTTCCATGCATGTGTGCGCATCTCCTCTCTCTGTCTCTCTCTTTCTCCCTCCATCTCCTCCTTTACCCTCTTGTTCAACCCATCAAAGGCCTTTATTGGTATCATAGCATGTTAAAGGTTGAGGTGCAAGGAGCTTAAATGTAAAATTAGGGCAACAAAAGTAAATTTGAAGATTGGGATCTTCTTGACACCAAGGTGATATTTGATTGTAACTCTGAATAGAAAGGTTGAATTGAAGCATTTTGAAGTTTTTTGCATAGCATATGAAGAGAACTACAAATTCATAGAAGATTCTAGAATCTCTTTTGGAGTTCTACTTTGCCGAAACTTCAAAAAAGAGAGAGTGATGTAGAAGTCTAATTGTAACCACTTTGATAACAAGTCAAAATTTTAGCAACAACTTCCTTCTAGAGGTTGAATTGAAGTGATTTGAATGACTATATCAAGCTTAAGAAAGCATCTACAAATTTGTAGATGAATGGGAATTCAGATTTTTAGCTTTAAGTCCTTGAAAATGCAGAATACATTGAGATAATGCCACATGTTAGGATAAAGATGACAATAAGATGTGTGTTTTGCTTGTATATTGAGCTACAAACCTCCGATTGAGGTGTTATAAGTGTTGTTGCATAGTGAGGAAATAAATTCCTCAAGTATGATGAAGAGAAAAGTTTCAACAGATTAGGTGCTTTGAAATATCAAGCCATACAGAAATATATTTTCACTATAAAAATCCCAATCGCTTTTTGAGGTTCATTTGTTATTTGGAACTTTCATAAGAGAGATATTTTTGTTATGTAAGCTCTTGATTTAGAGCTTGGGGGCATTGAAGATGATTTATGATGGATGCTCCTCCATATGAGAGTACAACAGAATATGTCACATTTGGACATGTATAATGGCATTTTGGTATTGATTTTAGTTTATGTCATTTCATCTTTGATTTGAGATTGTGGTGTTGTGAGTGCATGTACAATGGCATTGTGATCATATTTTGTTTTATGCCACTTGGATATGATTTTTTTTTTGCCAATTGCATACACTTATATGTGAGATTGATTGGATCTTTGGTTGGTACTTGCATGTTCTTGTTTCCTTTGTAGGCACATAATCCAAATCGGAGCCTCAATTGCACATTTGTTTTGGCTATTGTGTCAACCTATGGTCATTGATTTCATAGTTTATTTACAAGTGTGATTCTTGGCATATGTGGATGATGATTCCCACATGGGTCTTTGATTATAGATTCCATTTTGTAGGGGGGATGCTATCAAAATTTTATCATCTCTTATGCTAGATAGGTGGTCTAGTAGATCCTTTATGCTTGTTTGATAACTTTGGATCATTGCTTATCTCTTTTCACTTGGGCTACATCACAAGTAATTTATGATTGGTTGGATAATTTTGCAAATTCTTTTTGAGTGGTCATAAGTTTTTGGCATGTGTATTTTCCATTTTCTTTAGTTGGATCAATAACACATTGCGGCAAGTTATTCATTCTTCTTTTTCCATTGGTTATTTTGTCTTGATCTCTCAACTACAAGGGATACTTTGTCGAATTTTTCCTAAGATTTCTTCACATCTTCTTATGGTCATTTTGGAGACTTGGTGAGCATGTTTATGCTCACGGTTTTATATGCATGTTAGATGCATGGTTATGTGACATGTGGTTCACATAGTTTCTTTTCTAATGAGATATTTTTATGTAAGTTATGCACATGGATATGTCGGTGTGATCCTATTGATGATAGAGTGTTATTGTAGTCTTTTGTTACATTGCTAGGTCTTATGTGTGGTGCAAGAATCATCATGTCTCATTTTGTCTACCTATAGATAAGTCTATTGGCATTCATGATGCATATATATGGTAGGTTTCAAATTCTCATATAGTGCATGTTTTGGATGCTCATGATGCTTATGTGGAGCATGGTTTGATTGATCATACGAACATTCATATGGAGGACACTTTGAATGATCTCTTGGATGCTCATTTAGAGCATGATGTGGATGTTTAGATAGAGCATTCTGATGATATTTGATTAGAGTTTGATCATTAGATAGACTATGGTGTTAATGTTGTGCAATTATCTCATTGGAACAAGATTATACACTTGGTGTGGTAGAGATGGATATGCCTTATAATACACAATGGGTGGGAGAGCATGATGGCTCTCAGGATGCACAAATGGATACACTCTTGGTTGATAGGATGATTGAATTGGATGCTACGGAGTTAAAAATTATGCAATGATTCTTGAATTCGTGCATGGTAGATGTTGACATGGATATATCATAACATGGTCTTGATGATGGTGCTTTGGATGCCTTGAATACATGCATGAATAACATGTTAGATTAGCTATTAGCTCAAGTTTCATCAGCATTTAAGAGTGTCATATGAGTTTTTTTCACTCCAGAATAGACATTGGAGTTGTTATTGGAGCATTCACACTTGGAATTATTAGTCGATTGAACCTAGCCCCTCCTCCGAGGGAGACCGGTAACCTAGCCTCTCTGTTGGAGGGGGGATCTTGTGCCGCCCTTGGGGCCTCCGAGAGTGTTGAACCCCCCTTGGTCTCCCTTAGTAGATCCGCAATTCTGTCAACTCAGGAGGAGCTCAAGAAAGTTTGCCTTATCGGCCAAATGTTTGGCCCTAGGCCCCCTCTCGAAACCGTGCGATAGTGGCTTCGCAATGAGTGGTTCCCCTGTGGGCTAATTGTTTATAAGTGTCAGTTCTTACCGACAAGCCACATGTTGCTAGTCTTTGAAAATGAAGATATGGCTTTTCGAGCCCTAAGCGTCAGAACCTGGCAACTCGGCCGGGCGACCCTGTGCCTATTCAGATGGTCCCCTGATTTTATTCTCGACAAATCGAAATCGCTTCGGTACCCTCTCTGGGTTAAGCTCCCTAACCTGCCATACATTGTTTCTCCTATCGGCAAGCCGTTGGCCTCACGCGAGGACATTGGTGGTCTCATTTATGAAGGTGCAAGACACTCGTTCAACGCTCGGTGGCACCCTCAAATCTGTGTTGAGGCTGATCTCAACATGCCGCTTCCATTGAAGATCAAAGTGGACTTGGGCGAAGGGGATGTATGGGAGCAAGAAATCAATTACAAAAACCTTCCCAACACGTGCTTTCGTTGTGGCCAACAAGTTCACAGGATTAAAGATTGCCCTTTGAGACAAAAAAGCAAGCAAAATCAAGAAGCCCCCAGAAACGCTCAAGACAACAAAGGCGCATTGACTCACTCGACGAAGGAAGAGGAAATCAAGGGCCCCGTTAATCCAGAAGTTGATGCTGACGGGTTCATCCAAGTTAGAAGAAGAAGAAGAAGGAAAAGAAGCCCTAGGGAGACTTCTGAGCAAAACAACATGTCAGTTACCCCCTCCAGCAACTTGTATTGCAATCTGGAAAAGGAGATCAATGAGTTTGACTACCCAGGTGGGAACCAACTTGAGGTGGACACCAACGACAAAGCCCTAGATATCCCTGACAATAAAGAAACCTCCCAGGAGGGTTACACTACAAGCAAAGAAGACGGCTTTACTACTAAGTAACGAAGATAACATGGATAGTGAAAGTTCCATCATCGGATCGACTATTCCGGAAACGGTGTCGAAAACGGTGCCCAATTCTTCGCAGCAAGAGGCATCCCACAAAGGAAAACAACCTATGGATGTCTCCTCGACCCATGTTTGGATTTCAACGACGCACCAGCGAGGGTTCGGTGGAACGGTAATCGGTATTAATCAATTTTGGTTTGAAAAGCTTGAGAACTCCATTGAAGATAAATGCCATCGATGGATTGCTGTTTCTTTTGGTGCTCCTTTTTGTTTTACTTTAGTTTCTTTGTATGCCCCTAATGGGGAGTTAGAGAGACTGAACACTTGGGCCTCCTTGGACTCGGTCCCGCACAACGTGCTTATTTGTGGTGACTTCAACATGGTGGAGGACCCTATGGACAGATGGATGGGCAAGGGTAGGGTCATCGATAGTCTGGAGAAAGAAACGTTGGAAAAAACCAAACTACACTTGGATTTGGTCGAATTCAAAGACTCGAATGGCTTTTCTTGGTCAAATCTCCAAGCAGGCGAGGACCCGAGGAGAGCTAGACTTGATAGATGCTACATCTCTCAGAGTTTTACTCATCAGTGGGGCAACCCTTCCCTCTCGCAACGCACCGATCTCACCATCTATGATCACTACCCGATCGTTATCACTTTCCAACCTTCCACCAAGATCCGTAAGGCTCCTTGATTCCACGCCAGTGCGCCCTCCTTCTCTCTCCCCTCCATCCATCAAGAAATTGCTGATGTGTGGAAGGAGGCATTCGCCTTTGGATTGTCCCCAGCCAAGTGCTAGAGAAGTGTGGTCGATAAGTCACGACAGATCATGATTAGACCCAGGAAGATGCTCGAGACTGTGTGGCGGGCTCGTAGAGAAGCTCTATATCACAGACTCTGGAGGCTCGAGGAGGAAGTGAAGAAAGGAAAATATCAAGCCCAGAAAGGTCTTCGAGAAATCAGAGCGCTACTGAGATACGAGGAAGAAATACAAAGGAAAAATTTGCAAATCTTCTTCAAGGAGTGGTAGGTTGGCAAAGCCAAAAAACCCACCAAAGAGATGTGCCGTATCCTTAAAAGGAAACATAACAGAGAATCGATCCCCTTATTGCTAGAATTAAATGGCAATGTATGCAATACGGAAGAAGATAATTTTGGGATCATTGAAGGGCACTTCACGAGACTCCTGGGGACCTCGAACCCCCTCTCCCATCATAGAAGGGACTGTATGGCAGCTATATCTAGGGTTTCCCCCACAGGATACCACTCAACCTTCGCTCCCTGCTACATGCCCCTATCTCTGAAGCAGAAATCATTGAGGTCATTGATGCCCTCCCTTCTGGTAAAAGCCCGAGACCCGATGGGCTCACTAATGAGTTCTTTAAATCCTTCAAGTTGGTGGCTACCACCCCTCTTCGTCTGGTTTGGCAAGAGGCGCTCAAGTTTGGCACGCTTCCTTCTTGTCTCAACAATGGCATTATCAAGTTAATACACAAAAAAGGGGAAAAGAACAAAATAGAGAACTAGCATCCTATTACGATGCTCCGAATAGGATACAAGATCATTGCCAAAGTCATGGCCAACAGAATGTCTTGCCACTTGAGAGCGTGGTTAAGCGAGGACCAAAAAGGTTTCATCAAAGGCAGGTCAACCTTGGAAACCATTATAGATATCTGGGAAGGTCTTGAATTTGCAAATGAGTCTAAACAAGACGTGGTCTTCCTCAAGATCGACTTTGATAAAGCCTACGACAGGCTGGAATGGGACTATATTCTGCAGTTTCTCCAAGATCTTGGATGTAGTCATAAATTCACCAAGATGATCACGACCCTTCTCGGAAACGCATCGACCCAAATTAACATTAACAGCAAACTTTCGAAGGTGATCAAACTTAGAAGATCTATCAGACAAGGGTGCCCATTGGCTCCCCTTCTCTTTGCCATTGCCACAGAAGGGCTTAGCAGGATGGTGGAGCATTAGGCAGAAGCTGGTAATATCAAAGGCCTCCATTTGCCTCATGACCACAGTCAGATCACCATGAGACTTTTTCCGATGATATCAACGCGTTTGTTCACAATGATAGTACCAGCCTGGAGACGTTCTGGAGGTGTTTGGCTACTTTTTGTGAAGCCTTTGGATCCACAATCAACCACTCTAAGACTGCCTTTAGAGCTATTGTTGGGTCACAGCCCGACCTTCTCATTGATCATGGCTTTCAAATCATTCCGCAGGGCCAAAGTTTTTGGCTTCTTGGGATCCCCTTGGGGTTTGGCGTCTCTATGGAACAGCGGTGGAACTGGGTGCTGGCCAAACTCAAAAACAAGCTTAACTTTTGGAGAGGTATGCAAATCAATCTTGCTGGTCATGCTATGGTTATCAACACGCTCCTCCTTTCATCTACCATTTATTTCCTTTCTTGTTGGAGACCGAAAGAGCAAGATCTGTCCAAACTGGATAGTATTTGTAGAAATTTCCTTTGGACATGCGACCACAATAGGAGGGGGGTGCCTAAAATCAAATGGTCCATCTGCACCAGCCATAGAGATAGTGGGGGACTTGGTATCCTGGACATTGGGTGCATGGCTAACAAACTAGCGGCCAAATGGATGATTAAGGCTTGGTGCAATGGGGAGGCCTCATGGGCCAAGTTGATCTTCAGAAACAAGAATGAGTTGGCTCTCATGAGTTTCCCAAATTGGAAGAATCTTGACATCTTGACCTTGCTGTTTTCCCCGATCCCCGTCTTCCTGAAAGGCTCTAATCTCGTGTGCTCCCTATGGAAGAGTTGGAATAAAGTCAAAAGCTACACAAGAATTAGTGAAGATTGGAAATGGGCAGCCGGTATCAGACAAAACGACTCTATCTGGTTTCCGATCCATGGCATCCAGAGTGTGGAATCTTGGAACATTCAAAATGCCAAGAAGTTATGGAACAAAGGCTTCAAAAAATGGAAACATCTCTGGAAACAAGACACCAACCGCTAGATCAACTTCGAGGATATTGACCCTTGCGTCAACATTTTGTACGAAGAATGGAACACTTTGCAAAGCAGATGTCTCGCCTGGGACCGACACAAAGTTCGCCTTCTCATGGGACATGACACATCGAGCTCGCTTGGTCTCAAATGGCACAGTGGGAATAACCTATCAAAAATCTCGAACATCAAAGAAACGATTGACTATCAGGTTAACCTCAACAAGAAGTGGTGCCTGTCATGGATGCGGCTTCGGTGGGACATGAAGTTCATGGCTATCTGGCACCCCGTCATAGAAATCAAAAAGTCTATCCTGTTATGGCAAATTCTTCATCATGGAATCTGGACCAACCTTAAGGCTAGAAAATTTTGTGGGATTCCTCCCTGGTGCAAAGTTGGAAAGAAAATTAGACTTCAGAAACATCTCATTTGGCAACAAGCCCTGCTGGGAGAAACGATCGGCTGCTCCGCGACTCTCTGGAATGCCATCAGAGGGGAGGTCCTATGGAAAATCTGGTGGGAAAGATGTTCTTTCAACTTTGGTGACTCCCCCAAAGAGTGGTCAATTGAGAAATCGTTGTTCCTCCTTGGCAAAAGGATTGTTAACTGTAAGAAATCCCCCCCCCCCCTTCAGGCATCACCAAGTACTCCTTTTGATCAATAACAAGCTTAAACCCAAGTGGGCCCCTCATGAGGGTGATGAGAGGGTGATTAACCTTCTTTGTCATGCCATCTAAGCTCTGTAAAAGCTTCCCCTTCTTTGTGGGATTTGGGGGGTCCGTGGGCACTAGTCCCCTTCTCTTGTACTTTCCTTTATTTAATTCAAGTCCGGAGAGTAGGATAATGCCGAACTTCCTTTATATTAAATAAAAATATTGACACACGCATAGAACGAGTAGGAGATTTTCCAAGAACTTCATCCATTCTTGCATTAGTCAGATGTGAGCTCGATTTTGTCGATATGAGTTTAGATCAATTTGAGGTGCATGGATACACCTTGTTTTAGGTAGTTGTTGTAGGCTGATTGGTATGGATTGAGATTGGAGTTGCTATTGGAGCATTCACACTTGGAATTATTAGTCGATTGAAGATTGACACACGCATAGTGCGAGTAGGAGATTTTCCAAGAACTTCATCCATTCTTGCATTAGTCAGATGTGAGCTCGACTTTGTGGATATGAGTCTAGATCAGTTTGAGGTGCATGGATACACCTTGTTTGAGGTAGTTGCTGTAGGTTGATTGGTATGGATTGAGATCCAAACTCTTCCTGTACATTATCATATATACTTGCATCATTATTTGTATATTTTGCCACTTATGGTCACATTGACCCTTAATAGGAGGATTGTTGAGGATGTAAGGGTCATCTAACCCTATCCCTATGTTCATATACATATTTCAATGCTCCCATGCATGGGTGTTTGTATCGCCTCTCTCTCTCTCTGTCTCTCTCTCTCTCTCTCTTCCTCCATCTCCTCCTTTCTCCTCTTGTTCAACCCATCAAAGGACTTCAAGGGTACAATACCATCAGATTTACATGCTGTTTGTATCAGATTGTGTTGGTGTTATGACACTCATATGTCCATGTGGTTTTTTCTTCATGGTTGTTAGGCCATGCTTATCTTGGTTGAACTAAGAAGCAATCTATTGTGACCACTTCTAGTTGTGAGGTTGAGTATAGGGCATCTTCCACAACTACTAGTGAATGTGTGTCTCAAATTCCTTAAGGATGAGTTCAGTGTCGAGGTCAAACTTCTATCACCACCATATAACTCATAGTCAAGGTGCATTAGAAGTTGCAAGGAAGCCAATGTTTCATGCTCACACTAAGAACATTCATGTGCATTATCATTATATCAGAGAGACACTCTCTAGAGATAAGTTTGATATATGTTCCCACAAAATATAATTTTGTAAACATTTTTACAAAGGATTTGCCTTGTAAGAAGTTTGATGCTTTTCACAAAGCTTTGATATTACTTTCTTTTGTGGACTAAACTTATCCCACATTGATTGACACTTCCTTATACATGAGTGTCAACCCCTTGTTCAACCCATTACTTCTAAGGGATTTGCTAGTACATTTTTTAGTGATGTGTGTGAATACACTTAGGACTATTAGGGCAATTTTTTCCCTCTTTAGGAGGTTTTTTCCCTCTTTAGGAGGTTTTTTCCCTTGGCTTATCTATATGCTTGTAACCCTAATGGTCTAAGTATTGTTTGTATATTCAATCACTAATACACTCAATGTTAGCTTCTTCTTCTTCCTCATGTTGTTTGCATGCTTCTCTAGTCCATAGACTCCAACAATAATGTTAGTGCATATCACCTATGTTCATGTGGTTTGAACATGATAACTTTGATGAGTATATACGAATACTTTCATGTGTTTAAGACAATTGTGGTGATATTTCCTAGTTGTGGGATATCCAAATCTCAAAATCTCTTTGTTGATGCATCTGGCAGACATGCCAAGCTTCTCTATAAGAGATGTAAGCTATATAGGTTCTCAATACAAAATTTCTTCCTTTTTTTTTTAACACAGATTTATTTAGTGAGTTGTTCTATATGCATACAAGTGATGTATTTTGTAGATTTATTGACATTTTTGACATGCTCATTATTGGTAAGATTTGTTGATCATATGCTCTAGATTTGGATGAAATCTCTATAAGAAATTTCTATGGAATGATCTCTATCATCATTTGAAAACTTCTAAGGGCTGTAGAATTGCCTCTTTTGGGCCAACACTTAATTTTCCACCTATAAAAAGAGGCAACAAAGTGTCATATACATCTCTTGAGCTAACAAATTTCTCCTTTGTATATGAAAGTAAGGGTTGAATTGCATCCTCCACAAAAACAACATCACGGCTAACCAAAATGCATTTAGCCTTTAGACGATACATATGATAGCCTTTGCTTTTAGAGCTTTACCAGACAAAAAAATACATTTCATTGATTTATCATCCAATTTTCTACATTGTTGTTGATACGCTAATGCATATGCCAAATAACCAAAGACATGTAGATGAGCAATAGATGGTTTGTGACCACGCCAAGCCTCATATGGAGTGATAAACTACAGTGCTTTGGTGGGGCAACTGTTTAGTACATAGATCAAGCCAAAAGCTATGTGGTAAAACCTGACTTTTGACCATAGACCTTGCCATTTCCATGAGAGAAATGTTCTTTCTTTTAGCAAACTCATTTTCTTGAGGTGTATATGGCATTGTAAAATGATGTTTTATCCCATGCTCAACTAGAAATGTGCTGGAAATAATGTCATATAAGTACATTGTCCATGGTCCATTTGCTCAAGATATCACAGTTTACAACATGTGTAGACCTTTGTAATACCTCCTCTACAACAAAACCGCAGCAGCATCGTGGCTACATCAATTGTCTTCTATCGCGATGGCACAAGTTTGAATCCCGTCGTCGGCAGCCGGCGCAACAAACATTTTTGGTTGTCATGCTCTTGAAAAATAGCGACACATGGAGGACGACAGTGCATACAATAAAGCATTTTTCTTTTTGTGATCATAGATCGCTATGATGTAGCTTTATTCTATGGAGAGCTTTTCTTTTGTGCTTTAATTCATAGATGCTATGCTATATAAGAAGTATCTTGGCTCATTATCTAATATCCTACACCTAGTTCAACACCAGGTTTGGTACCTCAATAGAGGTGGTGCTCTTAGCACATGGGGCAGCCATGGTGCTATCTTGGAGCATGTTGAGGAGTGGCTATGGAGTTCTTCTTGGAGAAGAGTGTGCTCACACTCTTGTTTATGGAGAGGACTTACCCATCAGCAGCTTGGTGGTGTGGATCAGCCATCCACATGATGTATTTGAAGATTGTCTTCTACATGAAGATTTCAGTGTACTTCAAAGACATTGGATGGAGCTTAACAGAAGATTTGCATCTTATGTTAAGAATTCAGGTACATGTTCTCTTTATGCACACATGTACTACATGGAGTTTATGGAGGCATTGACATCCATATCAAGAGGAGACCTATTCGGCATATCTAAAGGAGAATTAGTACATGCATGCTACATGCATTCGGATGAGGTGTTAAAGAAGGTGTGTTCACATGAGAATGAGGATTTGTGTCGGCAACATGTTAGCATTCTTTGCTAATTCTGTAAGTATGTGATCTTTAACACACACATCTGATTTAGGGTCTTCCATAACCTAAAATCAGATTAGGGTTTGGTGATTATCAGTTTCCAACTGATCTTTCCTCTTTCTGTCACTCATATTCACTCTTCTACAACCTATTAGGGTCATACATCTCATACATATTTAGATTTCTGTTCCTACATCTGAATATTTTTGTAAATTCTGTACATTCACTCATCCATCCATTTCCGTTCACTTAGAGTGGTTGAGAGTTTTGCTTCCACATTGTAAATTGACATTTGTATATATGATAGTGTGAGTAAGCAGTGGCTTATGTAACACTTTACACATGTTGTCTAATCTTTTTCTATCTTTGTCTCATTATTTGTATGAATAAGTGTGGTATGTTCATGTTTTGTCAATATTGGAAGATTGCTGAAATCTGTGTTGTAGATCCTGGAAACCTATGGAACTATGGACCTGTGGATTAGTTATGGGCCTACCTAATTTCCAACATTTGGTATCAGAGCTCATTCAGAGCATCCAGGTTCACAAGTTCCCAAACTTCCAGGTTTACAACATATGATTTTAGAGCATTTTCTAATATTTGACATTTGACATACACACTTAATATAAATGAGTAGAGATTTGAGAATTAGACAATTCACTCACATGTTTAGTTATCAGTGTGGAGTATGAAGTTGATGATCTGTTAGCAACTGAATACTTTTGGAAGAGTAAAGATACTTTACAGAAGTATTACTTGAAGACCAAGACTTGATGAAGAGAAGGCTACTTCAAATTCAAGGAAAAACAATGGTTTGGAGAAGATGAAGGAACTAGATCAACATCAAATCACAGGTATTAGTTTCTACTATCAGATTATCATTTGCAGGTCATATCTTAGAAGAGCAGTTATGAAGAGATTTGAAGGATTGAAGAAGTGCTTTCATACACTTTCATTCTTTGAAAGTGAAAGCATTAGCTACATGAAAACAGGTATCTAGAGGTTGTTCTTGAAAAGTTTTGATAAGGTCTCTTTCATGACAAGAAAGCTCATCTAAGAAGACAAATTTGAAGATGAGATGAGTTTTGTTTTCAGCCAATCTTGTGTTGTAAGTGTGTTGGATATTCAAGTACAGAATTTGATCACATTGTGTACCTAGAGAGAGAGGTAACTAGAGAGGTAATTCAACATTCAGCCAACTCAAGGAAAAGGTTGGTGAATTAAGTCATATCAGTCATATTTGAAGCAGAGTTTTGATTCAGAGATATGAGGAGATGGTAAAAACATGATTCTATGTTCACTTCCATTTATATACCACATTTGTTTTGTTTCTTACTCTTAGCACTAGAGGAAGAGAAAAATTCATTTGAAGAAGTCAAGAGTACTTGCTACTTCAAGATGAAGAGAACAAAAGGTATGGAAGAAAACTTTGAAGATGTTGACATCATCAGGTGGAAGAAAGATGCAGAAGAAGAAAGTCCAACAATTCCAAAGGAAAAGTAAGACTTATTTCTTCTCTTATATTTTCCATATACTTTTCCCACTTTTATCCTCTACATCCAAAGCAAGTCTATGAGAACATCTTGTGAAAAAGATAGTTTAAAGAAGAAGCAGTTTCTTGTTTTGTATTATACTTGGTCATGATTTAGTAGATTTGACAAAGAATTGCATTGAGAGAAAGAAAAGCAGCAGATTTTGAAGACAACTTGTATATTTTGACTCATTTGTATGAGTTGTATATAAGTTGAAGATTTTGAGAAGGTAGCTATATATTCCCTCAAAGAATTCTTGGAGTGTCAATACAAAGCTACTTGGAATATGACAAGTTGCAGAGAAGCATATTTCTTCTTTATCTAACTCTTGAGGTAAAAGAGTATTTGTAGAAGATGTTGGAGACTTGAAGAGAGGTTTTATATTTGAAAAAGTTACCTCATATTCAATATTTTCAAAAAACCTCAAAAAGTTCAAATTTTTGATGTACTAGTCAGTTAAAGAATCTACTTTCTATGATTGTCTTGTTTTTTGGATACATGCTTGTATTCAAAAAGGTGTTCCATCAGATCCTATCACTTGATTTAGAAGTGGAGTTAGCCAAAAGAAATTCAAGCAGATACTATTTCACCCGGGTAGAATACGAAGATATGAAGTATCAACTTGCAGATTTCAGAGTTCTCAAGGTGAGAAGTTTGTCCACTTATGTTTCAAGTGGAAGTTGCAGATTCTTGAGAAGCACTTGGTTAAAGAAAAGTTTTTACAAGTGAGAAGCATGGACACTTGGAGACATTCAGGTAGCAAATCAAACATTCAATCATGAAGGTTTGATGAGAGCATATTCTACACAGGTATTTTGTTGGAGAGATCATTGATCTTGGATGATCTCGTATGATCTTGTAAGATCTTGATAGATCTTGTATGATCTTGGATGATCTTGAATGATTTTGAGTATTTATGAGTCAGATATATATCTTTTGTTCGTGAAAGTTCTTTAACATTGGAAGAAGTAAGTCAAAGATTCAGGTTCTATCAGATTAGTATTGCAAAGGAATAGAAGATGATACTTGTTATGTTGCAGAAGGTTATGAATCCTAAAATGCTTTTAACAAGGTTTTTATGATAGATTAGCTAACCTTATTCTAGATTTTTGGGAAGCTGAGGAATGACAGGGAAAGCTATTGGCATGTGCACAATGCTAATAAAAAGGGTTCAGAAGTTTTATTTCAGACACAGGTATTAATGTTATGAAAAATAAGATTTATGAAGGAAGACGTTCCAGATTTCATAAAGTCTGATATATTTGAAGAATTCTAGATACTAATGTTAAATCATCCAGGGGGGTGATGAAACATGAAGACTTATTTTTTAGCCATATGTGAAAGAATGGAGAGTCATACCTATAAGAATTCCACGTATTCCTATATCTCCTTTGTCAATTTCTCTTTATGTTCCAACTTTGAAAGAAGAAGGAAGAAGGAGAATGTCTGGAGAAAGTTCTTGTTAGGTGTTCTTGTTCAGGAGAAGGTTCCAGAGTTCTATTGAAGAGAAATTTGATATTTCAGAGAGGTATGTTTTCAGAAGTGCGCACATATGTGTTTATACCAGGTTCTGAAGGAAAGAGGTATGAAGGACTAGCAGGTATGAACAAAGATGA
Organism: Ceratopteris richardii; assembly: GCA_020310875.1. NCBI lineage: Eukaryota > Viridiplantae > Streptophyta > Polypodiopsida > Polypodiales > Pteridaceae > Ceratopteris > Ceratopteris richardii. The sequence continues at coordinate 176,262,924 of CM035418.1, forward strand.
AGACATGATGACATCATAGATATGATATTTTGATGAGACTCATAGGATGAGTTGAGTTGAGTACAGTCAGAGGTGAACCAGCTAGTGTTCATAATACACTAAGTTGTGAGTTGTCAGTCACAAGTCCCAGGATTCAATTCCTGATTTTGTTTTGTGTATTTACATGACACAGCAGAAGTACATTGAGAAACCTTTTGAAAGGTAAATGCAAATATGTGGATCCTAGTGTATGTTTACAAGTTTGAGAAAACAGGAGATAGCAGATTCACAGTCAGTACATACTATTGCTTGATGTGTACACTATTGGATATAGTTTGCATATTATCTCAAGTATAATGGTTCATATTCAACAAGTTCAGGTTTTTGAAGTTTGAAGAAAGTCAAATTTAGTTTTGAAGAAGACTTTTGAAGAAAAGATTTGAAGGTCAATTTGGGGAGTACAAGTTTGAAGCTTATGAAAGTTTGCAGATGAATGAAGTTACACGTTCAGTTCATTTTGTACCAATATGACATTGCAAGGGGGATTGTTGGAAACAGTGTCATATAAGTACATTGTCCATGGTCCATTTGCTCAAGATGTCACAGCTTACAGCATGTGTAGACTTTTGTAATACCAAGCGCAGCAGCGCTGTGGCTACATCAATTGTCTTCTATCGTGATGGCGCGAGTTCGAATCCCGTGGTGTCAACAGCCGGTGCAACAAACATTTTTGGTTGTCATGCTTTTGAAAAATAGCAACACATGGAGGACGACCGCACATATGATAAAGCATTTTCCTTTTCGTGATCGTAAATCGCTATGATGTAGCTTTATTATGTGGAGAGCTTTTCTTTTGTGCTTTAATTCATGGAGGCTATGCTATATAAGAAGTATCTTGGCTCATTATCTAATATCCTACACCTAGTTCAATGTTAGGTTTGGTACCTCAATAGAGGTGGTGCTCTTAGCACATGGGGCAGCCATGGTGCTATCTTGGAGCATGTTGAGGAGAAACTATGGAGTTCTTCTTGGAGAAGAGTGTGCTCACACTCTTGCTTATGGAGAGGACTTACCCATCAGCAGCTTGGTCGTGTGGATCAGCCATCCACATGATGTATTTGAAGATTGTCTTCTACATGAAGATTTCGGTGTACTTCAAAGACATTGGATGGAGCTTAACAGAAGATTTGCATCTTATGTTAAGAATTCAGGTACATATTCTCTTTATGCACACGGGTACTACTTGGAGTTTATGGAGGCATTGGCATCCATATCAGGAGGAGTCCTATTCGGCATATCTAAAGGAGAATCAGTACATGCATTCGGATGAGGTGTTAAAGAAGGTGTGTTCACATGAGTATGAGGATTAATGTTGGCAACATGTTAGCATTCTTTGCTAATTCTGTAAGTATGTGATCTTTCACACACACATCTGATTTAGGGTCTTCCATAGCCTAAAATCAGATTAGGGTTTGCTGATTATTAGTTTCCAACTAATCTTTCCTCTTTCTGTCACTCATATTCACTCTTCTACAACCTATTAGTTCATACATCTCATATATATTCAGATTTCCGTTCCTACATCTGAATATTCTTGTAAATTCTATACATTCACTCATCCATCTGTTTACATTCACTTAGAGTGGTTGAGAGTTTTGCTCCCACATTGTAAATTGACATTTGTATATATGATAGTGTGAGTAAGAAGTGGCTTATGTAACACTTTACACATGTTGTCTAATCTTTCTCTATCTTTGTCACATCATTTGTATGAATAAGTGTGGTATGTTCATGTTTTGTCAATATTCGAAGATTGTTGGAATCTGTGTTGTAGATCCTAGAAACCTATGGAACTATGGACCTGTGGAATTAGTTATGGGCCTACCTAATTTCCAACAAAATGTATTAAACTTAGAAGATATGTATCCCCCCTATCAGAATGAAGGGTGACCATTTTGCATGCTAATTGATTTTCAGTCATATCCAAGAACCGTTTTACATGCATAAACACTTCATACTTTTCTTTCAATGAATAAATTGTTGGAAACAATGTCCCAAAGTTCAATACAAAATCTTATTACATAGTCTTCAATGGTGGAACCGTACATAGCCTAAGCTAGGAATTGACAGAGAGGGTTGAGAATGATCCAGCCTCAAGTTGCTTATCCCTTGCTCATGCTTGAGTGCTAAAAACAATCATTCTCAAGCTTGCAATGCTCTGGTGCTTTGGACGTCCTTTGATGCTCTCAATGGACCTATAAAATTCCCAAAGTTAGCTCAAGATTTAAAATCAATTGTCATAACAAACCATGTCCATTCATGTAATTCGTAGACCCAATTTTGTTTTGTTTTTATGAAAATTCCCTTGGAGATCCCTCAACTTTCTCACCCCTATGGAAGGTCAAATTCAAAATACCATATCTATAACTCCACATATCAATTTTAAGAAAATCGATCAACATTTATGTGGGATTCAAAACGAGCTTTCCAATGAACCCAAGATCACTAGAAACGGAGTTTGTATGAAGAAGTTATGTATGTTCAAGGTTCTGGGGGTTAAAACAGGCAAACAGGCAAACATGATTTCTCGAATTATTTTATTGGGGCCTCCCTATGTTCCTATAACTTGATGTTTATGCCCAAAACTAGCCGAAATTTGCAAATTAAAAAACCCTAAAAATTTTGGCCGAAGTTGGCTGTCAATCATGATCAACAGAGCTGTCCGTCGTGGCCTGTCAATCATGATGGACAGGTGTCAATCGCGATTGATGGCTGTCAGTTGCGATGGACAGTGTCGGTCGTGATTGATGGTCTCTGTCATGATTGATGTGTGTCAATCGCGATGGACATAAATTTTTAGGTTTTTGCATGAATACCTGTCAATCGTAAGCCTATAAGTCGCGATGGATAAGTTTCTCGTTGAAATGAAGTGTCAGTCATGATTTTTCTATCGATCGTGATGGACGCCTGTCAATCGCGATGGACAGGCAGTCCCTCGTGGGCTGCCAATTGCGATTGATTGATTTTCCATATTTTTGCATTACCTTGTGTCAATCGGGCCTCTATGCATCGCGATGGACTAGATTTTCATCGAATGCAAGTGCCAATTGTGATTTTTTAGTCAATTGCGATGGATAGAGGTGTTTGTCGTGATGGATGCTATCAATCGTGATTCGTGGGTTGTCTGCCAAGGTTCTCTATCACGATGGACATTGTCAATCATGATCGATGGTGTCGATCGCGATGGACAGAGGAAATGCAAATTTTTTTGAAATTATTTTGGATTTGTGATGTGCAAGGTCTCTAGATTATGTTTGTGCACTTAGTTTTATCAAAAGGTCAATTTTTCTGTCAATCGCGATTGACAGAGCTCAACTCCCCAAGACCTGTGGAGACTTTTTTTGTACGTGTGCAAGCTGTTGGAGATGATGATACGGCCAAAACCTACGAGAAATGCTAAAAACACACAAAAACAGAATGCACAATAGCTCTCTCTCACAAGTGAAATGAGGGGAATGAGGTGGGGAAGGTGATATGACCAAAAAACTAAAAATTTTGTGAAGGTGGAGATGGAGGTGGGAGATGGTGAGGATGATGATGAAGCAAGAAAGAGAAAATAAGGAAAAGTAGAAAAATTACCTACGACTCCAACGTCACAACTCTATGTCTTACCATCACACGCTCATCCTCGAAGCTCTCTCCCTGGCAATGGTGCCAAATTTGGTGTCAGTCTAGCACAATGGCAAGTACCAACGTGAGAAGATCCACTTCATAATTGTGAATCCGTGGAGACACGAGGACTAGTATGACGACTGTGAGCAAGTGAAGGGACAAGTGCGTGAGTGAGAAGCACATGAGCATGCACACATATACACACACACGCACACAAGGCAAGAAAAAGAGTGGAACAATGGAATCTTCTATTAGCAAGCTCCAAGAAAGTATACAAAGCTCAAAACCACCTTCAATCTCCAACTAGCTAACCTCAAAAAATGAGCTCTCTAGCTCTTTTTATAGCTTTTGACTAGGTTTTGGCCCTATCCAGACCTAGTGTCCGGCCTAGTTAAAAATTAGGTTCCTAGGCTATTTTGGAGGCTCAAACGAGCTTTAAAGATTATGAAAATTGGTATATAGATACTTCTAGTACTCCTCAAGCTCAAGGACTCCTCGGCTTGGATTTAAAATGGAGTAGGAATAATGTAAAATGGTATTTACAATGGTGTGAAGTGACTAAAATCACTGTTTGGGAAATATTTCTCCATGAAAAATTATGTGGCCTACTATGTTGACTACTTTGCTTGCTTAATCCTGCTTGGCTATCCCTTTGTTCTGACTCCCTTCGGCAGCTTCCCTGTCTTGTAAGGCCTTGACTTCCCTGGCTGCTACCAACACTAGGCCACTATATGTTTTATTAAATAACATACACAAAAGTGTCTAGCGGTCATTTGCCCTTTTACATGGACACTAATGGTAACAATGCATGAGCTAGCAAGCATGAAGCAAAAACCATTGGCAGATATACAAGCGTCATAGCAACCAACCCAGTTTGAGTTAGAAAAAGCATGTAAATCTAGTAGTAGTGATTCCCCTTTGGGAATCAAAGCATTCAGGTACCATTCAAGTAGCAAAAGATGCGCTTAACCACTTGCCAATGCTTAACAGCTGGCCAATGCATAAACCTAATCATCTAAGAGATAACAAAGTGAGTATCATGCCAAGTTATGCATAAGTAAATCAAGCACCCAACAACTTGTTGATAGAGAACATCATCAAATGCATCTCCAACATCATGAAGACTGAATTGTAAACCTGCTTCCATAGGAGTGGCAATAGGTTTGCAATCTTCAAGGCCAAAATGCTGCAATAATGTGTCAATATATTTTGTTTGAGACAAAGCTATTCCCCCATCAACTTCCATAAATTGAATGCCCAAATAATGATGTGAATTTCCCAAATCTAACATCTCAAAAGAGGCATGCAAATCAGCCTTAAATTCAATAATGTGCTTCTCATTGGGATGAGTGATAAGCATATCATCAACATACACAATAATGATCAAAAGTACATCATGCACGCTTAACATATAAGGTGATCTCAGTTGGACTATTCTCAAAACCATGTGCAATCAAGTAGGCATGTATCTTCATGCACGCTTAACATATAAGGTGCTCTCAGTTGTTCTATTCTCAAAACCATGTGCAATCAAGTAGGCATGCATGCTTCCTTTTTCAACTTGCACACTTTGTTTTCATGTCCTTTCTACACAAAACCATGGGGCTGAAATACATACACTTCTTCAAGTAAGTCACCATTCAAAAATGCAGCTTTAATGTCCAACTGACTGGAATGGAAAATCTTTCTCGTTCTACCTACCTATGTTATCTTTCTTTGATTTTTCATTTTGTGATCAGTATCAATATGAAATGAAAACTAAGAATGTGCATAAGACACACATTGACTCTTCAATTCAGCCTTTAGATCTCATTCATATAGATGTGTGTGGTCCTATGCCCACAAGGTCATTAGGTGGTTCTCTTTACTTTGTCACTTTCATAGATGATGCTACTAGAAAAGTTAGGGTATATCCTATCAAATCAAAGGATGAGATATTCCCTACCTTAAAAAAATGGCTTGCTTTAGTTGAGACTGAAAAAGGAACTAAGCTCAAGGCTTTACGTTTAGATAATGGGGATGAATATACCTCACATGAATTCAACCTTTTTTGCCAGTCTAGAGGAATTCATAGAGAGTTTTCAACTCCTTGTACCCCATTATAGAATGGTGTAGCTAAAAGGATGAATAAAACTATTTAGGATAGAGTAGTTTCTATGCTTTATCATGCAAACCTTTCACAACGCATTTGGGCAGAAGCAATATTGATTGCAGTTCAATGATTAACCTTTCACCTAGTACTGCCAAAGGTTTGAAAGTGGCACAAGAGTTATGGAAAGGGAAGCAACCATGTTATGATCATCTTTTAGTTTTTGAGTGTGAAATGTGTTGATATATTTAGGTAGTGATGTGTGTGAACACACTAGGTCCGCCGGGGCACTTTTTTCCCTCTTTAGGAGGTTTTTTTCCCTTTGCTTGTACATATGCCTATTGGCCTAATGGGCTACTTATCTTTGTACATTCTCTAGTAATACATTTAGTATTGTGTGTTGTGTTCCAAGATTCTTCTACTTCCTTGTGCTATTCGCGTGTTTTCGTAGATGTCGAACTCCAACAATTGGTATCAGAGCAGGTCACCGCTTCATCTAGGGCATTGTCAACACTCCTCCCATTGCAGTCTTAGAATCACATGAATTTTGATGAGCATATTCAACATGTTTTCGAGATCAAAATAGCTTTGCTGTGTGGTGTCGAAATCGCGCGCGATCTGAGCTCGTTTCGGCCTCCGAACACACCATCGCAGTGCTTGTGCAAGCTATTTCATCTTTTTGTGCCAAAGGTATATACCAGTTTCGGTTCTCCAGTATAAGCGTCTCGAAGTCTGCTACAGGTCTAGCAGAATTCATCTAGGCAGTTCTGTTCAACTTTTTGAGATACATCAATTTTCTACATCAAGGTATTTTAGTCACCGGCCATGGCTGAAAGCAATGATGTATTCCGTATGTTGGCCATTGAGAATAAGTTGGATGGTGCCAACTACCCATTATGGGCTTATATGATGCGACATGTATTGGTTACAAAAGGACTGTGGAACATTGTGCAGGGTGTTGAAAAATGTCCTATCACACCTGCAACTGTTACAACTGCAGGTACTGAAGCTAATGCAGAAGGGGTCGAAGATGATGACATTCTACATATTCTTGTTTGTGCTACGGTTTTTGCTGCACCTACTGCAAAGCAAATTTGTTGGGATAGCAGAGATGCCCAAGCACATGCATTGATAGCTTTGTCTATCAAACGTGCCATTATTCCTCACATATGCTCTTGCAGAACAGCTAAGGATGCTTGGGATACACTTACCACATTGTACCAAGCTAAGAATGAGGCTTGTGTTGCTTACCTCCGAAAACAATTGGAGAGTGAGCACATGAATGAAGTTGATTCTATGGACAATTTTCTAACAAAGATCAAAGACTTGAAGGAACAATTGATTTGGTCAATCACGGACTGTAAGTTCGACCGCATTTTGTAAGACCTAAGAAGTCTGCCTGCGTGCTCCCTATGTATTGTGTTTTCTGCGTATTTTGCAGTCTCTATGCGGACTACCGTGTGCAGCCTTAGGAGCTCGATTCTCTACTCCGAGGATATCTTCATGGAGCTCGGGAGAAAGAGATCTCACAGTGGTGCATCACCAACGAAATACTTCACTGGTATCAGAGCGATTCCACGCAAAAGCTTTGTTCCTTTTGTGCGAGCGAAGCGAGAAACCCCCCCTAAGGTTTTCTCCAAGGCTTACGACTAAGGCGACGACCAAGGCATAGACCTTGGCGTACCTTGGCATCCGAGTCATCGAAGTCACCATTGGCACCATTGGCTGCGCGCGAGGGAGGACCTCAACGATCAAGGAATATAGAGGTTCCCGGTACTTCCTGAGAGGTCACCCATGCCAGTACTATTCCCCCTAGAGCTCGCTTAACCGTGGCAATCTCTTGCCACTAAGCTACACTCGTGGTGTCTGAAGAAGGGGAAAGACTAAGGTTGACATTACCTTGAACAAGTTTTGGTCCCTCAAAGCTTCATTCTTTGCTTTCAAAGCCTATTTTTGAAGCATTTTTGGGGTGTCTTTTGGAGCCATTTTGGAGTACTTTTGCACATAGTTCTGTTCACACAGGTCCAAGAACATCAAGAAGAGTGTTCTTTGTACTTCTCTGATAATAAATATCAACCTTTGGGGCTGTGTTTTCAGCCACGCTCGTAAAACTATAGGTTTCTCAAAAGGTTTTCAGTTTTGGTGGGAGCAGCTGCTGCAAATTTATGCAGGTTTTTGAGCCTAAAACATTAGAGTTGACAGACACTTTCAGGTGTTATTGGATAGTTTTTGGGCTCTGCATTCAAAATTTTATTGTCATTTTATTGTGATCACATACACACGATGTACGCTTCTGTGGATACCGCTTATGTACATCCATGTGGTCATTGATATAGCGGTCACGTTTTTGCATAAAGCCTTTTACGTATGATAAAGAGGGTCGTGGCGAGGTTTTCTTAATTCGGAGACACCCAGATGTTGGGGTCTCTTTGATGATGCAGGTGGAAGACTTACCTAGCCTCGCCATAGGAGATGTATGATAGTTGTTCATAGGTGCTCGATAAGCCTAGTTGGCTTCTATTGGGTAACTGATTATATGCAGTGGAGTCAGTGATTCACTATGCAGGTAGACATGTCAGTACTTGCAGTTTTATGATATTTTGACACTGGTCATATGCTCATTTTTTAGAGGATACTCTGGCAAATTTGTTTTAGATTTTTGGTTTTATCAACTATATGGTGGTCGATTTACTCCATGATACAGTTATTTGTTGGTGTTTAGACTCTTGTAGCTCCATTATCATTCTATTCAATTCTCTACCATCATGGCATCAGAGGTCTCAGGCACATCTGATGGATTAGGGTCTAGTTCTAGTGTTCCGAGGAGGAGCTATAACTTGCATGGCAAAGACCATTTTGAGATCCGAAAATTTGATGGCACAAACTTTGCTCTATGGAAGAATCAGATTAAAGATGTGCTGATTCAAAGGAGGCAATGGAAGCTAGTAAATGGAATTTCAAAGAAGCATGCTGACATGGATGAAGATGATTGGGATGAGTTAGATGAAATGGCCAGGTCTACCATTCACTTGCACTTGGCAGATAATGTTTACTTTACAGTATTAGACTGTGAAAGTGCAGAGGAGCTTTGGAAGAAGTTATGCAATACATATGAAAAAGAGATGGCATCAAATAAATAATATCTGATGAGAAAATTATATGACCTTCGTATGAAGGACACAGATAGTCTTGCTGCTCATCTAAATGAGTTTGAAGCTATATTCTCCTAGTTACATGCTCAGAAAATGGATATGGATAATGAAATGAAAGCAGTATTGATGTTATGCACCTTGCCATCATCATGGGATACATTTTGCATAGCTATTAGCAACAATGCACTTGGTGGTAAACTCGTTTATGATGATATATGTGGAGCAGTCTTGAGTGAGGAGATTCGTAGAGAATCTATGGTTGGCACTCAGAGTGGAGATGCATATAATGTTCATGATTCTTACCAAGGAAAGAATCAGCAACGTGGCAGGACCAAGAACAAGGAAAAGAATGGTCAACGGAATAAGAGTAGAAGTAAATCAAGGAAGAGGGATATCGAATGCCATTATTGTCATAAGAAAGGACACATGAAGAAAGACTGTTATGCATTAAAGAATGCTAAAGGTAAAGGACAGAATGTTGATGGGCATGTTAAACACTTACTTGCACCATCTACTTGGACTGTGAAGATTGAAGAAATTAATGCTATTTCTAATGATGCTGATGTGTTGACACTTGATAGTACTATGCAAGTTGAGGCTCTTATAGCTGATTCTCTTTCCCACACCTCGCTTCTAGATTCTGGTGCTTCTTTCCATGTGACATCACATAGAGAATGGTTCTCTAATTATGCAGCAAAGTCTCTTGGTACCATGAGACTTGGTGACTCTTACCAGTGTGATGTTGTGGGGATTGGAGATGTGGTTGTGCAATTGATTGATACAGTGCAAATCGACTTCGGAGCATAGAAGTGTGAATTTCAGCAGTCCGAAAATACTTGCACCATGTGCATTAGGGTTTTACCCCCATTTCGAATCAATTCGTGTAGTCAGACTCGCCATCATAGTGACGGTTTGTGAGCTGAAATTTCAGCACTCATTTCAATTTTCATCAAAGTGAAGATTTTGTCACATTCTTGTTCCTTAGTGAAATGGCGGGCAGCAATGACTTGTTTGGCATGCTTCAAGCTGAAGATAAGCTTGATGGGAACAACTATCCGATGTGGTCTTACATGATGAAGCATGTTCTTGTTGCAAAACAACTTTGGAACATAGTGCCAGATGTAGATCGAAGACCGGCAGGTGCTTCTACTTCACAGTCTACTGTCACAGATAGAGCTTCTTCTTCGAGTACAATGGTTTCTCCTTCTCCACCCAACAGTGGTATCAGAGCGTGTCTATGTTACACTTGTTTGTTACACTTATGTGTTCCTCGAGTAGCTTTGATGTGAACCTTTTCCCTATACATGGGCACTTTTTACTCTAGTGCTCGCTAGAGGTTTTTTCCCCATGTTACCACATACTTGATACTCTCATATGTGGTGGTACTTTGTACTTAGGGATATTATTCAGCTCTAACTTCAGTTCAGTTCATAGATCTATAGAGAGAGCTATTCCAGCCATCGTCTTCTCCGTGTGTCTTGCTGCGTTTGTGCTCCTTGTGTGTGCTTCTCGTGTGTCTCTCGCACTTCCACACACACCCAACAGTGGTATCAGAGCAGGTTCATCGGTTTTTCGCGTCGTGGCGTGCGTGAACTTTAACAGTGCAAATTGACTTCGGAGCATAGAAGTGTGAATTTCAACAGTCCGAAAACATTTCCATCAGGTGCGCTGAGGTTTTACCCCCATTTCGAAGCCATTCGTGCAGTCAGAATCAGCATCAGAGTGACAATTTGTGAGCTGAAATTTCAGCACTCATTTCAGTTTTCATCGAAGTGAAGATTTTGTCACATTCTTGTTCCTTAGTGAAATGGCGGGCAGCAATGACTTGTTTGGCATGCTTCAAGCTGAAGATAATCTTGATGGGACCAACTATCCGATGTGGTCTTACATGATGAAGCATGTTCTTGTTGCAAAACAACTTTGGAACATAGTGGCAGATGTAGATCGAAGACCGGTAAGTGCTTCTACTTCACAGTCTACTGTAACAGATGGAGCTTCTTCTTCGAGTACAATGGTTTCTCCTTCTCCACCTACACAGGAGCAGCTTAGATGGGATTGAAAATATGCTCAAGCTCATGCTTTGATTGCGCTTTCAGTGAAGCGTCATATAGTTCCACACATTCGGTCATGTTCTACATCACGATAGGCATGGAACACTCTTGCTTCTTTGTATGCCGTGCGTAATGAAGCACGTGTTGCATACTTGAGGAAGCAACTTGAGGATGTATGTATGGCTGAAAATGAGTCAGTGGATGTGTATGTGACACGCATCAAGGACTTGAAAGAGCAATTGGCAAACATAGATGAGATCATTCCGGATGCATCACTCATTTCTACATTGTTGAAAGGATTACTGGAATCTTTTCAAAGCTTTGCTACTACACTTCGTTTGGTTGCAAAAGGAAATCCTAATATGTATGCATTTGATGAGGTTCTCTCTCTTCTTTTGCAAGAAGAGCAATCTAGAGTGAATAAGAGTGGTTTGATTGAGGGAATGCAAGCACTTGCTATCTCACAAAAGGGGAAAAGCAAGTATGTTTCAGCTTTGGGTTCATCAAAACCAAAGCCTCAAGCTTCCTCTTCCACTCATTCCTCTAATGATGGTGATTTGCAAAAGAAGAAGAGATGCAAATATTGTCGGAAGGCTGGTCATACTATTGATGAGTGTAGAAAGCTTGCTAAACACAATGAAAAGAAGAAGGAATCCGGCATGTCTATTGCTGAAAATTTAGCAAATGCAAAGAATGATGAAGCTAACATGGCTCAAGATTTTTGGGCATGTGTTGTTACATGTCATTATGATGCTTCTTTACATTTTAAATGTATGGTTGTGAGTGAGGCTGATTTGGATTGGTTCTTTGATAGTGGTGCTTCAAAGCACATAACATCATGCAAAAGATTTTTTGCCTCTTTGAAAGATGCACCCAAAGGAGGACATGTGGTGTGTGCAAACAATGCCTCTTATCCTATCATAGGAGTAGGAGAAATTGATCTTACGGCTACAAATGGAGGTGTGTTTCTCTTGAAAAATGCATTGTATGTACCTGGTATCAATAAGAACTTAATTACAATTCCATTAATTGCCAAAGTTGGACTTCATGTACACTTTGTTGATGATAAGTGTATGGTTCATGATTTCAGCAATGGCGATGTTATTGTGATGTCCGGTACATTATGTCATGGTTTGTATCACATGGATACATACAAGAGGGCTTCCTTGAATGCCTTAGTTGCTCATACTTCTTCCATGGCTGAAATGGAGCTTTGGCATGCTCGTTCTGGTCATTTAAACTTCAACAGTTTGCTCTACTTGCAAAAGAAGGACATGGTTATTGGCTTGCCTACACTTAAGTCCATTGAAAAGCATGCATGTGAAGGTTGCATTCTTGGAAAAATGCATTGGGCTTCTTTTCCAAAAGATAGTCATACACACACTACAAGGAAATTGCAACTTGTTCATAGTGATGTATGTGGTCCGGTCAAGACTCAATCTTTTGGGAAGCATGTATATTTTGTTACCTTCATTGATGATGCTACTCGCCATACATGGGTGTATCATATGAAAGCAAAGAATGAGGTATTTTCTTGCTTCAAAGCATTTTTAGCTATGGCTGAAAATTTTTCTTCACAAAAGCTTTTGACTCTACGCACGGATCGTGGTGGTGAGTACATGTCACATGAGTTTAATGCTTTTCTTTGTGAAAGAGGTATTTCACACCAATGTACGGTGCCATATACACCTCAACAAAATGGTGTTGCCGAACATAAGAATAGAACTCTACTTGAAATGGCACGATATATGGTTAAAAGAAAGCATCCTCCTGATAAGTTTTGGATGGAAGCGGTCATGTGTGCAAATTATGTGTTGAATCGCTGCCCTACAAAAGCATTGAGAGTCATCACTCCTTATGAGGCTTGGAATGGTCATAAGCCTATGGTTAGCCATATGCGTGTGTTTGGTTGTTTGGCATATGCTCTTGTGCCATCACAACGTCACAAACTTGATGACAAGGCAAAGAAATGTATATTTGTTGGTTATAGTGCTAAAAGTAAGGAATATCGGTTGTACCATCCATTGACGAACACAATTATTGTGAGATGTGGTATTTGTTGAAAATTCAGTTTTCCCTCTACTTCAATGCAAAAAACTGCCAACAGTTAGCTCACAAGATGTGTTCGATACACTCATGCCTTTGTTCCAACATGGTGCACTTGACTATGGCCATGTAGACCAGCCAACTGAGGTTCAAAGGGTTGAAAAATTCCAGCTAAATAGGGCTGAAAATGCAGAGAATTTCCAGCCAAACATGGCTGAAAATTTTCAGTAAAAAAATATCCAAACTGCTGGAAATTTCCAACCACATATGGTTGAACATTTGCGTCAAAATATGGCTGAAACTCAGCATGAATTCAGCCCACGCATGATGTACATATTGAAGATGTTTTACATGAACGCATGTCTATCAAGAGTGCACAATCTATGCCAAAGTGGTTGAAACAAACTTTGCAGGACAACAAATTGAGTGAACCTTTACTTGGTAGAACAAGATCAAGCTCTCACCATGCATCAAGTAATTTTGTGGATTATTCTCTTATTGCTACAGCATGTAATGAAGAGCCACTTTCTTTTGAAGATGCATATGCCGATCCACAATGGATGAGTGCTATGCAATCAGAAATGGATTCCATACATAGGAATGGTACTTGGGAGTTATGTGAATTGCCAAAAGGAAATAATGCCATTGGTACAAAGTGGGTTTACAAGATTAAGAGAAAATCTGATGGTAGCATTGATCGCTACAAAGATACATTGGTTGCCAAAGGATATGCGCAAGAATATGACATTGAATATGAGGAAACTTTTGCACCTACTTCACGCATGACTGCCATTCGTACTGTGGTTGCATTGGCTGCCCATCGAGGTTGGAAAGTGCATCAGTTGGACATAAAAACAACCTTCTTGAATGGTCATTTACAAGAAGAGGTCTATGTGAAGCAACCTCCTGGATTTGCTATGAAAGGGAAAGAGCATATGGTTTGTCGCTTGCATAAAGCCTTGTATGGTCTCAAGCAAGCTCCACGTGCATGGCATGACAAAATACATAAGCACTTGATTGCTCTTGGCTTCACATGTAGTCCGATTGAAAGCACACTCTATGTATGCAAAAATGGGGCTGATCTTATTGTGCTTGTTCTTTATGTCAATGACATACTCTTGACTGGGTCATATGATGCAAAACTTGACATTCTTATGGCTAATTTGCAGCATACTTTTGATGTCACTTATCTTGGTCTTTTGAGCTACTATCTTGGCATCCAGTTTGTATTCGTTGAGGGGGGAATTGTTATGCATCAAGCAAAGTATGTTGAAAAACTACTTCAGCATTTTGATTTTGAGGATTGTAAGCCATATTCCACACCAGTTGAGACAAGATTCAGGTTCTCAGTTGAGGATTCCAATGATGCATTTGACACTTCTCTTTATCAACAAGCTGTGGGATGTCTTATATGTGCATGCAACACAAGGCCAGATATACAGTATGTAGATTCCCAATTGAGCCGATTCATGCATAGCCCTGGCACTAAGCATTGGCAAGCGGTGAAATGTGTGTTTAGATATCTTTGAGGCACTTTGAGCTTAGGTCTCTTTTATGGCAGAGATGTTCAGCCATGCTTGCATGCTTTTACAGATAGTGATTGGGCTGGTTGTTATGATACTCCCATGTCCACTAGTGGTAATTGCTTTTTGCTTGGAGACTCATGCATATCTTGGTTGAGTAAGAAGCAACCTACAGTGGCGACATCAAGTTGTGAAGCTGAGTACAGGGCAGTTTTCACAACTACAATGGAGTGTATATGGCTGAGATGCCTATTGATGGATCTTTGCATGGAGATTGATGTTGCTACGCATATTCTCACAGATAGTCAGAGTGCTTTGGCTGTTGCATGAAACCCAGTGTTTCATGCACGGACCAAACATATTGAGGTGCATTATCACTATGTGAGAGAGCGCCTTCATGCAGGAGATATTGATTTGGTATATGTGCCTACACAAGATAATGTGGCAGACATATTCACCAAAGCTCTTCCAGGGGAAAAGTCTGAAGCATTTTGCAAAGCTTTAGGCTTGTTCCCTTGTGGTGGCTGATCTATCACTCCCTGTATGTGTTCACATCATTCGCTTCAGGGGGGTTTGTTACACTTATGTGTTCCTCGAGTAGCTTTGATGTGAACCTTTTCCCTATACATGGGCACTTTTTACTTTAGTGCTCGCTAGAGGTTTTTTCCCCATGTTACCACATACTTGATACTCTCATATGTGGTGGTACTTTGTACTTAGGGATATTATGAAGCTCTTACTTCAATTTAGTTCATAGATCTATAGAGAGAGCATTCCAGCCCTCGTCTTCTCCGTGTGTCTTGCTGCGTTTGTGCTCCTTGTGTGTGCTTCTCGTGTGTCTCTCGCACTTCCACACACACCCAACAGTAAACTCCCACCAAGAAAATCTCGTAAAAGTTAGAAAGTTTGATTGATGGAATATCTCCTATAATGGAGGATCACTTTTTAGAGAGAGCCAAAATTTGAACTCAAACTCAAATTGGAAGTGAGCACTTATATAAACTTCTAGGAAAAAGTCGTGGGTAAGACTCATCAATCCCGAGCTATTCATTGTACTTTTTGAGTGTGTGTGAGGGATACACTATAGCCCACACCCCTCTTCACCATTAGGCAACAATCTTCATGCCTATGGCATTGTACACCATTGTTTATTAATACATATATCTACATTGTTTATCTCTGAGTTCTTTGTCATAGTCTATGTCAATCAGTCAACTTGTGGAGCTCATATCTCACTCATTTCTCCACCAAATTCAAAGATCTATAGCTTGTTGGAACCATCTCAAAGTTTTCTACATGCTATCAAAATTTGAAGGATTTCTATTCAGCCATTTCAGAGAAAAGTCTGTCGAGATGATCATTGATCGAAGTCTGCAACAGTCCTAAAATATCGAGGGTAAAGGTTTACTTGCGAAATTAATTTCTCTGAGCATAGTTAATGTTTTTAAGTGATTTCACTTTAAATCATTAGCTTACTAAGCTAATTAGATACCCCTAAAAGGAATTTTTCCAGTTCCTACTGTGCTGCTCATACTGAGCAAAAGAAGCAGTAGGTGTATTGTCAAAAATAGAAGGTTTTCTTGAAGACTTGAAGTTCAAAGTTGTCTGTTTTGATTCAATCTTTTCATACATCTTTCTCAAAGTACATAGGCCATTTTATGGTGTGATTGGAAAGCTAAGAAGGTCTACTTATCAACTCTGAAGCATCAAAGGGATGGTACAAAGCAGGATTTGGCAGTACCTACTCATCATCTTGAAGTATCTATCCATCATTCCCAACAGTGGTATCAGAGCAAAGTTAAGGTAAAATGGGAGATGGTTTTCCTTCATTTATTGATAAATTGGATAGGAACAACTATCAGGCATGGTCTCTAAGGATGAAGATATACCTACAAGGAAGGAGTCTTTATGGATACATCTCAGGAGATGAGGAATTGCCCTCATTCAAAACCAAAGGACTACCAACAAAGGAAGAACATGAGAAGCTCAACACATGGTGTGCCAAGGATGCATTAGGAAGGTCTTACTTACTCAACTCCATCTCTGATTTTCTTTTGCCACATATTAGAAACTGTAAGACATCCCAAGAGACTTGGGAAACCTTGTCATCCTATTTTTCTTCCAACACAAGGGCCAAAAAAAACCAATGGATTGAATTCACCACACTAAGGAAGCAACCTAAGCAGGTTATTTCAGAGTAGGTGACTAAGATTAAAGATGTAGCAGATCAGTTAGCAAGCATAGGAGAAGAGATTGACGAAGAACAGATAGTAAGGCAAGTGATCAATTGGGATTAAAGCTGATGACAAATGGGAAAGCTTCACCACTGCTATGGACCTATACATGGACATGCAAACTCCAGATCTTACCACTCTCATGGGGAAATTGTTCACTCATGAAGCCAAGCTCAACAAGAATGGAGACTCATCCAAAGGTAATAGCTCTTCTGCCCTATACACTGATAAAAGTAAGTCTAAAGATAAAGACAAGAACAAGAAAGGAGAGGATGAAGGCACTATCTCCCAAGCCAACTATGCAAGGAGAGGTAAATCATTAAGAGGAAGGGGTAGAGGAGGTAAGCAAGGTAGGGGAGACCTTATAACTCCTCATCATGCAACATTTGTGGTTTAGCGAATCATACTACAGATGAGTGTTTCAAGAACTACAAGAATCAGAGAGGAAGAGGATATCAAAGAGGTGGATACTCACAATCAAGAGGTAGATTCAACCATCATCAAGGGTGCAACAACAACTACAACAACAACTACAACAACAACTACAATGGCAACTACCAAGGAGGATTCAAATCCAGAAAGGATTACAACAACTATACAGAAGAGCAAGATGATTCTCTTCTGATCATGAACATGACTTCAAAACGAGGTACAAATGATGACCATCTCTTCTACATTGACTCAAGTTGCTCAAATCATGTGGTAGGCAATGTAGCTCTACTCTCTGACCTTGAAGAACCAAGAGGAAACATCAAGTATAAACAGGTGATGACACAAAGCACTCAGTAGTTAAAATTGGAAATGTTAAGACTTGTGATGGAAATCAAAACTTGTTGAGTAGGGTACTATATGTACCAACCATTACAAAAAACTTGATGAGTGTTGGATAGATTGTGGAAAAAGGTTTGCAGGTCAGATTCAACCAATTTGGAGCATTTGTGGAGGATCCCAAGCATGGGCTCAATAGAATAGCTAAAGGAGAAAAATCAGGTAGACTTTTCACTTTTGAGCTAGAAGATACAAAGAATATTGCACTTTACAATTACAAAGATCAAACATTTTCAGAGCTTGAGATTTGGCATAAAAGATTAGGGCATGTAGGTGAAAGAACCTTGAAACAAATATGCAGGGATCAATGTGTGCTTGGGATACCTAATGTATCCAAGCAACATATGACCTGCAAGTGTGGTGCTTGCCAGTTTGGAAAGTCTCACAAGTTACCATTCTCAAGGAAAGGCTACATGCATGAGGAATACCTAGAGCTTGTCCATACAGATGTATGGGGACCAAGCAAAGACCCCTCAATCTCAGGATCAAGGTACTATGTATCTTTTATTGATGATTATAGCAGGTGGACTGTATTGTACTTTATGAAGCACAAAGATGAAGTGTTCAATTGTTTTAAAAAATATCTTGCACTTGTTGAGAATCAGACAGGAAGAAATCTAAAGAGGCTAAGGTCAGATGGAGGAGGTGAGTACTTCTCAAATGAGTTTGAAGCATTCTTGTAGGACAGAGGAATCAAGAGAGAAATCACCACAAGGTATACTTCTGAACAGAATGGGGTAGCTGAGAGAAGAAATAGATTGATTGTTGAAACAACTAAGTCAATGTTGAATGAAAAGAAATTACCTAACTACTTATGGGCAGAGAGTGTATCTACTGCCACATACCTCATAATCAGGTTGCCATCTAAATCCCTTGATGGGATGACCCCTTATGAAGCATGGCATAGTAAAAGACCCTCACTTGATCATTGTAGGATATTTGGATGTGTAGCATATGTACACATTCCTTCTCATATAAGAGGTAAGCTAGACCCTAAGGCTGAGAAGTGTATCTTTATTGTATATGATCTAAATCAGAAAGGGTACAGGTTCTATAACCCTTCAAATAAGGGATTCATGGTTAGTAGAGATGTTGTCTTTGATGAAATGACTCTTGGTATGAGAATGAATGTAGGAAAGTTAAACTACCCTATGACTTGGAGGAGGAGTTTCCAAGTCTTACTAAGGAGGAACCTACTCAAAATGAAGACACCAGTTCAGATGATGAAGACATTATCAATCTTGAAGAATTCAAAGCAT
The DNA here is from genome assembly GCA_020310875.1 of Ceratopteris richardii. Classification (NCBI taxonomy): domain Eukaryota; kingdom Viridiplantae; phylum Streptophyta; class Polypodiopsida; order Polypodiales; family Pteridaceae; genus Ceratopteris; species Ceratopteris richardii. The sequence continues at coordinate 176,281,757 of CM035418.1, forward strand.
GAAAGTCCAAAGGCAAAATCAAGATGAAGAAACTAGAAGACATACTTGAATCTTCAAATCAAGCAATCAGAAGATCACAAAGGGAAAGCAAAAAACCTATCAGATATGGGTATGACACCTCTCTTGTCACTAAATGTTCTATTTATCTTGCCAAAGACTTGTCAATTGAAGAACCAGGATCATATGAAGAAGCAAAGACCAAGACAGAATGGAAGGAACCTATGGATGAAGAGATTGAAGCACTCAAGGAAAGCGACACATGGGAACTAGTACCAAAGAAAGAGTTCATGAAGGTAATTGGATCCAGATAGATCTATAAAATCAAAAGAAATTCTGATGGGTCAATAAACAGGTACAAAGCCATATTGGTGGCCAAGGGTTTTGCACAAACCCAAGGCATTGACTATGAAGAAACATTCTCACCTGTAGCCAAGATGCCAACCATCAAGGTATTGGTAAGTGTGGCTGCATCTAAGAATTGGAACATGTATCAGCTAGATGTAAAAAATGCTTTTTTGAATGGATGGATTTCAGAGGAGGTATACATGTCACAACCTCCTGGTTATGAGGATCCTAGTAAGCTAACACATGTATGCAAGTTAAAAAAGGCTCTTTATGGATTGAAGCAGGCACCTAGGGCATGGAACCATAGGTTGACCACATATCTAAGACCAAGGTTTTGTCATGACCAAGGCAGACACTTCTCTATTCATTAAGAGAAGTAAGTTAGAGGTAATATACCTATGTGTTTATGTTGATGATATCATACTTACAGGTAATGATGTCAATGGAATCAGACAAATCAAGAACCAGATGATGAAGGAGTTCAAGATCAGTGATCTTGGGTTACTAAAGTACTTTCTTGGACTTGAGTTAGTTCATACTAACTCTGGAATCTATATTACTCATAAAAAATACATACAAGATATGTTGAAGAAGTTTAAATTACAGGATGCCAAAGTTGCAAGCACTCCAATGGAGGTAAATCTGAAATTAAGTGCACATGAAGGTGATGTACTTGATGACATTACAGGTTATCAAAGCATTGTGGGTAGCTTGAATTATGCTACTTTGACAAGAATAGACATTGCTTATGGAGTTAATGTGCTAAGTCAGTTTATGCACAAACCTAGGGCACATCACTTGGAGGCTGCCAAAAAGATCTTAAATTATCTCACGGGTACTCAACATCATGGTTTGTATTTCCCTTACACTTCAGACTTGGATATCAAGATCTACTCAGATGCACATTGGGCAGGATGCAAGGATGATAGGAGGAGCACTTCAGGATACATTTCATTTGCAGGTGATAAACCAATATCATGGTCTTCAAAGAAGCAACCTAGTGTTGCTTTATCTTCTACAGAGGCAGAGTATAGTGGATTGGCCAATGCCACTCAAGAAGCCATATGGATCAAGTTATTGTATACAGAATTGGGTTTGTATACTACCTCACCACTGATCTTTGGAGATAATACAAGCTCACTTCACCTTGCAGCTAATCCTATCTATCATGCTAGGACCAAACATATAGAGGTCCATTACCATTATGTGAGAGAGAAGCTATTAAGCAAGGACATTCAACTAGCATATGTATCAACCAACATGCAATGTGTAGATTTGTTAACCAAAGCATTGGATGGAACCAAAATTTGGAGGTTCAAGTCAATGATTGGATTGCAGGATATACATGAAGATTGAAGATGAAGACCAAGCCAAAATGTTTGGCTTGAGGGGGAGCTATTGGTGCAATTCACAAGCCTACACATTTGGCTTGTAGTTCATACACATATGAAGATGCATAGGAATCAATGCTAGTGGTTAATTACCATTTTATCCTTTTGTAAAAGTCATATTTGACTTGGAATCTTTGTAAACTCTCACCAAGAAAATCTTGTAAAAGCTAGAAGGTTTGATTGATGGAATATCTCCTACAATGGAGGATCACTTTTTAGAGAGAGACAAAATTTGAATTCAAATTCAAATTGGAAGTGAGCACTTATATAAACTTCTAGGAAAAAGTCGCGGGTAAGACTCTGTTGATATATTTAGGTAGTGATGTGTGTGAACACACTAGGACTGCCGAGGCACTTTTTTCCCTCTTTAGGAGGTTTTTTTCCCCTGGCTTGTATATACGCCTATTGCCCTAATGGGCTACTTATCTTTGTACATTCTCTAGTAATACATTCAGTATTGTGTGTTTGTGCTCCAAGCTTCTTCTTCTTCCTTGTGGTGTTCGCGTGCTTCCATAGGCGTCTAACTCCAACAATTGGTATCAGAGCAGGTCGTCGCTTCATCTAGGGCGCCGTTGACACTCCTCCGTTTAGGACCATAGACATCACTATGTACAAGCTGCAATTTCTGTGTAGCCCGAACTGAACCATCTTTTGGAAAGGAGGAACGCTACATTTTGCCCAAAATACAGCCTTCACATACATGTTTTCCAGGTGCCTCAAGCTTGGGCAAAGAAGACACCATATCAGATTTTTGCAGGCGTAGCAAACTAGCAAAATTCAGATGACCAAAGCGTGCATGCCAAAGCTTTGCATCTGACATAGCCTGAGAATCATGAACTGCACATGCCAAATCATGAACTCTGTTTTTGGTGTAGAGGCTTCTACAACAACCATTCCCGCGTCCTTTTTCTTTGCCTCTTTTGCAACCAGTTTTTGTTGGAGTTAGACGTCTATAGGAGCACGCGAACAACACAAGGAAGAAGAAGAAGCTTGGAGCACAAACACACAATACTGAATATATTACTAGAGAATGTACAAAGATAAGTAGCCCATTAGGCCAATAGGCGTATATACAAGCCGAGGGAAAAAAACCTCCTAAAGAGGGAAAAAAGTGCCCCGGCGCTAGTGTGTTCACACATCACTACCTAAATATATCAATAAATCGCACCTGGGAGTGATGCGGTGAACAAGGAGCTGACACTCATGTATAAGGAAGCCAAGCTATGTGGAAATCACTCCACAAAAGGAAGTAAGCCCAAAGCTTTGCGGAAAGCTTCAAACTTCTCCCTAGGCAGAGCCTTCGTGAAAAGGTCTGCAATGTTCTCCTGCGTGGGCACATATGCCAAGCTGATCTCCCCAACAGAGAACCTCTCCCTGACATAGTGATAATGCACCTCAATGTGCTTAGTGCGAGCATGGAACACAGGGTTCCTTGCAACTGCCAATGCACTCTGACTGTCAGTGAAGATGGTGGTGGCAGAAGACTGGCCAACACCCAAATCAGCCAGCCATAAGGCGTCTCAGCCACACACACTCAACAGTCGCTGTGAAAGCTACCCTATACTCAGCCTCACAACTGGAAGTGGCCACAGTAGGCTGCTTCTTGCTCAACCAAGATATACATGAGGTACCAAGCATGAAGCAAAAACCACTGGTGGACACACGAGTGTCATAGCAACCAGCCCAATCTGAGTCAGAAAAAACATGCAAATCTAGCGGTAGTGATCCCCCCTTGGGATAAAACAACCCAAGAAGCCGAGTACCACTCAAGTAGCGAAAGATGCGCTTAACCGCCTTCCAATGCATGACTCCTGGGCAATGCATAAACCTGCTCATCTGTGAGACAACAAACTGAATATCTGGCCGAGTAATGCATAAGTAAATCAAGCATCCAACAGCCTACTGATAGAGAACAACATCAAATGCATCTCCAACATCATGAAGACTCAATCGTAAACCTGTCTCCATAGGAGTGGCAATAGGCTTACAGTCTTCAAGGCCAAAACGCTGCAATAATGTGTCAATATATTTCGTTTGACACAAAGCCATTCCACCATCAACTTGCATAAACTGAATGCCCAGATAGTGATGCAAATGCCCCAAATCAGACATCTCAAATGAGGCATGCAAATCAGCCTTGAAATCAGCAATATGCTTCTCAATAGGACCAGTGAGCAGCATGTCATCAACATAGACAACAATGATCAGAAGCATATCATTAGCACGCTTAACATATAAGGTGCTTTCAGTTGGACTGTTCACAAAACCATGTGCAACCAGATAGGCATGTATCTTCTCATATCAAGCACGTGGTGCTTGCTTTAAACCATATAATGCCTTCTTTAACCTGCACACCTGGTTTTCATGCCCTTTCTACACAAAGCCACGGGGCTGAAAAACATATACTTCTTCATGCAAGTCACCATTCAGAAATGCTGTTTGAATGTCCAAATGATGTACATTCCAACCCTGATGGGTTGCAAGTGCAAAAATGCTCCAAACAGTAGTCATACGGCATGTAGGTGCAAAGGTCTCATCAAAATCAATGCCTCTTTCCTGCGCATAACCCTTTGCAACAAGCCTAGCGTTATACCTGTCAACTGTACCATCAGGTTTACACTTCAGCTTGTATACCCACTTAGTTTCAATGGCCTTCTTGCCAGGAGGCAAGTCACATAAAGACCATGTACCATTCTTCGTTATAGCATCATATTCAGATTGCATGGCAGCGATCCAATTTTCTGAACTCTGTGCTTCATCAAAAGAAACAGGCTCATTCTCATCACATTGACTAGACGCACCCATAGCATAGCAATCTGATGCAAAGGAGGCACTATGAGAGCGTGAACGAGTACGATATGACAAAGGTGCATCTAATTTGTTGTCACGCAAAGTCTGCACCATCCATTTTGGCATAGTTTTTACCTGCTCAATATCAGCTCTCTCATCAACAAGTGCATCATGTAAATCTGCATCAGAAATAGAATGATCTGCATCATCATATGAAACTTGCAAAGGCTGAGAAGTTGCCTCATTAGGACCAGCACTAGACTGTCCACCTGTAAAAAGAGGCATCAACGTATCATACATGTCTTTGGAGCTAACAGATGTCTCCTTAGTACATGAAAGCAATGGCTGAATAGCATCTTCCACAAAGATAACATCACGGCTAACCAGAATGTGTTTAGTTTGTGGATGATACAGATGATAGCCTTTACTTTCAGAACTGTACCCAACAAAAATACATTTTACTGCCTTATCATCCAATTTTCTACGATGTTGCTCAGGCACTAATGCATATGCCAAACAACCAAAAACATGCAGATGAGCAACAGATGGCTTGCGGTCATGCCAAGCCTCATACGGAGTGATAGACTGCAGCGCTTTAGTGGGACACCTGTTTAGTACATATGCTGCACACATGACAGCCTCAAGCCAGAAAGTATGTGGTAAAGCCTAACTCTTGACCATGCACCTCGCCATCTCCATGAGTGACCTGTTCTTTCGTTCAGCAACTCCATTCTGTTGAGGTGTATACGACACTGTACACTGGTGTTTTATCCCACGTTTAGCCAGAAATGCATTAAAATTAGAAGACATATATTCCCCTCCTCCATCAGAACGGAGGGTGCCCATTTTACATGCTGACAAATTTTTAGCTAAAACCAAAAACTGTTTAAAGCACATGAACACTTCGGACTTTGCTTTGAGTGGATATACCCATGCATGCCTGGAAAAATCATGAATGAAAGTCACGAAGTAAAGGTAATTCCCAAAAGAGGGTGTCTGCATAGGACCACAGACATCACTATGTACAAGCTGCAATTTCTACGTAGCTCGAACTGAACCATCTTTTGGAAAGGAGGACGCTGCATTTTGCCCAAAATATAGCCTTCACATACATGTTTTCCAGGTGCCTCAAGCTTGGGCAAAGAAGACATCATATCAGATTTCTGTAGGCTTAGCAAACTAGCAAAATTCAGATGACCAAAGCGTGCATGCCAAAGCTTTGCATTTGACATAGCCTGAGAATCATGAACTGCACATGCCGAATCATTCACAGATCTTTCATAGTCTATGAGCTTATACAGCCCACGACATAAAATGCCAGAAGCAATAATCACATCGCCATTTGATACATCATGAACTGTACACCTGTCATCAACGAATTTCACAACCAAGCCAATCTTGGCTAATACAGAAACTAATAACAGATTCTTCTTGATCCCTGGCACAAATAAGGCATTTGACAAGGTGAAAGAACTACCATCAAAAGTAATCAAAATGATCTCACCAACTCCCATAACAGGATAAGAGGAGTTGTTGGCGCATGTGACAGTATTCCCTGTAGGGGCAGGCTCGAGTGAAGAGAAGAAACTGCGATGCGAGTTAATATGCTTGGTCGCCCCACTGTCAAAGTACCAAACATCTAAGTCTACTACAGACATGTACTGCTCATGAGAAGATGGGTCAAAACTGCAAACAGTAGTAAACGCCCATTCTTCTTCCTAGACAAGATTAGCAGACTCTGTTTTTGGTGTAGAGGCTTCTGCAACAACCATTCGAACCTCCTTTTTCTTTGCCTCTTTTGCATCCAGTTTTGGACAGTTCTTTATGATATGATCATTCCCTTTACAGTACTTGCAAAACAATTTTTGCTTTTCTGATTTCTTCTCATCTTTATCCTGGTTCTTCGAATGTGCAGCATTTGCAGATTTCTGCTTACTAGTAGAAGAGCTCCATTTTCCTTTGCCCTTCTGACTAGCCACGAAAGCTTGATCTGCAACACGCATAATGGACCTGTTCTGCCTGGACTGATCTTCTTGCAACAGAACAGAGACTAACTCCTCAAATGATAAGGCATTCGGATTGCCTTTCATCATCAACCGAAGAGTAGAAGCAAAACTCTGATATGAATCAGGAAGACCATTCAGAACGGTCTGCACAAGTGAGCTATCTGGTATAACCTCATCAATAGAAATCAACTGTTCCTTCAAATCTTTGATCTTTGTTAGGAAACTGTCCATAGAATCACCTTCATTCATGTGCTCACTCTCCAACTATTTTCGGAGGTAAGCAACACGAGCCTCATTCCTAGCTTGGTACAATGTGGTAAGTGTATCCCAAGCATCCTTAGCTGTTCTGCAAGAGCAAATATGAGGAGTAATGGCACGTTTGACAGACAAAGCTATCAATGCATGTGCCTGGGCATTTATGCCATCCCAACGAATTTGCTCTGCAGTAGGTGCAACAGAAACAATAGCACGAAGAGGAATCTGCGGAATATCATCTTCGACACCATCTTCATCAACTCCAGCACCTGTATTTGTAGTACCTGTCGTTACAGGTGTAACAGGACGTCCTTCAACACCCTGCACAATGTTCCACAATCCTTTTGCAACCAAAACATGTCGCATCATATAAGCCTATAATGGGTAGTTGGTACCATCCAACTTATCCTCAACAACCAACATACGGAATACATCACTGCTTTCAGCCATGGCCGGTGACTAAAATACCTTGATGCAGAAAATTGACTGTATCTCAAAAAGTTGAACAGAACTGCCCATACGAGTTCTGCTAGACCTGTAGCAGACTTCGAGATGCTTAAACTAGCGAACAGAAACTGGTATATACCTTTGGCACAAAAAGACGAAATAGCATGCACAAGCACTACGATAGTGCGTTCGGAGGCCGAAACGAGCTCAGATCGCGATTTTGGCACCACAAAGCGAAGCAGTTTTGATCTCGAAAACACGTTGAGCATGCTCACCAAAATTCGTGCGATTCTGAGACTGCAAACGGAGGAGTGTCGACGGCGCCCTAGATGAAGCGACGACCTGCTCTGATACCAAATGTTGGAGTTAGACGTCTGCAGGAGCACGCGAACAGCACAAGGAAGAAGAAGAAGCTTGGAGCACAAACACACAATACTGAATGTATTACTAGAGAATATACAAAGATAAGTAGCCCATTAGGGCAATAGGCGTATATACAAGCCGGGGGAAAAAACCTCCTAAAGAGGGAAAAACGTGCCCCGGCGGTCCTAGTGTGTTCACACACATCACTACCTAAATATATCAACAGTTTTGGACAGTTCTTTATGATATGATCATTCCCTTTACAGTACTTGCAAAACAATTTCTGCTTTTTTGATTTCTTCTCATCTTTATCCTGGTTCTTCGAATGTGCAGCATTTGCAGATTTCTACTTACTAGTAGAAGAGCTCCATTTTTCTTTGCCCTTCTGACTAGCAAGGAAAGCTTGATCTGCAACACGCAACAAAATGAATCAGGAAGAAAATTCAGAACAGTCTGCACAAGTGAGCTATCTGGTATAACCTCATTAGCAGAAATCAACTATTCCTTCAAATCTTTGATCTTTGTTAGGAAACTGTCCATAGAATCACCTTCATTCATGTGCTTACTCTCTAACTGTTTTCGGAGGTAAGCAACACGAGCCTCATTCCTAGCTTGGTACAATGTGGTAAGTGTATCCCAAGCATCCTTAGCTGTTCTGCAAGAGCGAATATGAGGAATAATGGCATGTTTGACAGACAAAGCTATCAATGCATGTGCCTGGGCATCTCTGCCATCCCAGCAAATCTGCTCTGCAGTAGGTGCAGCAGAAACAATAGCACGAACAGGAATCTGCGGAATATCATCTTCGACACCATCTTCATCAGCTCCAGCACCTGTATTTGTAGTACCTGTAGTCAGAGGTGTGACAGGACGTCTTTCAACACCCTGCACAATGTTCCACAATCCTTTTGCAACCAATACATGTCGCATCATATAAGCCCACAATGGGTAGTTGGTACCATCCAACTTATCCTCAACAGCCGACATACGGAATACATCACTGCTTTCAGCCATGGCTGGTGACTAAAATACCTTGATGCAGAAAATTGACTGTATCTCAAAAAGTTGAACACAACTGCCCAGATGAGTTCTGCTAGACCTATAGTAGACTTCGAGACGCTTAAACTGGCGAACAAAAATTGGTATATACCTTTGGCACAAAAAGACAAAATAGCCCGCACAAGCACTGCGATAGTGCGTTCGGAGGCCGAAACGAGCTCAGATCACGATGTCGGCACCACACAATGAAGTTGTTTTGATCTCTGAAACACCTTGAGTATGCTCACCAAATTTTGTGTGAATCTGAGACATCCACTCAAAGCAAAGTCCGAAGTGTTCATGTGCTTCAAACAGTTTTTGGTTTTGGCTGAAAATCTGTTAGCATGTAAAATGGGCACCCTCTGTTCTGATCGAGGGGAGGAATATATGTCTTCTGATTTTAATGCATTTCTGGCTGAACATGGGATAAAACACCAGTGTACAGTGCCGTATACACCTCAACAGAATGGAGTTGCTGAACGGAAGAACAGGTCACTCATGGAGATGGCGAGGTGTATGGTCAAGAGTCAGGCTTAACCTCATAGTTTCTGGCTTGAGGTTGTCATGTGTGCAACATATGTACTGAATAGGTGTCCCACTAAAGCGTTGTAGTCTATCACTCCATATGAGGCTTGGCATGACCGCAAGCCATCTGTTGCTCATCTGCGTTTTTTTGGTTGTTTGGCATATGCATTAGTGCCTGAACAACATCGCAGAAAATTGGATGATAAGGTAGTAAAATGTATTTTTGTTGGGTACAGTTCTGAAAGTAAAGGCTATCATTTGTATCATCCATAGACTAAACGCATTCTGGTTAGTTGTGATGTTGTCTTTGTGGAAGATGCTATTCAGCCATTGCTTTCATGTACTAAGGAGACATCTGTTAGCTCCAAAGACATGTATGATACTTTGATGCCTCTTTTTACAGGTGGACAGTCTAGTGCTGGTCCTAATGAGGCAACTTCTCAGCCTTTGCAGGTTTCATATGATGATGCAGGTCATTCTATTTCTGATGCAGATTTACATGATGCACTTGTTGATGAGAGAGTTGATATTGAGTAGGCAAAAACTATGCCAAAATGGCTAGTGCAGACTTTGCGTGACAACAAATTAGATGCACCTTTGTCATATCGTACTCGTTCAGGCTCTCATAGTGCCTCCTTTGCATCAGATTGCTATGCTATGGCTGCGTCTAATCTCTGTGATGAGAATGAGCCTATTTCTTTTGATGAAGCACAGAATTCAGAAAATTGGATGGCTGCTATGCAATCTGAATATGATGCTATAATGAAGAATGGTACATGGTCTTTATGTGACTTGCCTCCTGGCAAGAAGGCCATTGGCACTAAGTGGGTATACAAGCTGAAGCGTAAACCTGATGGTACAGTTGACAAGTATAAGGCTAGGCTTGTTGCAAAGGGTTATGCGCAGGAAAGAGGCATTGATTTTGATGAGACCTTTGCACCTACATGCCGTATGACTACTGTTCGGAGTATTTGTGCACTTGCAACCCATCATGGTTGGAATGTACATCAGTTGGACATTAAAACAGCATTTCTGAATGGTGACTTGCATGAAGAAGTGTATGTTTTTCAGCCCCGTGGCTTTGTGCAGAAAGGGCATGAAAACCAGGTGTGCAGGTTAAAAAATGCATTATATGGTTTAAAGCAAGCACCACGTGCTTGGTATGAGAAGATACATGCCTATCTGGTGGCACATGGTTTTGAGAACAGTCCAACTGAAAGCACCTTATATGTTAAGCGTGCTAATGATGTGCTTCTGATCATTGTTGTCTATGTTGATGACATGCTGCTCACTGGTCCTATTGAGAAGCATATTGCTGATTTCAAGGCTGATTTGCATGCCTCATTTGAGATGTCTGATTTGGGGCATTTGCATCACTATTTGGGCATTCAATTTATGCAAGTTGATGGTGGAATGGCTTTGTGTCAAACCAAATATATTGACACATTATTGCAGCGTTTTGGCCTTGAAGACTGTAAGCCTATTGCCACTCCTATGGAGACAGGTTTACGATTGAGTCTTCATGATGCTTGAGATGCATTTGATGTTGTTCTCTATCAGCAAGCTATTGGATGCTTGATTTACTTATGTATTACTCGGCCAGATATTCAGTTTGTTGTCTCACAGATGAGCAGGTTTATGCATTGCCCAGGAGTCACGCATTGGAAGGTGGTTAAGCACATCTTTCGCTACTTGAGTGGTACTCTGATACTTGGGTTGTTTTATCCCAAGGGGGGATCAATACCGCCAGATTTGCATGTTTTTTCTGACTCGGATTGGGCTGGTTGCTATGACACTCGTGTGTCCACCAGTGGTTTTTGCTTCATGCTTGGTAGCTCATGTATATCTTGGTTGAGCAAGAAGCAGCCTACTGTGGCCACTTCCAGTTGTGAGGTTGAGTATAGGGAAGCTTTCACAGCGACTGTTGAGTGTGTGTGGCTCAGACGCCTTATGGCTGATTTGGGTGTTGGCCAGTCTTCTGCCACCACCATCTTCACTGACAGTCAGAGCGCATTGGCAGTTGCGAGGAACCCTGTGTTCCATGCTCGCACTAAGCACATTGAGGTGCATTATCACTATGTTAGGGAGAGGTTCTCTGTTGGGGAGATCAGCTTGGCATATGTGCCCACGCAGGAGAACATAGCAGACCTTTTCACGAAGGCTCTGCCTAGGGAGAAGTTTGAAGCTTTCCGCAAAGCTTTGGGCTTACTTCCTTTTGTGGAGTGATTTCCACATAGCTTGGCACTTCCTTATACATGAGTGCCAGCTCCTTGTTCACCGCATCAATCCCAAGGGGGATTTGTTGATATATTTAGGTAGTGATGTGTGTGAACACACTAGGACCGCCGGGGCACTTTTTCCCTCTTTAGGAGGTTTTTTCCCCCGGCTTGTATATACGCCTATTGCCCTAATGGGCTACTTATCTTTGTACATTCTCTAGTAATACATTCAGTATTGTGTGTTTGTGCTCCAAGCTTCTTCTTCTTCCTTGTGGTGTTCGCGTGCCTCCGCAGACGTCTAACTCCAACAGACTCATCAATCCCCACCTATTCGTTGTACTTTCTAAGTGTGTGTGAGGAAAACACTATAGCCCACACCCTTCTTCACCATTAGGCAATGATCTTCATGCCTATGGCATTGTACACCATTGTTTATTAATACATATATCTACATTGTTTATTAATACATATATCTACATTGTTTATCTCTGAGTTCTCTTTCATAGTCTCTGTCAATCAGTCAACTTGTGGAGCTCATATCTCACTTATTTCTCCACCAAATTCAAAGATCTATAGCTTGTTGGAACCAACTCAAAGTTTTCTACATGTTGTCAAAAGTTGAAGGATTTCTATTGAGCCATTTCAGAGAAAAGTCCGTCGAGATGATCATTGGTCGAAGTCTACAATAGTCCTAAAATATCAGGGGTAAAGGTTTACTTGATAAATTAATTTCTCTGAGTATAGTTAATCTTTTTAAGTGATTTCACTTGAAATCATTAGCTTAATAAGCTAATTATATACTCCTAAAAGGAATTTTTCCAATTCCTATTGTGCTGGTCATATTGAGCAAAAGAAGCAGCAGGTGTATTGTCAAAAATAGAAGTTTTTCTTGAAGACTTGAAGTTCAAAGTTGTCTGTTTTGATTCAATCTTTTCATACATCATTCTCAAAGTACATAGGCCATTTTATGGTGTCATTGGAAAGCTAATAAGGTCTACTTATCAACTCTGAAGCATTAAAGGGCTGGTACAAAGCAGGATTTGGTAGTACATACTCATCATCTTGAAGTATCCATCCATAATTCCCAACATATGCTACTAGAAAAGTCTGGGTATATCCTATCAAATCAAAGGATGAGGTATTCCCTAGTTTCAAAAAATGGCTTGCTTCAGTTGAGACTGAAAAGGGAACTAAGCTTAAGGCTTTACATTCAAGTAATGGGGGTGATTATACCTCACATGAATTCAGCCTTTTCTATCAGTCTAGAGGGATTCCTAGAGAGTTTACAACTCCATATACCCTAGTACAGAATGGTGTGGCTGAGAGGATGAATAGAACTATTCAAGATAGAGTAGTCTCTATGTTGAATCATGCAAACCTCTCACAAGTTTTTTGGGCAGAAGCAGTATTGACTGCAGTTCATGTGATTAACCTTTCACCTAGTACTACAAAAGGTCTGAAAGTGGCACAAGAGTTATGGACAGGGAAGCCACCATATTATGATCATCTTCGAGTTTTTGGGTGTGACACATATGTTCATATACCCAAGAATCTTAGACAAAAGTTGGACCATAAGTAAAAAAAATGCATTTGTCTTGGATATGGTCGAGAAGGACAATTTGGATATCGCTTATGGGATCTGCAAACACATTCAGTGATCAGAAGTAGTGAAGTCATTTTCAATGAGTCTAAGATGCATAAACAGTCCATTAAGGAGGTTGACGTGAGAAGATTGGTGTTTGAGGATACTAGTCCTCCAGTTAGCATGCATAAAAATGTTGCACATAGGGATGTTCAAGATGATGTCCATTCAGATCAATCTGCACATGTTCCTGTTCAGCAACCATTGAGACGTTTTGCACGTGTCTCACATCCACCTGATAGATATGTTCCAGGTTTAGATTTTTTTATGCTAACAGATGCCGATGAGCTTTCTTGCTACAAAGAGGCTATGCAGACAGAGGATCATGTCAAGTGGGAGCATGCCATGAAGAGTGAGTTGGATTCTATTCACAAGAATGGTACTTGGGATTTAGTACCTTTGCCAAAGGGCAGGAAAGCTTTACCATGTAAATGGGTTTATAAGCTGAAGTTCACATCATATAGTGCTTCTCCAAAGTATAAAGCACGACTTGTTGCAAAGTGTTTTAAGCAACAACATGGTGTTGATTTTGAGGAAATCTTCTCTCCAGTGGTCAAGATGACTACCTTGTGCATGTTGCTTAGATTTGTTGCAATGGAGGACTTAGAGCTAGTCCAAATGGATGTGAGAACTGCTTTCTTGCATGGAGATCTCACAGATGAGATCTATATGGAACAACTAGAGGGTTATGTAGTTCTTGGCAAGGAAAGTCTAGTTTGTAAGCTCAAGAAGAGCTTGTATGGACTTAAACACTCCCCTACACAATGGTACCAAAAGTTTGATGCTTTTATGAAGTCTCTACACAAAGAGATGCTCAGATGGCAGCTTGATATGCTTGATACTCTATGTCAATGATATGTTGATTGTTGGGAAGTCCTCTTATGACTTGTCAATTCTCAAAAAGAAGTTGAGTCAGACATTGATATGAAAGATTTGGGGGATGCCAAACATATTCTTGGCATGCATATTACTCGTGATAGGAGTAAAAGATGCATATACTTGTCTCAAAGTGAGTACATATCAAAGGTACTCCAGAGGTTCAATATGCAGGGTGGAAAGGCATTGAGTACACCTTTACCCACATATGTGAGATTGAGCAAGGATGATTGCCCCAAATCAGATTAAAAAAAGGAATTCATGACCAAAATTCCCTATCAGTGTGTTGTTGGTAGTCTCATGTATGCTATGGTAGCTACGAGACCAGACATTGCATTTGTAGTGGGATTTGTGAGCAGATATATGTCTAATCCTAGCAAGAAACATTGGGAAGCGGTGAAGATGATTTTAAGATATCTGAGTGGCACTAAGGACAAGTGTCTATGCTTAGGTAGAGGAAAATTATCCATTATTGGTTACTCAGATTTTGTCTATGCTGGTTGTGTAGACAATCGTAAGTCTACATCAGGGTACATTTTTCATTTTGCTGGAGGTGCTATCTCTTGGAGATCTCATCTTCAAGAATGTACAACTATCTCCACCATGGAAGCAGAGTATGTTGCAGCAAGTTAGGCATGTAAGGAAACATTGTGGCTTTCTTTTCTTGCTTGTGATATGGGTTTACCTCAGCATGTACCTCGTTTGCTTAGTGATAGTCAAAGTGCCATTGCTTTGGCTAAGAGTCCGGTCTATCATGCAAAGACCAAGCACATTGAGGTGAGGTATCACTTCATTAGAGATTGCTTAGCGACTGAGCGCATTATTCTTGAGAAGGTACACACTCGAGATAATGCTGCAGATGCTTTGACTAAAGCTCTACCATAGGATAACTTTCGACACTGTTGTCACTTGATGGGTATTACTTGATGCGTGATCTTACACAATCACTTGTATACTATGTAACATGCCCATCAGGTGGGAGGTATAGTTTGTATACTTACACTGAGGTATTCTTTATCATTCTTTATTTTTCTCCCATAGTTACTTTGGCCATATTGGCCTTTAGTGGGAGATTGTTACCGTTAGTTTCCATGTGAAAGGCCAAACGGCCATCGGACACTTCTTTTTATATGTTCTTTAATAAAACATATAGTGGCATGGTCAGTCATAGACTGTAAGTTCGACCGCATGTTGTAAGACCTAAGAAGTCTGTCTGCGTGCTCCCTACGTACTGTGTTTTCTGCGTATTTTGCAGTCTCTGTGCGGATTACCGTGTGCGGCCTTAGGAGCTCGGTTTTATACTCCGAGGATATCATCGTGGAGCTTGGGAGAAGGCGAGCGCACTGTGGTTCATCGCCAACGAAATACTTCAATGCACGCTTTGGTCATCTGAATTTTGCTAGTTTGCTATGCCTACAGAAATCTGAAATGGTGTCCTCTTTGCCTAAACTTGAGGCACCTGGAAAACATGTTTGTGAAGGCTCTATTTTGGGCAAAATGCAGTGTTCCTCATTTCCAAAAGATGGTTCAGTTCGGGCTACTAAAAAATGCAGCTTGTACATAGTGATGTATGTGGCCCTATGTAGACATCTTCATTGGCAGTTGTGAGGAACCCTGTGTTCCATGGTCGCACTAAGCACATTGAGGTGCATTATCATTATGTCAAGGAGAGGTTCTCTGCTGGGGAGATCAGCTTGGCATATGTGCCCACGCAAGAGAACATTGCAGACCTTTTCACAAAGGTTGTGCCTAGGGAGAAGTTTGAAGCTTTCCACAAAGGTTTGGTCTTACTTCCTTTTGTGGAGTGATTTCCACATAGCTTGGCACTTCCTTATACATGAGTTCCAGCTCCTTGTTCACCGCATCACTCCCAAGGGGCATTTGTTGATATATTTAGGTAGTGATGTGTGTGAACACACTAGGACTATCCGGGCACTTTTTTCCCTCTTTAGGAGGTTTTTTCCCCCGGCTTGTATATATGTCTATTGTCCTAACGGGCTACTTATCTTTGTACATTCTCTAGTAATACATTTAGTATTGTGTGTTGTGCTCCAAGCTTCTTCTGCTTCCTTGTGCTGTTCGCGTGCTTCCACAGACAACTAACTCCAACAAAATGTATGTTCATATACCCAAGAATCTTAGACAAAATCTAGACCATAAGACAAAGAAAAAAATTTTATTGGATATGGTCAAGAAAACCAATTTGGATATCGCTTATGGAACCTTGAAACATGGTCAATAATTAGAAGTAGTGATGTCATTTTCAATGATTCTAAGATGCAAAAACAACTAATTAAGGAGGTTGAAGAGAGAAGAGTGGTGTTTTAGGATACTAGTCATCTAGTTAGCATGCATAAAAATGCTACACATAGGGATGTTCAAGAGAATGTCCAATCAAATAATTCTACACGTATTCTTGTTCAGTAACCATTGGGACGTTCTACACATGTCTTGCATCCACTTGATAGATATGTTCCATGCTTTGATTTTGTTATGCTAACAGATGTTGGTAAGCCTTCTTGCTATAAAGAGGCTATGCACACAGAGGATCATGTCAAGTGGGAGTGTTCCATGAGGAGTGAATTGGATTCTTTTCACAAGAATGGTACTTGGGATTCAGTACCTTTGTCAAAGGGTAGGAAAGCTTTACCATGTAAATGGGTATATAAGGTGAAATTTACATTAGAGAGTGCTTTTCCAAAGTATAAAGAATGGCTTGTTGCAAAGGGTTTCAAGCAACAACATGGCATTGATTTCGAGGAAATATTCTCTCAAGTAGTCAAGATGATTGCCCTATGCAATGGAGGACTTAGAGCTAGTCCAAATGGATGTGAAAAATGCTTTCTTGCATGGAGATCTTATAGATGTGATGTATATGGAACAACCAAAGGGTTATGTAGTTCTTGGCAAAGAAAGTCTAGTTCGTAAGCTAAAGAGGAGATTATATGAGCTTAAACACTCCCC
Source organism: Ceratopteris richardii (assembly GCA_020310875.1). Classification (NCBI taxonomy): domain Eukaryota; kingdom Viridiplantae; phylum Streptophyta; class Polypodiopsida; order Polypodiales; family Pteridaceae; genus Ceratopteris; species Ceratopteris richardii. The sequence continues at coordinate 176,298,618 of CM035418.1, forward strand.
TAGACAATGGTACCAAAGATTTGATGCTTTTATGAAGTCTCAAGGTTATTCTCGAAGCAATGAGGATCATTGTCTCTACACAAAGACATGCTAAGATGGTAGCTTGATATGGTTGATACTTTATGTCGATGATATGTTGATTGTTGGAAAGTCTTCTTATGAGTTGTAATTTCTCAAAAATAAGTTGAGTGAGGCATTTGAAATGAAGGATTTGGGGGATGTCAAACATATTCTTGGCATGCACATCGCTCGTGATAGGAGTAAAAGATGCATATACTTGTCTCAAAGTGAGTACATATCCAAAGTACTCCACACATTTGATGGAAAGGCATTGAGTACACCTTTACCAACATATGTGAAATTGAGAAAGGATGATTTCCCCAAATAAGATGAGGTAAGGAAATTCATGACCAAAATTCCTTATGAGTCTGTTGTTGGTACTCTCATGTATGCTATGGTAGCTATGAGACTAGAAATTGCATTTCTAGTGGGAGTTGTTAGCATATATATGTCCAATCCTAGGAAGAAGAATTGGGAAGTAGTCAAGATGATTTTGAGATATCTGAGTGGCATTAAGGACAATCAATGAAAGGAAAAGTGTATATGCTTAGGTAGATGAAAGCCATCCATTATTGGCTGCAAAAATTTTGATTATGCTTGTTGTGTAGACAAGTTTCTATGCGTAGGTAGATGAAAGGCATCCATTATTGGTTACATAGATTTTGATTATATTGGTTGTGTAGACAATAAAAAGTATACATTAGGGTACATTTTTCATTTTGTTGGAGGTGCTATCTCTTGGAGATCTCTTCTTCAAGAATGTAGAACTGTTTCCACCAAAGAGTATGTTGCAACAAGTGATGCATGTAAGGAAGCATTGTGGCTTTCTCGTCTTGCTTGTGATACAGGTCTACCTCAACATGTACCTCATTTGCTTAGTGATAGTCAAAGTGCCATTTCTTTGGCTAAGAATCCAGACTATCATGCAAAGAACAAGCACATTGAGCTGATGTATCACTTCATTAGAGATTTCTTAGCCACTAAGCACATGATTCTTGAGAAATTTCATACTTGAGATAACTCTACAAATGCTTTGACCAAAGCTCTACCATAGGATAGCTTTTGACACTGTTATCACTTGTTGGGAGTTACTTGAATCACGGTCTTACACAGTTACTTGTATATTGTGTAACATGCCCATTAGGTGGGAGGTATAGTCTGGATCATTACATTCAAGTATTCTTTATCATTCTTTATTTTTCTCCCATAGTCACTTTGGCCATATTGGACTTTAATGGGAGATTGTTACCATTAGTTTCCATATGAAAGGCCAAATGGCCGACAAAAACTTTTGTATATGTTCTTTACTAAACATCATGTTTGCCCACAATGGGTAATTGATACTATTAAACTTATCCTCAACAACCAATATATAGAATACACCATTGCTTTTATCCATTACCTATGTCTAAATACCTTGATGCAAAAAATTGGCTATATTTCAAAAAGTAGAGCAAAGCACCCAAGCAAGCTCTACTACAGATAGACTTTGAGGTGCTTGTACTACTGAACCAAAACTTGAATATATGTTTAGTACAAAAGGACAAAATTTCCTACATAATACCTATGATAGCGTGTATAAAAGCCATATAACAAAGCAATTTTGAACTCCTAATTGACTATATTTGACTTTTCGAGAGATTGTTACCGATTGTTACCATTAGTGTCTACGTGAAAGGCCATGGTCATTGAACACTCTTGTACATGTATGCTATAATAAAACATATAATGATCTAGTCAACTACGGACTATAACGAATTTTGTACATTTGTGAAATTTGCATACAACAAATTCATTACTCTTGACTCTCTGGTTTTTGCATTTTTTTGTAGGTATGCACAAACATGTACAAAGAGTGGTTGTGATGCCATTCAAAAAGCTAAAATGCACTACAATGATTTGGGAAGCTCCCGTTAACATACTAGAGATATAAAGAAAGAAACGAAAAATCACTCTCCAACATCATGTTAACAATGTACATTTTCATGCATTATGGTATGGGCAAGAGGAGGTTGTAAAGTGTTTTTGAGCTAATGACTAGTAAATTTTGCTGAAGGAGAAGAGGTCGATTGATGAGGGGTTTTTCTACATAGATACATCCCCAAACATACAAAAGTGCACAAAGAGAGTCTCTCTATGTCTCGTCATAGCCATACCATATTTTATACATAATAACATTACCGTGAAGGGGCACCTTTTGAGGACTTCATTCTTAAACTAGGGGCATTTATACTTACAAATAAATCATGGGCTAAACCTATCACACATTCATATCTTATCTTGGGGATAGAACTAGAAGTACACACCTTTTTCAAGGGTTTTTAGATCCACATACGTACACGCACACCATAAAGCTAAGAAATGAAAGTAAAAAAATGTTTGACTACAAAGTTGGAAGAAACTAGAAAGAAAAGGTAAGAATGAAAAAATAAAACTCGAATAAATCCGAAAAAACGTACATAACTTTTCAACACAGGTTAATCAAGTACACTTCATTCTTGCATTCTTTTTCTTTGAATCGTTGTACTAGATATGTAATACGTTGGTGAGAAAACAAAACTTAGAAAATCTACTCAAGTACACACATTCTCACATTAGGTTCTTCATATCACCATTCTTTACGATAAAACATGGTGTGTCATAAGACAACCTTCAACCTTTCATTTTACTTATAAAAAAAGAATACATTCTCTCTCTCTCTCACACACACACACAGACGCAAGGCCCCATTACAATTTACATGTGACGCGATGTGGGCTCCTACGTGGGTGCGAGACATTGAAAAACTTCTGCTTCCATTCGCATATTAAACTCTATCGTTTTCTGGGAACGAGCTGCAAATTAAGAAAAACATGCATTTGTCCGCTTATAGACCGTGAAACATTCTCGAAGATCGTGATTCGTGGGGACTGGTCCGGGCGAGGAAGATCAAAGGCTTGTACAACATTGGATCTGTGAACGCTTGAGGACGGAAAGATGTTTCAATGGCGCAAGTTCCAGTTCTTCGAGGAGAAGAGCAGCTCGGGGGTGGCGGAAGAGCTTAAAGGGGATGTTGTTTGCAGTAGCAGCGGGCGAGGTCAGATGGCGGTTGGCCACAGGGACGGTACTGTGCACCTTGTTGATCGCACCCTCAAAGTGATGTTCTCCTTTCAAGCTCACTCTACGTCTGTCTATCACATTCAGCAACTTAAGGTATTTTCTTAAACATTGTTTGTCCCCTTTTTCCCCAAAGCTGATCAAATGCTACTCATATCGAACTCCTAGTACTCATGGATATGAGTATTCGTAGGTGAAGATCCTGTTATGTGGCGATCTCTTTTAGGGCTATTCTGTATTTTATTATCAAGAATATGTCATGTAAATATGACTATTTTTGAGTGTTTCCCTTATCTAAAAGGATATGAAGGTCAAAATCCGAGACTTTTTGATAGTGCATCATGTTAGTATATTTCGCTAGTGATGTGTGTGAACACATAGGTAACTCAATCACTTCTTTCCCTTTGTAGGAGGCTTTATTCCCAGTTTGTTTAAATGCTTATAACCCTGATGGGTTACTTATCTTCATACATTACACATTTTGTAATATCACTATGTTGTGCTTGTAAGTTTTTTCTTTTTGGTCGTGCACTTTGTGTGTTTACTCTTCTCTCCAAACTCCAAAGATTGGTAATAGAGAAGTTCATTGTATCTTAAGATGGGTTGTTGATGTGTCATGGCCTTCGCTTGTTGTCTTGGATTTCTAAGAAATTTGGCGAGTACTCTAGGTTTGAAAAATATTATTATTATTAGTAAGCTTGAAGAGCTTCCTATCATTGAAAATTTCATTCATGCTCGTTTTGCCAGTTAGCACTATTGCTGCTATTATGCAAGCAATTTCATTCTTTTGTATAGGTTTTCATCTGGATTTCATACTCTACTAAATTAGGCTCGTAGTTTGCTATAGGAGTAGCAGAGTTCCACAAGGTACTTATGTTCTATTTTTGCATCTTGGTATAACCTCTGGTCGTGGTTGATATTGATAAGGTATTTCTGTATGTTGGATCTTGAGCATTGAGGACAAGTTGGATGGTCTCTGCAACCCATCATGGGCATATATCATAGTTAAAAGAAAAAACGCGTTATTTTTGCTAAATAAAAAATGTTTAGACATCCGGACTTTCTGGACGTCCTAATATGTTTTTTTGAGAGGTTTTTTTCGGAAATTGGCCCTTATCTCTGGAAGCTGGGCTCTTGACATGATTTGAGAGTTGTATATCCATCCTTGGATATTGTCCATATTTTGCAAAGAAGGGAGTCTCCTTGGTAGATGTATGAACACTGTCATTATAGGCAAACTCTGCAGAGGGTAAAAGCTCAAACCAATCATTTTGATGATTGGCTGTAGATAATTTAACTTGAACACTAAGGAGCTTGTATAGACTGCTCCAAAAGTTGGATATGAACTGGGACCTCGATCACTGACAATATCATGAGGCAATCGATGAAGCCTAAATATGTATTTGAGAAGAAGTTTCGCAGTGGCTGCACCTGTGATTGCCTTGGTAGTTGGAATGAAGTGCGCCATTAAATCTATCCACTATAACAAGAATGGCATCATACTTATCTGACCTTGGTAGATCTGTGATGAAATCCATAGATAATGAAGACCATGCCCTTTCTGGAATAGGTAAAGGTTGCAAGAGGTCATGAGGTTTATGTCCTGGTTCCTTAGATCTATTGCAAGTGTCACAGGTTTGGATATATAATATATTCTTTGATTTCCTTCCACATTGAGGCCACCAAAAATCTCTTGATATGAGTCCTATTGTTTTATTCACTTCAAAATGTTCTACTGCAAGGTTATCATGATGTTGCTGGAGTACTTGGATCCTAGACTTTCATGGAGGGATGTATAATAGGTTCTTATAGAATAGTAAACCATCATTTTCCTAGAACCCGTTTACTTCATGAATTTTCCCATCTTGGATTTTCTGCTTGACATTACGAAACAATTCATCATGTGATAGAGTCTCACGAATCAAATGAGTCAAGGCTGAATCTTTGTGCTGGTTTGAAGAGATGGCTGCAAACTAAAGATGTTTAGGCTTGAGCAATACACTCTCATGTTGATCAAAAGCATCTTTGCCTTTCTTCGGTGGAAGGTAAGATCTTCTTGACAAGGCATCTGACTGACATTATTGGCGTTTTGGATGATATGTGATGACAAAATCAAACCTGGATAGAAAGTTACTCCATCGAGATTGTCTTCTATTGAGGATGCGGGTGGTCATAAAGTACTCTAAATTCTTATGATCTGTGTACACAGTAACTTTGTGAGCTTCTCCTTCTAGATGGTGACGTCAGGTATCAAACGCATCCACTATGGAAAGAAGTTCTTTATCATGGATTTCATAATTAATCTTTGGAGCAAAGAATTTCCTTGGATGATATGCAAATGGATATACGTGTCCGTCATCCCCATGTTGCGATAGGATCACTCCCAAGGCAAAGTCTGATGTATCTGTCTCCAGGAAAAAAGGCTTGGTAGAATCAGGGCGAACTAGAATTGGGGCAGTGGTCATGATGATTTCAGTGTGTGAAAGGCTTTCTCTATGTCTTCAGTCCATGAGAATTTTGTGTTTCCTGGAAGCTTTGTAAGAGGTGTCACTATCTTGGAGTAATCTTCCCTAGAAAACATTGTACATCTCAAACACAAGAATGTGGCTGCCAATCAAGGATTGTCTCGATCTTCTTAGGGTCCATAAAGATTCCTTTCTTTGATATAATGTATCCTAAAAACTCCACTTATGTCCGATGGAAAGAGCACTTCTCTGATTTTGAATATAAACCTTTTTCTCTTAGTCTCTCTAGGATTATCTTTGTATGAGATTCGTGATCCTCTAGATTTTTGGAGAATATCAAGATATCGCACCACAAAATCATCATCTGAATACTCTCGAAAGATGTCATTCATCATATGCTGAAAGACAATCGAAGCATTTGTGAGACAAAATGGCATAACTAAATATTCAAAATGTCCATACCTTGTTCGAAATGCTGTCTTCCATTCATCTCCTTCTCTGATCCTAACAAGATTGTAAGCCCCTCGAAGGTCAATCTTCGTGAAGAACTTTGCTTTTCCAAGGCGTTCCAAGAACTAGATCCTGTCGAGTTCTTTCTTGTATCTAGTTCATCTCCTTAGAAGGGAGTTCTTGTAATCCAGATATCTTGTTTCATACTTACGATCCTAGGGTGTGGGATCTCCTGTATCATCTCTAGTCGAGTTATTCATACCTATCAGTCCCGGGTTGTGGGGCATGAGTCACATATTCTTTTATCGTTTTCCCTTCGTGGGTGTTCTTGTAATCAGAAGTGTATTTCCAAAATCTTGTCTACTATAGTCAGAGAGCACAATCTAGTGCTCCCCTGACAGTCTTGTCTAGTCTAGTATCTATGACATCTTATTGTATCCTATTATAATCTTGTAGTACAAGATCTTGTCGAGTTAATTTTTGTATCTAGTTCATCTTCCCGAAGGGAGTTCTTGTAATCCTGATATCTTGTTTCATTCTTACGATCCCAGGTTCTGGGATCTCGTGTATCATCTCTAGTCGAGTTATCCATACCTATCAGTCTCGGGTTGTGGGACTTCTTGTCTCAACTACATATTCTTGTATTATTTCCCCTACGAGGATGATCTTGTAATCAAAAGTATATTTCCGAAATCTTGTCTAGTGTAGTCAGAGAGCAGTGAGCATAATCTAGTGCTCCTGTGACATTTTGGCAAGAGTGAGGATGTATGTGGCCAAGCCCTCCTTATATAGGTGTTCAAGGGCAATTATCAAAGGCGATTACGACTTGATGATGTCAGCAATCTGAAGAGTACCTCCAGATGTCAAAATTTAGCAACTAGACAATCGATCTTAGGGTTTTGGCACGTTCCAAATGCAATGGAAGCATTTGCTTCCCCCAAATTCTGAACCAATCATGAGCTATAGAAGTCACATGGAATTTGAGGTCGAGGATGGCTTCCTTTGTCCATGAGACCATGTACTGGTAGCACAAGGCTTGTGGAACATTGCATAGGTTATTGAAATATGTCGTGTTGAAGCTATAGATACCACAAATGTAGCTTATGTAGGTGGTGTGAAGGATTTTGCAAGCTCTAGTTTTGTATCATTTCGTATTTCGATTATCTTAAGTGCATCATTAGTACCCCACTTATTGCAAAGAAACTCCAATAGGATTTCAAAGATACATGGGTACATTCCTTCCTTGCCTTATTATCCCACACATTTGCCCTTGCAAGACAACTCAAGATGCTTGAGATAGTGTTTCCACATTTTACTAAAAGATATGTTTGGAAAGCTCTCGGAGAAGGCTTTCACTTGGAAGGGTCAAAATATACAAAAGGAGTTCTTGGGGTCTTTATCCACAACATTTGTCCCATTCTTTCACTCTATCTCTATTGTCTGTATGCCTCTATTGCTTCCACTTCATTCTTATAGGCAATTGAACATGTAAAGAAGTTTGTGCGTTTTTCTTAACTCACCACCTTCATTTGATTGCCCACTACATGCCACTTATTACAAGGCAGATATTGTATCTTTTATTCATCACAACCTTTTGACTAGATTCCTTATCCTTAAACTTATATTTACCTTTATCTTTGGTAAATTTATCCAAGCATAGCTCATGTGATAATGAAGTTGCACATATATCACAATATTCCCCCTCAAGCTCATTTGGGAGTTGTCTTAGCCATGTCTTGCAAATTTATAACATCCTTGAAACCTTTGAGTATAGAAGCGTCCAAGAACTTCGTAAACATGTGTGCAACCTACTGTTTGGTTCTAATGAATAATATCTGAGGCAAAAAAAATTTGCATTTTATCGCAACGCGATGCAATCCAACACTGTTTCTGAAAATGGTTTGACCATCCTAAACCTAAATTTCCAAAAGTATGGATGTATGTATATATGTATGTATGTATGTATGTATATATGTATGCATGTATGTATGGATGAACGTCTCTGTGTGTAGGATGTTTGAATTCAGCATACCTTATCAACCTCGCCTACCTAACCTTAAAGGTGAGCTGTAGTTTGTGAACCTTACATGCACTGAACTTTATGCACCTTATGTACTGAGCCACTTTTGTGTTGGGATTGGGATAGAATGTGCAAGTGTCATGAGAGTCTAGGCTTGTGGGTTCTGAGGATTGAGAATGTTAAGTTGGCTAGTCACTAGGGTACCAACAATGAGGATTGACAATTGTAAGTCCAATCAGGCATCGAAGTCCACAGTGCGTGGGAAATAGTGTGCACTGAAGGTTGGGCCATATGCAAAGTCACACAGCTGTGGGAGTAATTTTACATAATCGAATGATATATAGGAAGTATAAATAGCATCATGACATTATTAAATAGCTGTAATTATAGTATTTGATCTGCCTTTGTTTCATGCTAATGCATGTTTTTGATTGTACCAGCAAAGAAATATGCTAGTTACAATTGGGGAAGATGAGGCTATTCCTCTTCCCACTGTTAATTTAAAGATTTTTGACCTGGATAAAGTACAATCAGAAGGTACAAGCACTTCCGCACCATTGTGCATACGAACTTTACCAGTCTTCAAGGACAAGTACCCAGAAGCAAAGGTATGGTTGTCTGCTGGTTTTATGTTCCATACTGATAATCCATGTGTCATGTATATATGATTCTTTTGGCTGCTGGATAATGTAGGTCACTTCATTTTTGGTGTTTGAGGAAACACCACCAATGATACTGGTCTGCATTGGGCTAGAGACTGGGTTTATTTACTGCCTGAAGGGTGAGGTTGCTCGTGGTGGGATGACCTACCTTAAGTTGTGTGTGATTTCTTCTGAAGATGGAAGCTCTTCAGCAGCAATCGCAGGATTAGGCTTTCGAGTTGATGGGCAATCACGTCAGCTTTTTGTGGTGACCAAAGATTCTATATCACTTTTCAACATGCATGAACAGACTCCGCAAAATATTGTGCTGGACCAAATTGGCTGTGATGGACGATGTGTGACTATGAACGACAATCAGGTTTGTAATACTTTCTCATTTGTAGGTTAGTATCAGTCATACCTCATTTTGGTTTACCTCCGAAAATTACAGGAGCTTGTTATTGGCCTTCCTGAGGCAGTGTACTTCTACGATAATGATGGTCGTGGTCCTTGCTGGGCTTTTGAAGGAGAGAAAAGCTTTATTGGTTGGTTCAGAGGATATCTCATGGTTGTAATAGCTGATCAAAGACGCACAGACAAAAATCTTTTTAATATTTATGATTTAAAGAATAAGCTCATTGCGTATAGCTTCCCTATCGGAAAGGTCACAAATGTTCTTTGTGAGTGGGGTAATGTTATAATTCTTACAGATGACCATAAGGTAGTGTGTTTGGGTGAGAAGGACATGGAAAGCAAGCTAGAGATGCTTTTTCGTAAGAGCCTTTATACGGTAGCCATCAACTTAGTTCAGAGTCAGCATGATGCTGCTGCAACAGCAGAAGTTTTGCGCAAGTATGGAGATCATTTGTATGGAAAGCAAGACTATGATGAAGCTATGGCTCAGTATATCCGGACGATTGGACAATTAGAGCCCTCATATGTCATCCAGAAGTTTTTAGATGCGCAGAGAATCCATAATCTGACAAACTATCTTGAAAAGCTTCATGAGAAGGGCTTAGCTACGCCTGACCATACAACTTTATTAATAAATTGTTTCACCAAGTTGAAAGCAGTTGCAAAGCTAGATGATTTTATTAAGGGTGAACAAGGTGGTGAAGGTGAACTTTGCTTTGATGTTGAAACAGCAGTCAAAGTCTGTCGTGCTGCAGGGTACCACCAACATGCAATGTATGTGGCGAAGAAGGCTGGCGAACATGAATGGTACCTAAAGATTCTGCTTGAAGACCTAGGTGGTTATGATGAAGCATTACAATACATCTCCAGCCTGCCGCTTTATGAGGCTGCTGTGAGATTGAAGCAATATGGTAAGATTCTAGTGTGCCATAAACCACCTGAAACCATTGATGTGCTTTTGGGGATATGCGTAGGGGATTCCACAGGCTCAAACGATAGAAGTGACAATGGTTTACCAACGATCCTTCCATCCCCTGTTGACTTTGTACATATATTTGTTGACCAACCAAAGTGGTTGATGTTTTTCTTGGAACAGTATATTAACAAGGTCAAGGATTCTTTAGCCCATACAGAGATACACAATACATTACTAGAACTATATCTTTCAGAGGATTTGTGTGCACCAGGGTTTTCTGAGAACCTAGACAAGAAAGAAGAGGAAAAGCATGGTAGTCTGAATAGGGTGAAAAGTCTGATTGTCAAACCCTCATCGAAAAATGAAGCTTCAAATATTGACTATTCTCTGCACAGGAAGTTCAGTAAAAATAAGTCAGATATATCTGTTGTAGATTCTTTGAAAGAATCTAAAGAAGAAAAAAATGAACGACTTGCCAAAGGGCTTTCTTTGTTGAAGAGTGCGTGGCCTTCACATGAACAACAACCTCGTTATGATGAGGATCTTGCTGTAGTATTATGTGAGATGCTGGGCTTCCGAGATGGATTGCTTTTTCTATATGAAAAGATGAAGCTTTACAAGGAATTAATGGCATGCTATATGCAAGATAAAGATTATCGTGGGCTTATTTCATGTTGTAAGCGCCTAGCTGATCCAAGTAGGGGTGGAGACTCTTCTCTTTGGGCTGATGTGCTTCAATATTTTGGGGAAAAGGGTGAGGATTGCTCACAAGAAGTGAAAGAAGTCCTTGTGTATGTGGAGAAGGATAATTTGCTTCCTCCTCTCATTGTTTTGCAAACACTGGCAAAAAATCCAAATCTGACCTTATCAGTTGTAAAAGATTATGTTGCTCGACAATTCCAACAGATGTCTCAGCTCATTGAGGAAGATCAAAAGACAATTGATAAATACCAGGTATGACTCGGACTGAGATGCATGTCTTCGAGATAGGCCACACTTGTTTGTTTTTTATTTTGGACATTGGCATAAATCATTGTTGGACAACGGTTATGAACTCATCAATGGTTTATTGCACAATGGTACATGGTGGAAGAAGGATGTTGAGCATATGACTAATGAATTTGTGTCTTAGTTGAAAAATGATAAGTTTACATGGTGCATTTTTAGGTATTTGCATCTGCACTTTGCCTACATTTACATGTGCATACATTAGTGGATTTATGTAGTCTTTGATGCTGTTTCTGCTTTATTTCGTGAAGCGAAGTTTTAAATTTCGTTGCGAATATTTCTGGTTAGGCTTATTATGTGTTTTTTTTTCCGATTGTTTTCTGGCTCTCCAAGCAGAAAGAAACCATCACAATGCGGAAAGAAGTCCATGATTTACGAACAAATGCTAGGATCTTTCAATTAAGCAAGTGTTCAGCATGTACCTCCTCTTTGGATCTTCCAGCAGTTCATTTTCTGTGCATGCATTCTTTTCATCAGCGTTGCCTTGGAGACAATGAAAAGGAGTGCCCTGTTTGTATGCCTAATAATCGTACATTACTAGACATGAAGCGTAATTTGGAGCAGAGTTCTAATGATCATGACACCTTTTTCCAACTCTTAAGGAATTCGGATGATGGTTTTTCTGTGATAGCAGAATATTTTGGTCGTGGGATTTTGAACAAACGCCAGTGAGTATTTTTTTGTATCGAATGATTTTTTTACCTATAAGCTGTTCTAGCCACTGCAGAGATGAATAACCACTGGAGCTTTTTGTCTGGAGCTTGGCTCCTGATCATTGATTTTACCAACAGAGTTGGTTGTAAAATAGCAAAGGAAAGGTCTGTAAGTAGGCCAATTTTTATCCACTCCATGGTGTTCATATTCCAATGTGAAGCACATGCTGAATATAAGCTCCACTTCTTTGGTGACTGATTTGATGATAATGACTCTGCTTCTTGTAACTCTATGTTTTTTGAGCACATACAATGGCAAGTAGTTGAGGTTTCTATAAATTAATCTTTTGAGACTTTCTCAGAAGATGGAACCCTGGTCTGCATTTCTTGTGCATTTGGGGAATACACTTTGAGCATTGCAAAGTTTGGCATGTTTAGCCCATGTACAGAACATTGCTTTTTGAGATGACAAGTGTGGACCAAAGAAGTTCTTTTGATTGACTTATGCCTTTCATAGATCATACTCGCATCTTCCATCATTGGAGATCACTAGAAATCCATGTAATTGGGGCCATCGTATCAAGGTCAGTTTGTTCTGATCTTTATAAATCAACACTCTGTAATTAGTGCTGTATGATAAAATTGTTGAATCTTTTCCAATGGTGGTGCAAAAGACAAAATGAAGATTTTAACATTGAATATTGCTGTATTTTTTAGGAATGGACGGTCAACATAACATTGAGAATCATGAGGTATGAGAAGCTTAGAGTTATCAAATAATTTTGAAAACATGTTTGGAAAGAATTAGAAGTCTAGAGGGGGAGAAACTTAAAAGGGAGAGAGAATGCAAAGATGTGGGTTTTACCCAAATCAACGAAGCAAGTGGAGGAAGAGTAGTGGGTCGCCTAGTTTTTGGAGTTGCCCAATTTGATAAGGAGGGGTTCTTGGGAGTCGTCCAATTTTCAGGGGTGAGTGGTATGAGGAGGCGGCCAAATAAGTTGGGTCGCTCAACTTTCAAAAGTGAATGGTTGGGAGTTGCCCATCAAAAATGGGCGAGTGGCTAAGTGATGTCTCCAGAGAAAGAGGGAGACCGATTTTGGGTTATATTGGGTGCCTAGAGGAACTTGGGACGACTTATTTTGGGGCATCGAGGGCAACTGGAGGAACTTGGAGAGACTGGATGTTGATGTACAAAGGAAATTGGGGCGACCATCAGGTAAGGTAAGTGGAGCATGATGGACCAAGTGGGGCGAGTGGAGTTGCAGGTTGGAGGGTGAGTGGTTGAGGTGGAGGGCAAGTGGGTGAGGCTAGAGGGAGAGTATGTGAGATGTAGGGAGACCATACATTGTGTTGCAAGACATAAAAAATCTGACCATATTTCCCTAGCACATCCATAATGCTACATACCCTTGCATCAAGCCTTTCCACCATCCCAATGCAAGCTTCCCTTTTTTTCTTTTGCTTCGAAGAAAAGATTTGTTATTTTGACAAAAATGAACTACACTAGAGAAATAAATTGACGGTATATACAGTGGAATGATTATTCATGTCACATGCTTCAACTCAAGTAGGTGGTCACCTTGGAAATGTTAATAAGGGGGAGCTTTTCTTTCGCAAGGTCTTTCAAGAGGCCTCATCTGCTTGGTTTCCAGGGGTTTTTCGTAGGCACTTTCCTTCTCTTTGTGCTCATAAAATAATCCTCCCATGGCATTCTTCTTGCATTCCTCTAGAGCTATGTTATCTTTTTTTTGGCTTGGTATGACCAAATAGCTCTAAGCCAAGCCTCTTTTACCTTTGACTTTGGCTTCCTCACAACATTAGTACGGACATCATGTAGGTGAGGCAATGTCCACCAATGGCATCCTGGAGAGTCCAAATTGTATTATCATAGCCGCTTTGCTTAATGGATTGATTATCTAAAGCTTGAGCATCAGAGAGTGTCTGCAAAAAAAGAGATGTCTGGCCTACTTGTCGAGCATGAGGTGGTCCATCCAAAGGCGAGTGCCCAACATGACCAGTTTGGTTACTTGAGGGGAGTCGCCCACTTTGGCCATGCGGGAGGAGGCGCAACTCGGTGTACTTCTGAGGTTGGCCCATTTGGTCATCTGTACTTATCTTCTTGCAACCATATAGTATGTCTTCTCCCATATCAAACATCTGTGAAGTGCAGTTTTCTTCCATATCGAACATCTACAAATTACACTTTTCATCCATATTGAACATCTGTAAATTACACTTTTTTACCTTAGTTAAGCACAATTGGGCACTTTCTGCTGTATGTGTAGAGGGTGGATAGGGTCCATCTTGGTCTATTTTCTTCATTTATTCTGCGAATTTCCACTGTGCAGCGAATCGGGCTGCCCATCATCCAATTGAACAACTTATCTTCCTCTTAAGTGGCAAGGAGGGCATTACCTCCGTACTCATTGTATGTCCACTTGCTTTAGCATTATCGCAGCCTTCTTCCAAATGTATTTGCAATTGATCATTGGCCTTGGTGGAGATTCACAACATGTTTCTCCCTTAATCTTGCAGTGCTAGTTTGCCTCAGCCAGCGTATTCCCAAGAGCAAATGAAAAGAGGTTTCTTGGGGCAATGCAATGACAATAAAATCCAACATAAATTGACCACATCACCTGCCATGTCTGAGTCACAGAATCCTTTCAACTCCAATGGACCCTTTCCATAACATAGGCATTTACCTTTGGTCCCTTTCAAATATCTGAAGATAGATTTGACTGCCTCCCAATGAGCTTTGCCAGGATTAGTCATAAACCTGCTAACAACTCCCACTGCATGAGCAATGTCTGGCTGAGTGGCAACCATGGCATACATAAGGAAATCACAAGCTGATGCATATGGAATACTCTTCATGTAGTTGGCTGCATCATCATCTTTGGTACAGTCATCTTTGGAAAGCTTAACATTTGGCTGTAATGGCACTCCCAGAGGCTTAACATCTGCCACATTAAATCTGTCCAGCACTTTTTCAATGTACTTTTCTTGGGGTAAATGCAAAGTATGCTGCTGCCAATCCCTTTTTACTTGCATACCAAGTATATGCTCAGCTTCCCCAAGGTCTTTCATTGAGAATGCAAAGTTGACCTACTGTTTTAGAGCATTTATAGTGCTCTTTTTCTTCCCATTCGACAACATATCATCTACATGCAACACAAGAATGATTGGGCTTCCATCGTCATCCTTTTTTTAGTGTATAAATAGTGGTCTGCATGGCTTTTTTTGAACCCATGTTTGAGCATAAATGCATCAAGCGTCTTATACCATTGCCTAGGTGCCCATATAAACTCCTTTTCAGCTTGCATACTAGATGCTCTTTTCCAGGAATGGCATATCCTTCTAGCTGTTTCAAGTACAACTCTTCATCTAAGTCACCATGCAAAAAGGCTGTTTTAATATCCATTTGGAATAACTTCTAATCCAAGGCAGCTGGGGGAGCAAAGAACACATGTAATGTGGTCATTTTAACCACCGGGGAGAATACTTATTAGAAATCAATGCCCTCTTTTTGGGCATATCCCTTAGCAATCAGCCTTGCTTTATACTTGGGTTCACCATCAACAGGTTTGATTTTGTATATCCACTTGTTGGAATGGCCTACCTTTGGGAAACTCAACCAAGTCCCATGTATCATTTGCATGTAAGCTTTTATCTCTTTCTGTATGACTAACTCCCACTTCTTCTTGTGCTCACATAGCTTTGTCTCTTTATAAGTAAGAGGCTCACCCTCATCTGATAACATAATGTAATGTAGAGAGGGATCATATCTATTCACATGCCTTCTAGGACGTGTAGATTTTCTAACCCAATAATCCACATTCTTTGGCAATGGATCTACATCAAGAGATATATCAACTTCCTCATTGTTGATGGGATGCTGTTACATCATTTCTAGCCTTGTTTTCAACATGAATAGGTGGTTGCATATGCCCTTCAAGCCTCATTTTGTTGTCCAACATCATTTGGCTCAATAAGCACCAGCTCATTGTCATTTCTAGCCATATGTGGTGCATCCTGAGGGTTCATATAATAGGTGGTTGCACATGCTGAAATTTGTCTCTTTTATGGTCATCTTTAGAGGTACAATTGTTTTTTAGCAACCTTGCCTCATTAAATACAACATTCCAACTGCGTATTACCTTCTTGAGTTGAGCTAGACATATTATGTAGCCCATTTCACCTTCATCACCATAACCCATGAAAATTCCTTTCATGAACATTGCATCTAACTTGTGTCTCTACTCAGGCTTTATATGCACAAAAGCATCACAACCAAAGATGCATAGGTGGTCATATAAAGTTGGTTTGCCAGACCAAACCTCTTTTGGAATGCTACCTTTTAAGGACACGAGGGGATCGATTACAAACATTAATTGCAGTTTTGAGAGCCTCTCCCCAAAATCCATGAGGGAGATTAGTTGTGGCCAACATACATCTCACCTTCTCACATAAAATCATGTTATACCTTTGAGCCACACTATTAGAAGAGGGTTTGTGGTTGTATGGGACTATTAGCTTCCTTTTAATACGAAGATATTCACAAAATCTATTGAATCTAGCACTTATAAGCTCACCTTCATTGTCAATACATAAACATTTCATCTTTCTACTTGTTTGGATGGTCACAAATGCATGGAATTTCTTAATATAAGTGATGGCCTTATTGTTTAGGTTCATCCATTCTTCATCTGTCATACCTTCAAGCTTGACTTCCTTAAGATCCGCTTCACAATCTTTAAGAAAGATGATGTTGAGCATTCTCTCTTTCCATAAATCTAAGCCGTTGCCATAAAATATCTTGATCTCAAACAAGTTTTTGACATAACAAAGATAGAAGCCATGTTTGCACTTTGTGGAAAAAGATAAAATTGATATGCTATCTTGTGTGCAATCACCAGGAGACTGTAGCTAAGGAATTTAGATAAAAAACTGTTAAAAACTTAGAAAACTCAATTTTTGAAATTCTTTATAGAAAATTTTCAAAAACTCCAACAAGCTGTAATTGCATCAAAAGCAACAAATTTGTTGTTTTCAACCACAAAATGTATTCATAGACGGAAAATAAAATCAATGGATGCTTGTTTTCACAAAAGATCTATTTTTTGATATAATATGATCTAAAAAATCACAGAAATGAATTGTCGCAATAAGTTTCTAGCAAGTATGTACTTCCACTTTCTTATACATGTAATCCCACTTGAAATAAGAGAGAATCTCTACAACAAAGGACTTGTAAATGAAAAACCAATAGTGTGGGCTTTGAAAATCACTTGTGGGAATAAAAGAAGCACACTAGAAAAGGACTTGTAAATGAAAAACCAATAGTGTGGGCTTTGAAAATCACTTGTGGGAATAAAAGAAGCACACTAGAAGATGTTCTTGGTGATAAAACTCTTGAAAAAACTCAAACTTTGCTTTAGCATTGCTGTGGTTTGAAGCAATCCTCAATAAACAATACCTCAAAAAATGAAGGTTTTTTGCAATGAAATCCTCTCAAATGCAAGAAAATCTTTCAACTTAGCATAGATTGAAGTAGAAACACATTTGGAGCAACTTTGTCGTGACGAAATAGTTCAAAGCTATGATATCAATTGAAAGAGGGGCGGAGAGCTATGCGGTGATGTGATCGGTTGCTCCAAACACCAAGGGAGTGGGCTGTTTCATGAGGGGAGAGAAAGTCGAGAGAAAAATGTGCAAAAATTAGTATGTTAGTGGAGCTGAGCTAAAGTCCACCATGTGCCCATTTACACTTGGTGGCGGGCTTAGGTAGACATAGTGTATGACCTTGAGGAAGCCACTTCTTACCTTCACATCCATCTTAATGACTTGATATATGCTGACCTTATGATGAGTTTCCTTTAAAATTTTGTCAAATCTTAACGAGTCTCTCACCTTCACATCCATCTTAATGAGTCGATATATGCTGACCTTTTGACGAGTTTCCTTTAAAATTTTGTCAATATCTACAACATGTACATACAGTTAGGGCGAGCTGGTTGAGTCTCTCATCTTCTCATAAGCTTCTTCAATGGCCTCATTTTTGCTTAAATCGACCTTATTCCCATCTCTCTCTCTCTCTCTCTCTCTCTCTCTCTTTTTCTTTGGGTCTCTATTGCTCTTCTAGTCATATGGCCACTGCTTGCCTTACCGTTAGTCGCCATAGGTGCTATAGAGGATGAAACAACAAAAGAATGTGGACCTATACCTTCTTGTAGAGATTGCTATCATGTGAATTGGAGTGGGGTGGTGGCGAGGGGAGTCCCTTGTATAGTGGCCTTTGGCATCTAGGCAATGTTGATAAGGTGGTGTGCCCTTAGATAGAGAGCACTTTGGATATGATTGCATTCACCACATTGATAATATATGAGCAGTCTTATGTACTTCGATCGGTTTGGACAATTATGGTTCCTCATTTGCGAATTTGACGTACTAGCATAGAAAGTGTCAGGGACCTGTGAATTACCTCTTTGTTGAGTGCCCTTAACGTAGTAGCAATTACGGGCCTCATGACCATGTTTACCACAAAATTGGCAAGTCATCCTATTTGGATAATCCAAGTTAGAATGACCAATGTTGTTGCATATCGTACACCATACTTACCTATGGATTTATTGAGAAATCCACAACTCCTCTGCTTCCCGTTGAAGTTGCACCAGTAGGTTGTCATTGTGGCGTATGGATGGCCTAACCTTCTCTTCATGATGGTTTTGTTGCATTTTTAGTGTTTCTAACTCCCTCTTGTGTTGCTCAATCGGGCCCAGGGAGTTGGTGTAGTTAGGTTGACTACCACCTTGAAAACGTACTCTTGCCTCTTGTATGCATGAGGAAGCTGCAACGAAGTCCTCCAATGTAGCTTGCAACCTTAGAGACTCTAGTAGCTTTTGTTGAGAAGACTTTGGCGGGCCTTTTCAATCCATTTCTTCACCATGTAAGTCACTTGGGGCATGTGGCAAGCAAGCAACAAGAGCTTTTGCACGCGACATAAGGAGATAAATCTCCTTATGTAGTCGTCGGCTTCCTCTTGCACTAGACCCTTGAAAGTAGGAAATTCAATGTTTAACCTTGGCAACAAATTTGTAAGTTCCTCTATTGGTAATTGGTTATCTTTTGAGGTGTTAGAAGTGGATTCAGGTGCTCTCCTAGTCTTCTCTTTAGAAAGAGGTGTTTCGGCTAAATCTTGAGAAACATCAATGGGAAGAGTTAAGGGTATAGGGGTGATTGATTGTCACGAAGGGGATGAGACGACCTTTTTTGATCGTAAGTCTTTATGGGACTCTTGAGCAGACTGAGATACTCCCTAGTTGCTCGAGTATGGATCATGTATCCACTCAACCAATGTTGGGTAGAAGCCTAAGAAGGCTCAAAAATCGAAGAAAAGTAGACAAGAAGATGAATTCTTACTTTCAAAAGATTTCTCGCATAGAGCATGCAAGGATCCCTCTGGGTGTCCAAACTATAGAAGAGAGACTTGAGAGATGTTCTTATGAAGAGGAGTAGATACACCTCCCAAGACCCCTTCTACTCAAGGGGGGGTTCTCCTTAGGGAAGTATACCTTGTAACATGCTTGTGTAGAGAGAGTTCGCAAATTCTCAATTTGTCAAGAGAGTATTGGGAGAACAGAGAGTACAAGAAGGGTTCATAAAAGTAATGCAACTCAAAATTGCTTTGATTGTATCACACAAAAAATAGAAAGTATACTTCAACTCGTGACAAGGTACTCAACCCGATTAGTCTGAGACCAGTTAATCTGTTGCCCCTTGCCCACCCTTGGGGTTACGTGCTCAATCACTCTTACTAGTAGGGCTCCCCTTCCATCGACAACACAAAGCTAGCAACCAATAGTGACTTAGACTCCAAGAGTTTGATGATGGACCACACTCTCACAAACCTAAGTATCACTTCAAATGGTAATCCATTCAAGGTACAAACCCACACACTATGCAGACTTAGGACAATAGTCTACAATTAACAACACAAGATGTCACCAAACACTATCTTAAAGCTCACAAAAGACTCCACTATTCACAACAAATACATATAAAATACTCGCCCAACATTTGCTCAAGACTCCAACATACATAGCAGGGCTAGCCCCAACTACTTGGATGAGTAGCCCAAACATAGCGATACAACAGAGAGATTAACAGAGCATAATTACTCCTAACGCACATGAAGGTGGACTCTCAACACAACTCAAATACGGAATTCAAGAAGAAGTAGTCCCAAATGGGTGCTGAATAGCTTCTTGTATAGATACTAGGAGGCCATATGTGTGCCTTTGCAGGATCCGAGAGGATCCTTGGAGGAGGGCAAAAGTGCTTCCTTACATGGGCTACACACCACGGAATGGCTTGGAAAGAGGCTGACATGAGGTGGCAAGTTGCAAAGGGAGGTTTCCCAGGTAGGGCACCACTCCTGGCACAATAAATACTTTTGGATTTGCCCTCCATCGGCTCGCCTCTGACATTTGCTAGACTTTGAGGTGGCTCCAATTGTTGTTCCTTGTCCTCTTTTTCTTCTCTTGTATGACCTTGGACAAACTCATATTTACCATAGAGTAGATGGGGGATCGCCTAACCGAGTAGGGTGTTTGGTGGAGGAATTGACCACATGAGAGGGTCACCCAAATCAAAAGGATAAGAGGATGCAAAGATGTGGGTCACCCAAATTAAGGAGGTGAGTGGAGGAAGAGTAGTGGGTCACCTAGTTTTTGGAGTCACCCAATTCGATGAGAGGTCCTTGGGAGTCTTCCAATTTGCAAGGGCGAGTGGCATGAGGTGGCGGCTAAATAAGTTGGATCGCCTAACTTTTTAAGGTGATTTGCCTAGCAAAAATGAGAGTGACTCAATGATATCTCCAGGGGAAAGAGGACATCTGATTTTGGGGCATATTGGGTGATTGGAGGAACTTGGGGCGACTTTTGGGGCATTTTGGGAGACTCGAGGAACTTGGGGTGATTGATTTAGGGACATCTTGGGAAATTGGAGGAACTTGGGATGATTGCATGTTGATTTGCAAGGGAAATTCGGGTGAACAATGTTGGGGATAAAGGCCTTAGGATAGTCCTTTTGTAGATTTTGACCCTTCTAGGTGATAGCTCTCTCCGAGAGCTTTCCAGAAGTATTTTCTTATATTTTTTGGACCCCAAATTGGGGATCTATAGAGATTTACATTATTTTTATGATTTTTTTTGGTCATTTGCTATGTGTGAACATGCCCAAATGACCTAAAAGTCACTTATGAATAAGACTTGGTCCCAAAACTCTCTTAACTTGAGTGGGACTTCAACTTGAGCTTCTTCATCATCTTCTCCAAAGCCTTCGTGTAAATTTCTCTCTCCTCACACAACCAACTCCCTTGGTATTTGGAGCAACCAAGCATAACATCATGTAGCTCTTCATGGTCTTTTTCAACCATCAGGTAAGTGGAGAATGATGGACCAGGTGGGGAAAGTGGAGTTGTAGGTTGGAGGGTGAGTGGTTGAAGGGAAGAGCAAGTGGTTGAGGCTAGAGAGTGAGTGTGCGAGGTGTAGGGAGATGATACATTATGTTGTAGGACGTAAAAAAGGTGACCATGTGCACTAACACATCCTTATTGTTGCACTTATTCATACAATAAAGCCATCCAAGGAATTGATTGTCTATTAGATGCATATGGAGGACATAACACTCATCTTATTTTGAAAGTAGGATATGTATTCACTCTTCCTTGTAAGTATAATGATATTATTTAAGTTTTAAAACTTCACTTGTGTCTCATATCGTTTCAATACTTTTACACCTAGAAACACACAAAGATAGACATTGAACCTAATCAGATACATTATAACATTATTATTATTATTTTTTTGGTTGGTGGTGCTAGCATATTATGTACATGTTCGTTATTTGCTGATTGTTGGTGTTCTAGCAAAAGGAAGAACAATGAAAGAAAAATGATTCCTTTATAAGTGAGATATCATTTACGCATCATCCTAGTGCACATGATCTAGGCGCCAACATTTTTTAGATTAGAGATTGAATGAATGAATCATTAGAATCTATTTTGGTCTTAATGGATTCCATGACATTTGTTTAAAAAGAGTGTGGGAAGTGATCAAGTTATTTGTTGGAAGTGTCTTTATTCAATCTAAAGCCATTGAAATTTTTCTAGAGTCACCTTATAATCTACGAAACATATGTCATGGGATATATGCTGCAACTAGAATTGATGGTCTAGAAGTTCGATTTTTTGACTTATGTGAACATCAAGAGATGCACAACCATCAAGAAGTTTTTATGTGAACCTCATGTGTAGTACTTGTGCTTTCATCTTGAATTGCAGTTGCAGTCCTTTTAAAGAAAGTTGGCATATGCTTTTGCACAATTATCAAGAATTTTCTATTTGAACATTGTGTGTGGTACTTGTGCTTATAGCTTGAACTTTAGTCGCAGTCCACGTAGAGAAAGTTGGCATATTCATTTTCATATCAAAATTTTCTCATACACTCGTATCAATCTATATTCCAGAAGGACTAAACCTTTTGTAAGATCATGGAAGCTTTTGATTCTGTATCTCTATTTTGGAATGGAAAGTTGTGTATCCTTGCTACTTCCTTGTATTTGAGCTTTATTAGTTGCTGAATTTTTAGGATCATGTGGCTTATTACTTGGGGTTTTTTGCTTTATATGCATAAGATAAACGTTAATGATGTCAACTCACATCTTTTGAAAAATTTACGTAATTGTCTCTTAATATTGTTGTCAAGTCATACCTAATTCAATTCAGGTTACATTGCTCTATGTTTCACCAAATATCTTGCTCTTATCGTGTACCATGCCTATGTCTCACACTTTGCTTTTAGAATTGGAGTACATACGAAGAAACCTTTACCACAAGGTCCTTGAACTAGTCATGTAAACTTAGCCTTGCCATTATCATGGGATATTTTAAAAGGTACACCATATCGTTGCTTGTATTATTGATGATGTTAGCATGTGAAATTCTAAAAGATCCTTAATCACTCTTTAATATGTCTAAATGATGCGTTTCATCTTGGAGCTCTTTAATCTTTCAAATCCTAATCTTGCAACCTCAAGGAGACTTGATGTCCATGTAAATACTTTCAAGTTCCTTTTGTAGTTCTTGTCTAGTATTGCTTCTTGCTCTAGTCATGTCTTGCTTCCTAGTTG
Source organism: Ceratopteris richardii (assembly GCA_020310875.1). Classification (NCBI taxonomy): domain Eukaryota; kingdom Viridiplantae; phylum Streptophyta; class Polypodiopsida; order Polypodiales; family Pteridaceae; genus Ceratopteris; species Ceratopteris richardii. The sequence continues at coordinate 176,321,531 of CM035418.1, forward strand.
TACTTGTGTTGTTATCTTGTAATCTTGTAGCATGAGATCTTGCATAGACCGACTTGTATCTCGTACATCTGTATTGATTATAATCTTAATTTTTGACATTTTGTCCATGCTTATGATCTTGACTTGTGTAATTGCAATGTATAGTTAAGTTATTGCCTTGCTTGGACCTATTGAACATGGCACATGGGATGTGATTGTTTAGCATCATTGTCTTGTATTTCCTTGCATGAGTCAATTATGATTAAAATGTATTGTAATGTTCTTGTGCCTAGTCTAATCTTGGTAAGCATGTTCTAGTGCTTCCTTGATGTTTTGACAAGGCCAACACATGCAAGATCAAGCCATGGATATGTTTCTTGGAGGTTTTGTTGTTATCTCAAAGGTATACATGAATAAATACAAGAGAGTTACTCATTATCTTATCAAAGAATTCAACATCAAATCAAGGAGTTGCAAAATGTAGTAATTAATCTTTATGCAAAGCCTTATGATGTTTGATAAAAAGAGATACCCAAAGATGAGCATGCTTGAGAACATTGATAGAATGGGATAAAATTTTCACTAAAATGTTTACAACAAGTTGAACTCTTCACAAATTTGTAATTGGAGACATCTATATGATGCGTCTTTGATATATATCATAGAAACAATATTGTGCATCCTTGGTCTTCCATCCATCCTTCATATGCATATGGACATTTGATCTTTGTTTTAGACTTCAGACCCTCCTTTGAAAATTTAGTCCTTGAGTTACAAGAACAAAGCTAAGGAAGCCATATTAGGAAAATGGAATTGACTCTCTATGCATTTGAATTTAGATAAATCATCGATGGTTTAATACGGCATGAAGACAATATAATCAACTAGTTTTTATGCTATGTAATGTTGATAATTATGTCATGTTAATCATGCCAAAAGTAAATATTTGAAACCAAGGACCCCACACTAGGAATCCAAGCATAATGAAGTGCTAGGACTCTATGAAGCCATGAAAAGCTCCCTCATCTGATTTTTATATGATCCAATTGAAGACTTAAAGCATTTTTGTTTTATTGCATGTTGTGTAACATCAAATTATGTATCATGATTTTTTGATGTATTTGTTTTTGTCTTGGAGTGCCTCTAAATGTATCCTTATCAAGAGGTCCTTGAGCTAACCATGACCTCATTTCTCCTATTTCATCAAGGAACTTTTAAAAAGGTGGCTGAACTTACCATGTGAACCCATCTTGAAAAATGTCATCATTTGTAGCATCAATGGTTTCAACTTCTTGAAAATGAAACATTGTGGAATATTCCTAACCACCCTCAAGAGTAGGCTCTCACCACTTGGTATTTCAATCTTGTCAATGCAAGACTTGGTAGCTCAAGGAGCGGCAACATTCAAGTAAAAACTTTCAAGCCCCATTTCCAACTCTTATATAGTATTGATTCCTAGTCTATTCTTATCTAGCATCCTAGTTGTACATTGTGTTGTTACTTTTGTTCCCTTATAATCACATAGTCCAATATCTTGTCTAGCGCTTGTCTTACATCTTTTACATTCTGATGGAGGAAGATTTTTTAGCTATGTGTATGATATCAAAATATGGGATGAACACATATAGTTGAGTTATCTCTTACCTATCCCTAATGGTGTGGGATTGTAAAACTTTTTTGATTGTTCAACATCATTGTAACATTATCTCTTACATATGTGAATTATTTAGTGATTTCTTTATGCCAAAAATAAACATTGGAAATTGGCTAGTATTGAGTGGGTGAAGGTTGGCACACCTGTCTTCAATGATGCATTGATTAAACCTTGGGATCTAAATGAAGATTTTTAAAAGAAAGTTCAACCTTAAGGCTAATATCCCCATATTAGCTTGAATTAACTGAAAGTACAAGTGAAGGTGGGCTTAGTACCCATGGGATCCCCCATATATCACAAGTCATGGGTCAGATACATGGCACGACTAGGATTACAAAGCTTGAAGGCCCACTAGGGTAGAAATTGGGAAGAGATGGCCGTAGGTCCAATACAAAGACTTGGTTTGATGAGCCCAAAAGTTGGAGACATAATCCACTTGACTATGAAGCTAAAATGATATATGCAGGGAGGATAAACTTTACAAACCGAAGCCATTTAATCCTATTTCTTACAACTAGGGGGTGTCCAAGAAGCTCAAGAGGTTTGAACCCCTACCCCCCCTTCTCGAAGGCATTCGGTGAAACCAACACGGCCAATGTGCTATGGACATCTTAATGAATTTTGCAAGTTAGGAGTGTTCACACATTTAATAAAATGGTCACCAAACATATATTGTTATTGAGATTTTCCATCATGAAACTTGCATATCTTGATTGCTATAAATTTAGCTTGCACAGTAATAGGTATGTGCACTTTATTGTATAGGTTGTTAAGATCATTTCACGAAGTGTGACTAGCTTAGAAGCCCCTCTTCATGGATATCAAAATTATTTTGCATGTGGTTGAAGACAAGCATAACCGTAGAGGCCCCTCTTTATGGATATCAAAATTATTTTGCATGTGCTTGAGGACAAGCATATCCAAGGCAAATCATGTTGTTCGCACTGTTGTCCATGTAAAATGATAAATGAAAATTCAATGTATTCATACATGTATGCTTGGACATATCCATATATGTGATTTGGTTAGCAGTACATTGCAGTTGAGACCATCCATTGTGAAACTTTTGTATTTGAGTGCTCCAAAGGATGTACTATGGATTTTTTGTCCATGTCAACTCACAAAAGGGAGCTTGTCATGTGAGGAGATCAACAATTTCCCTTCACTACTATAAATTCCCTTCATATATGTATGCATGAAATATGAAACTTGTATAATTGAGTGCATTCTATTTCTTTTATTCTATATATAACTTTGAGTTTCATTCAAGCTTCCCTTCATAGATATCAAACTTTCATTGCATCTAGATGCATCATGCAAGCCTAATTCGATTTTTTATTGTATTTTGTATTGAAACACATTAGTTGAATTACTAAGCTAGTAAAACACATTAGTTGTAGTGAAACACATTAGTTGAATGACTATGGTAATGATCCAGTCATGAAAATTAGCATTACCTTGTCATCTTTGTCACGGAAGGCACCATGGGTGTCATTAGTTGCATATAAAGAAGGACATCATTGGTGAAGATTCATCCAAAACAGACATTTGAGAAGGTCACATCACAATATTATGTTTTATGTAATCTCACGTAAGTGGTACCTATTGTGAAGAGAGATGGTGGATGCAATCCAAAGATGAGTAGGTGTTTCTACAACCAGCTTCACACCAACCAACTGAAACTTCAGAGTTGATTAGTAGACCCTTTGAGCTTCCTAAATCCACCAAAATATCACCCAAATACTTTGGAACATGTATCTCAAAAGTTTCATTCAAGACAGACAAGTTGCAAGATGACTAGCTCCCAAAAACTTGCTATTTTTGGACATACACTTGCTAAAAAAAATGAACAGTGCTCTCAACCTGCTAGGATTTAGATAAAGTCCTTTTGGAAATAGCAAATAGACTTAGCAAGCTTCCCAATCCAAGTTAAAAAACTTCAAATGATGGACTAAGCACTGAGAAAAAGATTCATCAATTTCTGGAACATGCCCACCATTCTCGGGGCTCTGCAAAAATAGACCAGTGAGTAGTAAAATGCAGAAATATCCAAAAACTATAAATTCAATGACCATGAAAATTGATATTCACAAACTAGACAGTACGAGCTATCAAAAGCTCGTTAAAACACTGAAAAATGTTGAGTAGAACTCGAGATATGACCTTCTGAAGTTACTGCTCTGAGTGAGTATAGCAAAGAACAAAACAAAGAAGTAGATGATGATAAATGTATAGATTCACATATGCTTACAACCACATTGGCAATTAATATTTTCACAAAGGGAGTAGAGTGATAGAGCTATGGAGTAAGATCTTCAATCTCTACAAAATGACATGAAGTGGTGATGTACAAGGCTTGCTAATCGCCTCTTCCTTCTTGCTCTTTTTATAGCTATTCTTGGAGGGAGTTTTGAATTCGAATTCGAATGGCTCCACCTAAAAGTGATCCCAAAAGTTAGGAGATATTCCCTCACTCAAAAATTTGTGATTTTAGGTAGTTAGAGCCACGAATTTTCTTTTACATCATGGATGAGGTAAGCCATTTTTTTCCTTTTTCTTTTTTCAATTACAAGAGATAAAAATGAACTCTTTTACAAGAGGTGTTCACATGACTACACATGTGACTTACAAATTATCATAATATCAAGCATATCAAGCATGTAGGCTTGGGTAAAATGCACCAACAGCTCCTCCTAGAGCCTAACATGCTTGGCCTCCAAATAAGTCTTCAATTGTCCTTGATTTCCTGCAAGCCAATCATCAACTTGAATCTACTTAACTTTGCACCATCAAGAGCTTTAGTCAACATGTCTGCACATTGCATATCTATAGAGACATAGGATAGTTGAATATCCTTGCTCATTAGCTTCTTCTTTACATAATGGTAGTGGACTTCAATATGCTTGGTTCTAGCATGGTATACCGGATTAGCTGCTAGATGTAGTGAGCTTGTGTTGTCACAAAAAATGTGAGGTGTTGAAGAATGAAGTCCAAGATCTGTGTACAAAGACTTTAACCACATGATTTCTTGAGTTGCATTAGCCAAACCTTTATATTCGGCTTCGGTAGAAGATAATGCCACGGTTGGTTGCTTCTTTGATGACCAAGAAATGATTTTTAAACCTGCAAATGATATATACCCGGATGTGCTTCTTCTATCATCTCTAGATCCGGCCCAATCTGCATCTGAGTAGACCTTTAGCTCAATATTTGAAGTAAATGAATAAAACAGACCTTCATTCATGGCCCCTTTAGGTACTTGAGGACTCTCTTGGCCGCTTCCATGTGTGGTCTTCTCGGCTTATGCATAAACTAACTCAATATGCTAACACTATAGCATATATCCACCCTTGTGAGTGTTGCATAGTTCAAACTTCCAACCAAGCTTTGATAGCTTGTGGTGTCTTCAATTGGCTCTCCTTCATAAGCACTAAGCTTATGATTTTGCTCCATAGGTGTACCTGCACACTTGGTATTTTCCATCTTGAACTTGACGAGCATGTCATGGACATACTTCCTTTGTGTGATGTATATACCTGAATCTGTGTAGATCAACTCCAATCCAAGAAAATAACTGGGTGGTCCTAGGTCCCTTATTTTGAACTCCTCCTTCAATTGACTCTTTACCTGTTTGATTCCTTCAAGATCATTGCCTCTGATAATAATATCATCAACATACACACATAAATAGATCACTTTAGATCCCTTCCTCTTTATGAACAAAGAGGTATCCGCCTTGCTAGCTTTGAATCCTTGGTCCTGCAAATAAGTCACCAATATGAAATTCCAAGCTCTTGGAGCTTACTTCAATCCATACAAAGCTTTCTTTAGTTTGCATACATAGTAAGGATGATGTGCATCCTCATATGCAGGAGGTTGTGCCATATACACTTCCTCAGAAATCCATCCATTCAAGAAAGCATTCTTTACATCAAGTTGATAGAGCCTCCAATTTCTAGATGCAGCAAGACTAATGAGAACCCTAATTGTAGGCATTTTTGCAACAGGAGAGAAAGACTCCTCATAATCAATACCATGGGTTTGAGCAAACCCTTTAGCAACTAACCTTGCTTTGTGTCTATTTATACTTCCATCTGGCTTCCTCTTGATTTTATATATCCATCGAGACCCAATTACCTTCATAGATGGCTTGTTAGGCACAAGCTCCCAAGTGTCATTCTCCTTCAAGGCTTCCATTTCTTCATCCATTGCATCTCTCCAAGCTTTCTTGCTTTGTGCTTCTTCAAATGTGGTAGGCTCTTCATTGGTTGAATCTTTTGCAATGTAGATTGAGTGCTTGGTGACCAAAGAAGTATCATAACCAAACCTCTCTGGTTTCTTCTTCTCCCTTGAAGACCTTCTAAGTGGTTGATGCGAGCTCTCGGGTCCATATGTAGCATCCTGCATCTTTGCTTTACCTTTGTTCTTCCATAGCTTTAGTATTTCCAAGTCCTCTAGGTCAATCTTCGAATCACTTTCTTCAATCTACTTTGGCTCCTTTGGTTGAAGTGATGGAAAATCTTCATCTAAGTCATAAGGCAGCTTCACTTTACTGTCGTCATCAAACCATGATTTGTTTTCATCAAAAATTACATCTCTACTCACAGAAAATCGTTTATTGGTTGGATTGTACAATCTATATCCTTTTTGGTTTTGGTCATAAACAATGAATACGCACTTCTCTGCCTTGGGATCCAATTTGCCTCTTACTTGAGAAGGAATGTGAGCATAGGCTAAGCATCCAAAGATTTTACGATGCTCTAGACTAGGTCTTCTTCCATTCCACACTTCATATGGAGTGGTTCCATCTAGTGACTTAGATGGAAGTCTATTTATGAGATATGTGGCTATCGACACAGCCTCTGCCCATAGGTAGTTTGACAATCCCTTTTCGTTGAGCTTGGACCTTGCAGCTTTGACGATAGCTCTGTTCCTCCTCTCTGCTACACCATTGAGTTCGGGTGTATACCTTGTAGTGACTTCCCTTTTAATGTCTCTTTCATGCAAGAAGGCATCAAATTCAGAAGAGAAGTATTCTCCTCCACCATCTGATCTGAGTCTTTTCAAAGTCCTACCTGTTTGGTTTTCAACAAGAGCAATATACTTCTTAAAGCAGTTAAACACTTCATCCTTGTGCTTCATAAAAAACAGAATGGTCCACCTGCTACAATCATGTATGAAAGACACATAATATCTTAAGCCTGATATAGATGGCTCCTTACTCGGACCCCACACATCCGTGTGCACTAGATCCAAAGGATTTTGATACATATATCCTTTCTTATTGAAAGGTTGTCTATGAGCCTTGCCGAGTTGACAAGCTTCGCACTTATAAATCATGTGTTGCCTTGTGATATTAGGCAAACAAAGTACACTTTGGTCCCTGCAAATTTGTTTGAGTGTCCTCTCACCAATGTGAGCAAGCCTTTTGTGCCATATGTCCAACTCTGTTAGAGTTTGAGATCCATAGCTAAACAAAGCTATGTTCTTTGTATCTTCCACTTCAAAAGTGAAAAGCCTTCCTGTCTTTTATCCTTTGGCAATCCTTCGAAAGCCTTGCCTTGGGTCTTCAACATATGCTCCAAATCGGTTGAATCTAATCTGCAATCCTTTTTCAACAATCTGCCAACACTTATTAAATTTTTGGTAATTGTAGGGACATACAAGAATTTGCTTAAGAGGTTCATATTCCCATATGATGTCTTCACATTACCTATCTTCTCCACTGAGTGCTTTGTGTCATCTCTTGTCTGTACTTCATGCTTGTTATGAGGATCTTCCAAATCAAAAAGTAAAGCCACATTTCCTGCTACATGGTTTGAGCATCCGAAATCAATGTTAAATATGTGATCATCATCCTTACCCTTCTTCACTGATAGATTCATAATCAATAATGAATCTTCTTGACGTTTTTCCTCTGCATAGTTATTGTAATCTCTTCTTCTTCTATGGCCACTTTGATAGTTGTTGTTGTAGTAGTTGTTGTTGTAGCCTCCATTGTACCTGCCTCTATTTGATCCATAGCCACCTCTATTGAATCCTCTTCCTCTTGAGTTCCTCGGGTTCCTGAAACATTTTTCAGTAGTATGATTAGATAAGCCTCATATATTGCAAGCTTGAGATGATTGGAATCTCCCCCTGCCTTGCTTTCCACCTCTGCCTCTTCCTCTAGCTCTTCCTCTACCTGCAAAGTTTGCTTGGAAAGAGCTACCTTCATCTTCATTCTTCATATTCTTTGACTTGTCCTTGACCTTAGCTTTATCAGAATATAAGGCAGAAGTTTGATTACCTCTTGAGGACTCACCACCTTTGCTAACCTTTGCTTCATGAGTGAAGAGTTGTCCCATGAGTGTGTTGAGGTCAGGTACATGCATATCCATGTATAAATCCATGGCTGTTGTGAATGACTCCCACTTGTCGTCTGATTTGATTCCATTTATGATTTGTCTAATGATTTGCTCCTCTTCAATTACCTCTCCAATGCTTCCAAGTTGGTCGGAAATCTCCTTCATCTTTGAGACATAATCAGTCACATTTTGCTTCGGGCTTTTCTTCATTGTTGTGAGTTCCGTCCATAATTGGTTCTTCCTTGCTCGAGTGTTGGAAGAGAAGAAAGAAGCAAGTGCATTCCAAGTCTCTCTTGATGTCTTGCATCCCTTGACATGAGGTAAAAGAAAATCAGAGATTGATTTTAGAATATAGGACCTTGCAAGTGCATCCTTCGAACACCAATTTGAAAGTCCTTCCACTTCTTCATGTGATGGTTGCCCTTTGTTCCTCATGGTTGGCATTTCTTCATCTCCAGATATGAATCCATATAGATTCCTCCCTTGAAGGTAAGCCTCCATCCTTAGAGACCATGCCGGGTAGTTGTTTCGATCCAATTCGTCAATTGCTGATGGAAATCCATCTCCCATGTTGCTTGACTATGCTCTGATACCACTGTGAAGAGAGATGGTGAATGCAATCCAAAGATGACTAGGTGCTGCTACAACCAGCTTCACACCAACCAACTGAGACTTCAGAGTTGAGTATTAGACCCTTTGAGCTTCCTAAATCCACCAAAATATCAGCCAAGTACTTCGGAACATGTATCTCAAAAGTTTCACTCAAGACAGACAAGTTGCAAGATGACTAGCTCCCAAAAACTTGCTATTTTTGGACATACACTTGCTGGAAAAAATGAACAGTGCTCTCAACCTGGTAGGAATTAGATAAATTCCTTTTGGACATAACAAATAGACTTAGCAATCCAAGTTAAAAAACTTCAAATGATGGAATGAGCACTGAGAACAAGATTCATCAATTTCTGGAACATGCCCACCATTCTCGAGGCTCTGCAGAAATAGACCCATGAGCAGCAAAATGCAGATATCTCCAAAAAATATAAATTCAATGACCATGAAAATTGATATTTAGAAACTAGATAATACGAGCTATCCAACGCACGTTAAAACACTGAAAAATGTTGAGTAGAACTCGAGGATGACCTTCTGAAGTTACTGCTCTGATTACGTATAGCAGAGAACAAAACAGAGAAGTAGATGATGATAAATGTATAAATTTACATATGATTACAACCACATTGGCAATGAATATTTGCACAATGGGAGTAGAATGATAGAGCTTTGGAGTAAGCTCTTCAATCTCTACAAAATGACATGAAGTGGTCACGTACAAGGCTTGCTAATCGCCTCTTCCTTCTTGCTCTTTTTATAGCTATTCTTGGAGGCAATTTTGAATTCGAATTCGAATGGCTCCACCTAAAAGTGATCCCCAAAGTTAGGAGATATTCCCTCAGCTCAAAAATTTGTGGTTTTATGTAGTTAGAGCCACGAATTTGCTTTTACATCATGGATGAGGTAAGCCATTTTTTTCCTTTTTCTTTTTTCAATTACAAGATATAAAAATGAACTCTTTTACAAGAGGCGTTAACATGACTACACATGTGACTTACAAATGATCATAATATCAAGCATATCAAGCATGTAGGCTTGGGTAAAAGGCACCAACAACTCCCCCTCAAGCCTAACATGCTTGGCCTCCAAATAAGTCTTCAATTGTCCTTGGTTTCCTGCAAGCCAATCATCAACTTGAATCTACTTAACTTTGCACCATCAAGAGCTTTAGTCAACATGTCTGCACATTGCATATCTGTAGAGACATAGGATAGTTGAATATCCTTGCTCATTAGCTTCTCCCTTACATAATGGTAGTGGAATTCAATATGCTTGGTTCTAGCATGGTATACCGGATTGGCTGCTAGATGTAGTGAGCTTGTGTTGTCACAAAAAATGTGAGGTGTTGAAGAATGAAGTCCAAGATCTGTGTACAAAGACATTAACCACATGATTTCTTGAGTTGCATTAGCCAAACCTTTATATTCGGCTTCGGTAGAAGATAATGCCACGGTTGGTTGCTTCTTCGATGACCAAGAAATGATTTTTGAACCTGCAAATTATATATACCCGGATGTGCTTCTTCTATCATCTCTAGATCCGGCCCAATCTGCATCTGAGTAGACCTTTAGCTCAATATCTGAAGTAAATGAATAAAACAAACCTTCATTCATGGTCCCCTTTAGGTACTTGAGGACTCTCTTGCCCGCTTCCATGTGTGGTCTTCTCGGCTTGTGCATAAACTGACTCAATATGCTAACACTATAGCATATATCCACCCTTGTGAGTGTTGCATAGTTCAAACTTCCAACCAAGCTTTGATAGCTTGTGATGTCTTCAATTGGATCTCCTTCATAAGCACTAAGCTTAGGATTTTGCTCCATAGGTGTACCTACACACTTGGTATTTTCCATCTTGAACTTGACGATCATGTCATGGACATACTTCCTTTGTCTGATGTATATACCTGAATCTGTGTAGATCAATTCCAATCCAAGAAAATTAGTGAGTGGTCCGAGGTCACTTATTTTGAACTCCTCCTTCATTTGACCCTTTACCTATTTGATTCCTTCAAGATCATTGCATGTGATAATAATATCATCAACATACACACATAAATAGATCACTTCAGATGCATTCCTCTTTATGAACAAAGAGGTATCTGCCTTGCTAGCTTTGAATCCTTGGTCTTGCAAATAAGTCACCAATCTGAAATTCCAAGCTCTTGGAGCTTGCTTCAATCCATAAAAAGATTTCTTTAGTTTGCATCCATAGTTAGGATGATGCGCATCCTCATATTTAGGAGGTTGTGCCATATACACTTCCTCTGAAATCCATCCATTCAAGAAAGCAAAGTCTCCTCATAATCAATACCATGGGTTTGAGCAAACCCTTTAGCAACTAACCTTGCTTTGTGTCTATTTATACTTCCATCTAGATTCCTCTTGATTTTGTATATCCATCGAGACCCAATTACCTTCATAGATGGCTTGTTAGGTACAAGCTCCCAAGTGTCATTGTCCTTCAAGGCTTCCATTTCTTCATCCATTGCATCGCTCCAAGCTTTCTTGCTTTGTGCTTCTTCAAAGGTGGTAGGCTCTTCATTGGTTGAATCTTTTGCAATGTAGATTGAGTGCTTGGTGACCAAAGAAGTATCATAACCAAACCTCTCTAGTTTCTTCTTCTCCCTTGAAGACCTTGTAAGTGGTTGATGTGAGCTCTCGGGTCCATATGACATAGCATCCTGCATCTTTGCTTTACCTTTGTTCTTCCATAGCTTTAGTCTTTCCAAGTCTTCTAGGTCAATCTCGGAATCACTTTCTTCAATCTGCTTTGGCTCCTCTGGTTGAAGTGATGGAAAATCTTCATCCAAGTCATAAGGCAGCTTCACTTTCCTGTCATCATCAAACCATGATTTGTTTTCATCAAAAATTACATCTCTACTCACAGAAAATCCTTTATTGGTTGGATTGTACAATCTATATCCTTTTTGGTTTTGGTGATAACCAATGAATACACACTTCTCTACCTTGGGATCCAATTTCCCTCTTACTTGAGAAGGAATGTGAGCATAGGCTAAGCATGCAAAGATTTTACAATGCTCTAGACTAGGTCTTCTTCCATTCCACACTTCATATGGAGTGGTTCCATCTAGTGACTTAAATGGAAGTATATTTATGAGATATGTGACTGTCGACACAGCCTCTGCCCATAGGTAGTTTGGCAATCCCTTTTCGTTGAGCATGGACCTTGCAGCTTCGACAATAGCTCTATTCCTCCTCTCTGCTACACCATTGAGTTCGGGTGTATACCTTGTAGTGACTTCCCTTTTAATGCCTCTTTCATGCAAGAAGGCATCAAATTCAGAAGAGAAGTATTCTCCTCCACCACCTGATCTGAGTCTTTTCAAAGTCCTACCTGTTTGGTTTTCAACAAGAGCAATATACTTCTTAAAGCAGTTAAACACTTCATCCTTGTGCTTCATGAAAAATAGAATGGTCCACCTGCTACAATCATCTATGAAAGACACATAATATCTTGAGCCTGATATAGATGGCTCCTTACTTAGACCCCACACATCCGTGTGCACTAGATCCAAAGGATTTTGATACATATATCCTTTCTTATTGAAAGGTTGTCTATGAGCCTTGCCGAGTTGACAAGCTCCACCTAAAAGCGATCGCCAAAGTTAGGAGATATTCCCTGAGCTCAAAAACTCGTGGTTTTAGGTAGTTCGAGCCACGAATTTGCTTTTACATCATGCATGAGGTAAGCCATTTTTTTCCTTTTTCTTTTTTCAATTACAAGAGATAAAACTGAACTCTCTTACAAGAGGTGCTCACATGACTACACATGTGACTTACAAATGATCATAATATCAAGCATATCAAGCATGTAGGCTTGGATAAAATGCACCAACAGCTCCCCCTCAAGCCTAACATGCTTGGCCTCCAAATAAGTCTTCAATTGTCCTTGATTTCTTGCAAGCCAATCATCAACTTGAATCTACTTAACTTTGCACCATCAAGAGCTTTAGTCAACATGTTTGCACATTGCATATCTGTAGAGACATAGGATAGTTGAATATCCTTGCTCATTAGATTCTCCCTTATAGAATGGTAGTGGACTTCAATATGCTTCGTTCTAGCATGGTATACCGGATTAGCTACTAGATGTAGGGAGCTTTTGTTGTCACCAAAAATGTGAGGTGTTGAAGAATGAAGTCCAAGATCTGTGTACAAAGACTTTAGCCACATGATTTCTTGAGTTGCATTAGCCAAACCTCTATATTCGGCTTTGGTAGAAGATAATGCCACAGTTGGTTGCTTCTTTGATGACCAAGAAATGATTTTTGAACCTGCAAATGATATATACCCGGATGTGCTTCTTCTATCATCTCTAGATCCGGCCCAATCTGCATCTGACTAGACCTTTAGCTCAACACCTGAAGTAAATGAATAAAAAAAACCTTCATTCATGGTCCCCTTTAGGTACTTGAGGACTCTCTTGGCCGCTTCCATGTGTGGCCTTCTCAACTTATGCATAAACTGACTCAATATGCTAACACTATAGCATATATCCACCCTTGTGAGTGTTGCATAGTTCAAATGTCCAACCAAGCTTTGATAGCTTGTGATGTCTTCAATTTGCTCTCCTTCATAAGCACTAAGCTTATGATTTTTCTCCATAGGTGTACCTGCACACTTGGTATTTTCGATCTTGAACTTGACGACCATGTCATGGACATACTTCCTTTGTGTGATGTATATACCCGAATCATTGTAGATCAACTCCAATCCAAGAAAATAAGTGAGTGGTCCGAGGTCACTTATTTTGAACTCCTCCTTCATTTGACTCTTTACCTGTTTGATTCCTTCAAGATCATTGCCTCTGATAATAATATCATCAACATACACACATAAATAGATCACTTCAGATCCCTTCCTCTTTATGAACAAAGAGGTTTCCGCCTTGCTAGCTTTGAATCCTTGGTCGTGAAAATAAGTCACCAATCTTAAATTCGAAGCTCTTGGAGATTGCTTCAATCCATACAAAGCTTTCTTTAGTTTGCATACATAGTTAGGATGATGTGCATCCTCATATCCAGGAGGCTGTGCCATATACACTTCCTCAGAAATCCATCCATTCAAGAAAGCAAAGTCTCCTCATAATCAATACCATGAGTTTGAGCAAACCCTTTAGCAACTAACCTTGCTTTGTGTCTATTTATACTTCCACCTGGATTCCTCTTGATTTTGTATATCCATCGAGACCCGATTACCTTCATAGATGGCTTGTTAGGTACAAGCTCCCAAGTGTCATTCTCCTTCAAGGCTTCCATTTCTTCATCCATTGCATCTCTCCAAGCTTTCTTGCTTTGTGCTTCTTCGAATGTGGTAGGCTCTTCATTGGTTGAATCTTTTGCAATGTAGATTGAGTGCTTGGTGACCAAAGAAGTATCATAACCAAACCTCTCTGGTTTCTTCTTCTCCCTTGAAGACCTTATAAGTGGTTGATGTGAGCTCTCGGGTCCATATGTAGCATCCTGCATCTTTGCTTTACTTTTGTTCTTCCATAGCTTTAGTCTTTCCAAGTCTTCTAGGTCAATCTCCGAATCACTTTCTTCAATCTTCTTTGGCTCCTTTGGTTGAAGTGATGGAAAATCTTTATGCAAGTCATAAGGCAGCTTCACTTTCCTGTCATCATCAAACCATGATTTGTTTTCATCAAAAATTACATCTCTACTCACAAAAAATCCTTTATTGGCTGGATCGTACAATCTATATCCTTTTTGGTTTTGGTCATAACCAATGAATACGCATTTTTCTACCTTGGGATCCAATTTCCCTCTTACTTGAGAATGCATGTGAGCATAGGCTAAGAATTAAAAGATTTTACAATGCTCTAGACTAGGTCTTCTTCCATTCCACACTTCATATGGAGTGGTTCCATCTAGTGACTTAGATGGAAGTCTATTTATGAGATATGTGGCTGTCGACACAGCCTCTACCCATAGGTAGTTTGGCAATCCCTTTTCGTTGAGCATGGACCTTGCAGCTTTGAAAATAGCTCTGTTCCCCCTCTCTGCTACACCATTGAGTTCGGGTGTATACCTTGTAGTGACTTCCCTTTTAATGCCTCTTTCATGCAAGAAGACATCAAATTCAGAAGAGAAGTATTCTCCTCCACCATCTGATCTGAGTCTTTTCAAAGTCCTACCTGTTTGGTTTTCAACAAGAGCAATATACTTCTTAAAGCAGTTAAAGACTTCATCCTTGTGCTTCATGAAAAACAGAATGGTCCACCTGCTACAATCATCTATGAAAGACACATAATATCTTGAGCCTGATATAGATGGCTCCTTAGTTGGACCCCACACATCCGTGTGCACTAGATCCAAAGGCTTTTGATATGTATATCCTTTCTTATTGAAAGGTTGTCTATGAGCCTTGCCGAGTTGACAAGCTTCGCACTTATAAATCATGTGTTGCCTTGTGATATTAGGCGAACCAAGTACACTTTGGTCCCTACAAATTTGTTTGAGTGTCCTCTCACCAATGTGAGCAAGCCTTTTGTGCCATATCTCCAACTCTGTTAGAGTTTGAGATCCATAGCTAAACAAAGCTATGTTCTTTGTATCTTCCACTTCAAAAGTGAAAAGCCATTCTGTCTTTTCTCCTTTGGCAATCCTTCGAAAGCCTTGCGTTGGGTCTTCAACATATTCTCCAAATCGGTTGAATCTAACCTGCAATCTTTTTTCAACAATCTGTCCAACACTTATTAAATTTTTGGTAATTGTAGGGACATACAAGACTTTGCTTAAGAGGTTCATATTCCCATCTGATGTCTTCACATTGCCTATCTTCTCCACTGAGTGCTTTGTGTCATCTCAGACAGTTATGAGGATCTTCCAAATCAGAAAGTAAAGCCACATTTCCTGCTACATGGTTTGAGCATCCCGAATCAATGTAAAATATGTGATCATCATCCTTACCCTTCTTCACTGATAGATTCATAATCAATAATGAATCTTCTTGACTTTGGTCCTTTGCATAGTTAGTGTAATCTCTTCTTCCTCTATGGCCACTTTGATAGTTGTTGTTGTTGTAATTGTTGTTGTAGTAGTTGTTGTTGTAGCCTCCATTGTACCTGCCTCTATTTTATCCATAGCCACCTCTATTGAATCCTCTTCATCTTGAGTTCCTCGGGTTCCTGAAACATTCTTCAGTAGTATGATTAGATAAGCCACATATATTGCAAGGTTGAGATGATTGGAATCTCCCCCTGCCTTGCTTTCCACCTCTGCCTCTTCCTCTAGCTCTTCCTCTACCTGCAAAGTTTGCTTGGAAAGAGCTACCTTCATCTTCATTCTTCCTATTCTTTGACTTGTCCTTGACCTTAGCTTTATTAGAATATAAGGCAGAAGTTTGATTACCTCTTGAGGACTCACCACTTTTGCTAACCTTTGCTTCATAAGTGAATAGTTCTCCCATGAGTGTGTTGAGGTCGGGTACATGCATATCCATGTATAAATCCATGGCTGTTGTGAATGACTCCCACTTGTCGTCTGCTTTGATTCCATTTATGATTTGTCTAATGATTTGCTCCTCTTCAATTACCTCCCCAATGCTTCCAAGTTGGTCGGAAATCTCCTTCATCTTTGTGACATAATCAATCACATTTTGCTTCGGGCTTTTCTTCATTGTTGTGAACTCCATCCACAATTGGTTCTTCCTTGCTCGAGTGTTGGAAGAGAAGAAAGAAGCAAGTGCATTCCATGTCTCTCTTGATGTCTCGCATCCCTTGACATGAGGTAAAAGAAAATCAGAGATTGAGTTTAGAATATAGGACATTGCAAGTGCATCCTTCGAACACCAATTTGAAAGTCCTTCCACTTCTTCATTTGATGGTTGCCCTTTGTTCCTCATGGTTGGCATTGCTTTATCTCCGTATATGAATCCATATAGATTCCTCCCATGAAGGTAAGCCTCCATCCTTAGAGACCATGCCGGGTAGTTGTTTCGACCCAATTCGTCAATTGTTGATGGAAATCCATCTCCCATGTTGCTTGACTATGCTCTGATACCACTGTGAAGAGAGATGGTGGATGCAATCCACAGATGAGTAGGTGTTGCTACAACCAGCTTCACACCAGCCAACTGAGACTTCAAAGTTGATTAGTATACCCTTTGAGCTTTGTAAATCCACTAAAATATCAGCCAAGTACTTTGGAACATGTATCTCAAAAGTTTCACTCAAGACACACAAGTTGCAAGATGACTAGCTCCCAAAAACTTGCTGTTTTTGGACATACACTTGCTGGAAAAAATGAACAGTGCTCTCAAGCTGGTAGGAATTAGATAAATTCCTTTTGGGCATAGCAAATAGACTTAGCAGTCCAAGTTAAAAAACTTCAAATGATGGACTGAGCACTGAGAACAAGATTCATCAATTTCTGGAACATGCCACCATTCTCGGGGCTCTACAAAAATAGACTAGCGAGCAGTAAAATGCAGATATCTCCAAAATTATAAATCCAATGAACATGAAAATTGATATGAAGAAACCAGACAGTACGCACTATTCAAACATGTTAAAAACGCTGAAAAATGTTGAGTAGAACTCGAGATATGACCTTCTGAAGTTACTACTCTGAGTGAGTATAACAGAGAACAAAACAGAGATGTAGATGATGATAAATGTATAGATTCACATATGACTACAACCACATTGGCAATGAATATTTGCACAATGGGAGTAGAATGATAGATCTATGGAGTAAGCTTCTCAATCTCTAGAAAATGACATGAAGTGGTCACGTACAAGGCTTGCTAATCGCCTCTTCCTTCTTGTTCTTTTTATAGCTATTCGTGGAGGGAGTTTTGAATTCGAATTCGAATGGCTCCACCTAAAAGTGATCCCCAAAGTTAGGAGATATTCCCTACAGCTCAAAAATTCATGGTTTTTAGTAGTTAGAGCCACGAATTTGCTTTTACATCATGGATGAAGTAAGCCATTTTTTCCTTTTTCTTTTTTCAATTACAAGAGATAAAAATGAACTCTTTTACAAGAGGTGTTCACATGACTACACATGTGACTTACAAATGATCATAATATCAAGCATATCAAGCATGTAGGCTTGGGTAAAATGCACCAAGAGCTCCCCCTCAAGCCTAACATGCTTGGCCTCCAAATAAGTCTTCAATTGTCCTTGATTTCCTGCAAGCCAATCATCAACTTGAATCTACTTAACTTTGCACCATCAAGAGCTTTAGTCAACATGTTTGCACATTGCATATCTGTAGAGACATAGGATAGTTGAATATCCTTGTTGATTAGGTTCTCCCTTACATAATGGTAGTGGACTTCAATATGCTTGGTTCTAGCATGGTATACCCGATTAGCTGCTAGATGTAGTGAGCTTGTGTTGTCACAAAAAAATGTGAGGTGAATGAAGTCCAACATCCGTGTACAAAGACTTTAACCACATGATTTCTTGAGTTGCATTAGCCAAACATCTATATTTGGCTTTGGTAGAAGATAATGCCACGGTTGGTTGCCTCTTCGATGACCAAGAAATGATTTTTGAACCTGCAAATGATATATACCCGGATATGTTTCTTCTATCATCTCTAGATCCGGCCCAATCTATATATGAGTAGACCTTTAGCTCAATATCAGAAGTAAATGAATAAAACAAACCTTCATTCATGGTCCCCTTTAGGTACTTGAGGACTCTCTTGGCCGCTTCCATGTGTGGTCTTCTTGGCTTATGCATAAACTGACTCAATATGCTAACACTATAGCATATATCCACCCTTGTGAGTGTTGCATAGTTCAAATGTCCAACCAAGCTTTGATAGCTTGTGATGTCTTCAATTGGCTCTGCTTCATAAGCACTAAGCTTATGATTTTGCTCCATAGGTGTACCTACACACTTGGTATTTTCCATCTTGAACTTGACGAGCATGTCATGGACATACTTCCTTTGTGTGATGTATATACCTGAATCTGTGTAGATAAGCTCCAATCCAAGAAAATAAGTGAGTGGTCCGAGGTCACTTATTTTGAACTCCTCCTTCATTTGACTCTTTACCTGTTTGATTCCTTCAAGATAATTGCCTGTGATAATAATATCATCAACATACACACATAAATAGATCACTTCAGATCCATTCCTCTTTTTTAACAAAGAGGTATCCGCCTTGCTAGCTTTGAATCCTTGTTCCTGCAAATAAGTCACCAATCTAAAATTCGAAGCTCTTGGAGCTTGCTTCAATCCATACAAAGCTTTCTTTAGTTTGCATCCATAGTTAGGATGATGTGCATCCTGATATCCAGGAGGTTGTGCCATATACACTTCCTCAGAAATCCATCCATTCAAGAAAGCATTCTTTACATCAAGTTGATAGAGCTTCCAATTTCTAGATGCTGCAAGACTAATGAGAACCCTAATTTTAGGCATTTTTGCAACAAGAGAGAAAGTCTCCTCATAATCAATACCATGGGTTTGAGCAAACCCTTTAGCAACTAACCTTGCTTTGTGTCTATTTATACTTCCATCTGGATTCCTCTTGATTTTGTATATCCATCGAGACCCAATTACCTTCATAGATGGCTTGTTAGGTACAAGCTCCCAAGTGTCATTCTCCTTCAAGGCTTCCATTTCTTCATCCATTGCATCTCTCCAAGCTTTCTTGCTTTGTGCTTCTTCGAATGTGGTAGGATCTTCATTGGTTGAATCTTTTGCAATGTAGATTGAGTGCTTGGTGACCAAAGAAGTATCATAACCAAACCTCTCTGGTTTCTTCTTATCCCTTGAAGACCTTCTAAGTGGTTGATGTGAGCTCTCGGGTCCATATGTAGCATCCTGCATCTTTGCTTTACCTTTGCTCTTCCATAGCTTTAGTCTTTCCAAGTCTTCTAGGTCAATCTCCGAATCACTTTCTTCAATCTGCTTTGGATCCTTTGGTTGAAGTGATGGAAAATCTTCATCCAAGTCATAAGGCAGCTTCACTTTCCTGTCATCATCAAACCATGATTTGTTTTCATCAAAAATTACATCTCTAGTCACAGAAAATACTTTATTGGTTGGATTGTACAATCTATATCCTTTTTGGTTTTGGTCATAAACAATGAATACACACTTCTCCGCCTTGGGATCCAATTTCCCTCTTACTTGAGAAGGAATGTGAGCATAGGCTAAGCATCCAAAGATTTTACGATGCTCTAGACTAGGTCTTCTTCCATTCCACACTTCATATGGAGTGGTTCCATCTAGTGACTTAGATGGAATCTCTTTATGAGATATGTGGCTGTCGACACAACCTCTGCCCATAGGTAGTTTGACAATCCCTTTTCGTTGAGCATGGACCTTGCAGCTTCGACAATAGCTCTGTTCCTCCTCTCTGCTACACCATTGAGTTTGGGTGTATACCTTGTAGTGACTTCCCTTTTTATGCCTCTTTCATGCCAGAAGGCATCAAATTCAGAAGAGAAGTATTCTCCTACACCATCTGATCTGAGTCTTTTCAAAGTCCTACCTGTTTGGTTTTCAACAAGAGCAATATACTTCTTAAAGCAGTTAAACACTTCATCCTTGTGCTCCATGAAAAACAGAATGGTCCACCTGCTACAATCATCTATGAAAGACACATAATATCTTGAGCCTGATATAGATGGCTCCTTAGTTGGACCCCACACATCCGTGTGCACTAGATCCAAAGGATTTTGATACATATATCCTTTCTTATTGAAAGGTTGTCTATGAGCCTTGCCAAGTTGACAAGCTTCGTACTTATAAATCATGTGTTGCCTTGTGATATTAGGCAAGCCATGTACACTTTGGTTCCTGCAAATTTGTTTGAGTGTCCTCTCACCAATGTGACAAGCCTTTTGTGCCATATCTCCAACTCTGTTAGAGATTGAGATCCATAGCTAAACAAAGCTATGTTCTTTGTATCTTCCACTTCAAAAGTGAAAAGCCTCCCTGTCTTTTCTCCTTTCGCAATCCTTCGAAAGCCTTGCCTGGGGTCTTCAACATATGCTCCAAATCGGTTGAATCTAACCTGCAATCCTTTTTCAACAATCTGTCCAACACTTATTAAATTTTTGGTAATTGTAGGGACATACAAAACTTTGCTTAAGAGGTTCATATTCCCATCAGATGTCTTCACATTATCTATCTTCTCCATTGAGTGCTTTGTGTCATATCCTGTCTGCACTTCATGCTTGTTATGAGGATCTTCCAAATCAGAAAGTAAAGCCACATTTCTTGCTACATGGTTTGAGCATCCCAAATCAATGTAAAATATGTGATCATCATCCTTACCCTTCTTCACTGATAGATTCATAATCAATAATGAATCTTCTTGACTTTGGTCATCTGCATAGTTATTGTAATCTCTTTTTCCTCTATGGCCACTTTGATAGTTGTTGTTGTTGTAATTGTTGTTGTAGTAGTTGTTGTTGTAGCCTCCATTGTACCTACCTCTATTTGATCCATAGCCACCTCTATTGAATCCTCTTCCTCTTGAGTTCCTCGGGTTCCTGAAACATTCTTCAGTAGTATGATTTGATAAGCCACATATAATTCAAGGTTGAGATGACTGGAATCTCCCCATGCATTGCTTGCCACCTCTGCCTCTTTCTCTAGCTCTTCCTCTACCAAAGAGCTACCTTCATCTTCATTCTTCCTATTCTTTGACTTGTCCTTGACCTTAGCTTTATCAGAATATAAGGCAGAAGTTTGATTACATCTTGAGGACTCACCACCTTTGCTAACCTTTGCTTCATGAGTGAAGAGTTTGCCCATGAGTGTGTTGAGGTCGGGTACATGCAAATCCATGTATAAATCCATGGCTGTTGTGAATGACTCCGAGTTGTCGTCTGCTTTGATTCCATTTATGATTTGTCTAATGATTTGCTCCTCTTCAATTACCTCTCCAATGCTTCCAAGTTGGTCGGAAATCTCCTTCATCTTTGTGACATAATCAGTCACATTTTGCTTCGGGCTTTTCTTCATTGTTGTGAACACCATCCACAATTGGTTCTTCCTTGCTCGAGTGTTGGAAGAGAAGAAAGAAGCAAGTGCATTCCAAGCCTCTCTTGATGTCTTGCATCCCTTGACATGAGGTAAAAGAAAATATGAGATTGAGTTTAGAATATAGGACCTTGCAAGTGCATCCTTCGAACACCAATTTGAAAGTCCTTCCACTTCTTCATGTGATGGTTGCCCTTTGTTCCTCATGGTTGGCATTGCTTCATCTCCGAATATGAATCCATATAGATTCCTCCCTTGAAGGTAAGCCTCCATCCTTAGAGACCATGCCAGGTAGTTGTTTCGATCCAATTCGTCAATTGTTGATGGAAATCCATCTCCCATGTTTCTTGACTATGCTCTGATACGAGTATGAAGAGAGATGGTGGATGCAATCCACAGATGAGTAGGTGCTGCTACAACCAACTTCACACCAGCCAACTGAGACTTCAGAGTTGATTAGTAGACCCTTTGAGCTTCCTAAAACCAAAATATCAGCCAACCACTTTGGAACATGTATCTCAAAAGTTTCACTCAAGACAGACAAGTTGCAAGATGACTAGCTCCCAAAAACTTGCTATTTTTGGACATACATCTACTGGAAAAAATGAACAGTGCTCTCAACCTGGTAGGAATTAGATAAATTCCTTTTGGACATAGCAAATAGACTTAGCAATCCAAGTTAAAAAACTTCAAATGATGGACTGAGCACTGAGAACAAGATTCATCAATTTCTGGAACATGCCCACCATTCTCGGGGCTATGCAGAAATAGACCAGTGAGCAGTACAATGTAGATATCTCCAAAACTATAAATTCAATGACCATGAAAATTGGGTAAAATGCACCAACACCTATCCATCATTAATCTATGCTTGATCAATGATCTAGAAGGAAACAACATGGTATTTGGACATAGCTTGGTCCACATATTTCTTACGTTGGCTCCATTTCATAGATTTGAGAGCACTTCCACATAGTTTTGCACTATAATTTTGGAGGATATTCACACATGGTTATTTGTAAAACTTCCAGATTATTATATTGTAATATGTACTTTGGGAATGTGCTTATTTTTTAAGTGGATCTTCAACTTTTTGATTTTTTTTGTGCAACCACTCCTTGGAGTTTTTTTGAAACAAGTTTGAGTTGTGGTGGAAGCACCTACCAAATAGGTAAATAATATCTTTGTTTCATGCATTTTACTCATAATTTCGTGATAGAGAACATTTTTACATGCTTCTTGGCTTAAGTTCAACCAAATATATACACTTTTGGTTATTTACGCATTAAGGCTTTGGTGTGTATACACACCATACATGGTTTGTTGATAGCATCTATGTATGTTCTTGTGGTTTCACTATTTTTTGCATAAATCCTTATATATTTATAAGAGGATTATGGTGAGGTTTGCTTAATTGGGAGATGACCAAATCTTGGGGTCTCTTTAATGATACAAGGGGACAGATGCTTGACCCTTAAGGGATATATGCTAAATATGTGCTTGATAGCTTAACTAGTTCTTAATTTTATTTATATAGATAGTTGAGTACTCTATACACATAATTGGTATTGATTGTGGATGTATTGGATTTTGAATATGATGATTGTTGGTTTACATTTTTGATCATATGTTCCCAATATGTTGGAGTTAGACGTCTGCGAAAGCACGCGAACAACACAAGGAAGAAGAAGAAGCTTGGAGCACAACACACAATACTGAATGTATTACTAGAGAATGTACAAAGATAAGTAGCCCATTAGGGCAATATGCGTATATAAAAGTCGAGGAAAAAAACCTCCTAAAGAGGGAAAAAAGTGCCCCGATGGTCCTAGAGTGTTCACACACGTCACTACCTAAATATATCAACAAATCCCTGTTGGGAGTGATGCGGCGAACAAGTAGTTGGCACTCATGTATAAGGAAGTGCCAAGCTATGTGGAAATCATTCCACAAAAGGAAGTAAGCCCAAAGCTTTGCGGAAAGCTTCAAACTTCTCCATAGGCAGAGCCTTCATGAAAAGGTTTGCAATGTTCTCCTGCGTGGGCACATATGCCAAGCTGATCTCCCCGGCAAAGAACCTCTCCGTGACATAATGATAATGCACCTCAATGTGCTTAGTGCGATCATGAAACATAGGATTCCTCGCAACTGCCAATGCGCTCTGACTGTCAGTGAAGATGGTGGTGGCAAAAGACTGACCAACACCTGAATCAGCCATAAGGCGTCTGAGCCACACACACTCAACAGTCGCTGTGAAAAGCTGCCCTATACTCAGCCTCACAACTGGAAGTGGCCAGAGTAGGCTGCTTCTTGCTCAACCAAGATATACATGAGCTACCAAGCATGAAGCAAAAACCACTAGTGGACACACGAGTGTCATAGAAACCAACCCAATCAGAGTCAGAGAAAGCATGCAAAGCTGGTGGTAGTGATCCGCGATTGGGATAAAACAAACCAAGTAGCCCGGTACCACTCAAGTAGCAAAACATGCGCTTAACCGCCTGCCAATGCTTGACTCCTAGGCAATGCATAAACCTGCTCATCTATGAGACAACAAAGTGAATATCTGGTCGAGTAATGCATAAGTAAATCAGGCATCCAACAGGCTACTGATAGAGGACAACATCAAATGCATCTCCAGTAATATGCTTCTCAATAGGACCAGTGAGCAGCATGTCATCAACATATACAACTATGATCAGAAGCACATCATTAGCACACTTAACATATAAGCTGCTTTCAATTGGACTGTTCTCAAAACCATGTGTAATTAGATAGGCATGTATCTTCTCATACCTAGCATATGGTGCTTGCCTTAAACCATATAATGCCTTCTTTGGTCTGCACACCTGGTTTTCATGCCCTTTCTGCACAAAGCCACGAGGCTGAAAAACATACACTTCTTCATGCAAGTCACCATTCAGAAATATAGTTTTAATGTCCATATGATGTACATTCCAACCATGATGGGCTGCAAGTTCACAGATGCTTCAAACAGTAGTCATACGACATGTAGGTGCAAAGGTCTCATCAAAATCAATGCCTCTTTCCTATGCATAACCCTTTGCAACAAGCCTAGCCTTATACCTATCAACTGTTCCATTAGGCTTACGCTTCATCTTGTAAACCCACTTAGTGCCAATGGCCTTCTTGCCAGGAGGCAAGTCACATAAAGACTAAGTACCGTTCTTCATTATAGCATCATATTCAGATTGCATAGCAGCCATCCAATTTTTTGAATTTTGTGCTTCGTCAAAGGAAACACGCTCATTCTCATCACAGAGACTAGATGCAGCCATAGCATAGCAATCTGATGCAAAAGAGGCACTATGAGAGCCTGATTGAGTACGATATGATAAAGGTGCATCTAATTTGCTATCACACAAAGTTTGCACTAGCCATTTTGGCATAGTTTTTGCCTCCTCAATCTCAGGTCTCTCATCAACAAGTGCATCATGTAAATCTGCATCAGAAATGGGATGATCTGCATCATCACATGAAACCTACAAAGGCTCAGAAGTTGCCTCATTAGGACCAACACTAGACTGTCCACCTGTAAAAAGAGGCAACAAAGTATTATACATGTCTTTGGAGCTAACAGATGTCTCCTTAGTACATGAAAGCAATGCTGAATATCATCTTCCACAAAAAATACATTACGGCTAACCAGAATGCGTTTGGCTTGTGGATGATACAGACGATAGCTTTTACTTTCAGAACTGTACCCAACAAATATACATTTTACTGCTTTATCATTCAATTTGCTGCGATGTTGTTTAGGCACTAATACATATGCCAAACAACCAAAAACACATAGATGAGCAACAGATGGCTTGCGAACATGCCAAGCCTCATATGGAGTGATAGATTGTAGCGCTTTAGTGGGACACCTATTAAGTACACATGCTGCACACATGATAGCCTCAAGCCAGAAACTATGTGGTAAAGCCTCACTCTTGACCATACACCTCGCTATCTCCATGAGTGACCTGTTCTTTCGTTCAACAACTCCATTCTATTGAGTTGTATATAGCACTGTACGCTGGTGTTTTATCCCATGTTCAACCAGAAATGCATTAAAATCAGAAGACATACATTCCCCCCCTCGATCAGAACGGAGGGTGCCCATTTTACATGCTGATAGATTTTCAGCCAAAACCAAAAACTGTTTGAAGCACATGAACACTTCAGACTTTGCCTTCAATGGATATACCCATGCATGCCTAGAAAAATCATCGATAAAAGTCATGAAGTAAAGATAATTTCCAAAAGAAGGTGTCTGCATAGGACCATAGACATCAGTATGTACAAGCTGCAATTTTTGAGTAGCCTGAATTGAACCATATTTTGGAGAAGAAGAACGTTGCATTTTGCCCAAAATACAGCCTTCACAAACATGTTTTCCAGGTGTCTCAAGTTTGGGCAAAGAGGACACCATTTCAGATTTCTGCAAGTGTAGCAAACTAGCAAAATTCAGATGACCAAAGCATGCATGCCAAAGCTTTGCATCTGACATAGCTTGAGAATCATGTAGTACACATACCAAATCATTTATAGATCTTTGATAGTCTATGAGCTTAAACAATCCACAACATAAAATGCTAGAAGCAATAATCACATCACCATTTGACAGATCATGAATTGTACATATGTCATCAACAAATTTCACAACCAAGCCGATCTTGGCTAATGCAGAATCTAATAACAAATTTTTCTTGATCCCTTGCACAAACAAAGCATCTAACAAAGTGAAAGAACTACCATCAGCAGTAGTCAAAATGATCTTATCGACTCCCATAATAGGATAAGAGGAGTTGTTGGCGCATGTAACAGTATTCCGTGTAGGGGCAAGCTCGAGTGAAGAGAAGAAAGTATGCTGTGAGGTAATATGTTTGGTCACCCCATTATCAAAGTACCAAACATCTGAGTGTACTGCAGACACGCACTGCCCATAAGAAGATGGGTCAAAACTGTAAACAATAGTAAATGCCCATTCTTCTTCTTGCACAAGATTAGCAAACTCTGTTTTTGGTGTAGAGGCTTTTGCAGCAACCATTACAACCTCTTTCTTCTTTGCCTCTTTAGCAGCCAGTTTTGGACAGTTCTTTATGATATGATCATTTCCTTTATAGTACTTGCAAAACAATTTTTGCTTTTTTGATTTCTTTTCATCTTTGTCTTCCCTCTTTGATTGTGTAGAATTAACAGATTTCTGTTTACTAGTTGAAGAGCTCCATTTTCCTTTGCCCTTCTGAGTAGCTAGGAAAGCTTGATCTGCAGCACACATAATGGACCTGTTCTGCCTGGACTGATCTTCCTGCAACAGAATTGAGACTAACTCCTCAAATGACAAGGCATTTGGATTGCCTTTCATCATCAACCAAAGAGTAGAAGCAAAACTCTGATATGAATCAGGAAGACCATTTAGAACGGTCTGCACAAGTGAGCTATTTGGTATAACCTCATCACCAGAAACCAACTATTCCTTCAAGTCTTTGATCTTTGTTAGAAAACTATCCATAGAATCACCTTCATTCATGTGCTCACTCTCCAACTCTTTTCGAAGGTAAGCAACACAAGCCTCATTCCTATCTTGGTACAATGAATCACTATAAGCTCTTAACTTCAAATCTGATGTAAAAGGATAATATAATCCTTCCTTTATAGTTCCTTTGATATATCTGAGAACTCTTTGACTTGCAATCCAATGTGGGTCCTTTGGACAATGCATGAATTGTGAAAAAACTCCCACTGCATAACTAAGATCAGGTCTTGTTAGTGTAGCATAAATCAAACTACCCACAAGAGATTGATACTTCCTCATATCTTTGTATTCTGCACCATCATATTTACTGAGCTTGTGATTAACTTCAAGTGGAGTTGAAGCTTCTCTACAATTTTCCATATCAAACTTCTTCAATAGATTCAAAAGATACCTTTTTTGTGATACATATATGCCATGATCTGTATAAGTGACTTCCATTCCAAGAAAGTATGATAACTTTCCTAGATCACTAATCTTAAACTCTTTCTCAAGTAATCTCTTTACCTCCTTGATTCCTTCATCTGAAGTACCTATGATTATAATGTCATCTACATAAATACAAATGTATATTGTACCTTCCTCTATTCTTTTGATAAGTAGACTTGGATCTTCTTTTACACTTTGATATCCAAGGTCATTGAGATACTTCACCCGTCTATAGTTCCAAGCTCTTGGAGCTTGTTTCAATCCATAGAGTGCTCTTCTCAACCTGCAAACAAAATTTGGATACCTGGAATCTATAAACCCTTGAGGTTGTTCCATATACACCTCATCTGATATGTATCCATTCAAGAATGCATTCTTTATATCCAATTGACTTAGGGTCCATCCTTTTGAAGTTGCAATAGCAATGATTGTCCTTATAGTTGACATCTTAGCTACAAGACTGAATGTCTCATCATAATCTATGCCATAGGTTTGGGCATAGCCTTTCACCACCAGTCTAGCTTTGTATGTGGCTATACTTCCATCTGCAAGCTTCTTCACTTTATAAACCCATTTATTTCCAATTACTTTCTTACCATTTGGTTTAGGAACAAGTTCCCATGTCTTGTTCTCCTCCAGTGCATTGAATTCTTCCTTCATTGCTTCTTCCCATTGCTTCTTACCTTTAGCTTCATCATAGTTATGAGGTTCTTCATCATCTTTGACCATATATGCATAGTTCTTCTGAGTTATGTAAGAAGTATCATAAGAATACCTTTCTGGTTGCCTTCTAGTCCTGCTGGACCTTCTTGGTTCACATTCTTCATGAGTGTCTGGATACACCTCTTCATCAAATATAGGAGCTTCTTCATTCCTTCTTGTTAATCCACTTCTGGATGTACTTGCTTGCATATAGTCTTCATCTCTATTTACCTGCACAATTGATTTTCCTTTCTCACATCTTCTTACCTCTTCTTAAAATTCTTCAGCTGTATGACTTTGATCTGCATACCAACTTTTCTGTTCATCAAATGTAACATCTCTAAAAACAAGAAATTGTTTGGTTAAAGGATTCCACAACCTTTAGCCCATCTGCTTTTCATCATAACCAATGAACACATATTTTTCTACCTTTGGTTCAAGTTAATGTCTAAGTTGTGATGGCACATAAGCATATGCAATTGATCCAAACACTCTACAATGATCTAGTGTTGGTTTCTTACCCCACCAAGCTTCATATGAAGTTATTCCATTGAGAGCTGCACATGGTAATCTATTCACAAGATATGTAGCTGTATTTACAGCCTTAGCCCAAAGATAATTTGGACAATTCTTCTCCTTCAGCATAGCTCTAGCAAACTCAACCAAAGTCCTGTTCCTTCTTTCTGCTACACCATTTTGTTGTGGTGTATACCTGCAAGTTATTTCTCTCTTAATACCTGCATTCCAAAGATAATCATTGAACTCTTGGGAGAAGTATTCTCCCCCTCCATCAGACCTCAGTCTTTTAAGCTTTTGACCTGTGACTCTCTCTGCATATGCAGGAAAATGCTTGAAGGCTCCAAACACTTCTGATCTTTCCTTCAAAACATATAATGTTATCCATCTTGTAGCATCATCAATGAAAAGAACATAATACCTTGAGCCACTGATAGATCCTTCTTTTGTTGGTCCCCATACATCTGTATGAATGAGCTCTAGTAATCCATCATGTTTGAATCCTTTCTTTTGAAATGGTAACCTGTGTGCTTTTTTCCCATTTGACATGCTTCACATTTATAAACCATATGTTGACTCTACACATTTGGTAATCCTTGTACAGACTGATTAGCAACCATAGCTTTAATTCCTATTTCATTGAAATGACCTAATCTCTTATGCCAGAGATCAAGTTCTGTAATCACTCCTTCACCATGTGTGAGCAAAGCTTGACCAATGTTCCCTTGTACTCTTAAAGTAAAGAGTCTACCTTCTTTCTTACCAGAGACAATCTGATTATATCCATTCTCTGGATCTTCAACAAATACTCCTTCATTTGTAAACCTGACTTGAAAACCTTTTTCAACTATCCGTCCCACACTAATCAAGTTTTTAGGTATTGTGGGAACATACAAAACATTGGTTAGCAAATCTGCTCCACTTTTGCATTTCACTTTTCCAATTGAATGTACACTATGTCTTGTATTGTCACCTGTTTGAACTGTATGACTAGAAATTCCTTTTTCCAATTCTGACATCAATTCTACGTTTCCTGACAAATGATGAGAACATCCAGAGTCAATGTAAAATACCTTTAGATCTTCTTTATCTGATGTGCTGATTGAATTCATCATCAATGATGTATGACTTTCATTCTGTGTGTCATTTGCATAATTGTAGTAGGTGGTGTTGTAGGATTGATTCTGTCCCCAACTTAGTGCCTTTACCTCTTGCATAATAAACTTGAGAAGTTGACTCTTCTTCATCCTTTGCTTTAACTTTATCTCCTTTCTTTTTGTTCTTCATGTACATTGCAGAACTTTGTCCTTTATCTTCATCTCCCTTCAAGTCTTGCTCAAATGTGAGCATCAAACCAAGCAACTGGTTCAAATCTGGAACATAATGATTTAATGAAAGTTCTGTTGATAAGACAAAAGGTTTCCACCTTTCATCCCCTCTAAAACCTGCAAGTAGTTGAGCAATCAATTTGTGATCTTCAACATCTTCATCTATGGATCCAAGACTATCTGCTAGATCCTTCATCTTAGTGACATAATCACTAATACTTTGACTTGGCTTCTTCTTGAATGTTGTAAACTCTGACCATAGACTTGCTTTCCTTGCTTTAGTAGTGCTTTGGAAATGATACTCCAATGCATTCCAAATATCTTCAGATGATTCCAATCCTCTGATGTGTGGTAGCAAATGATCAGAGATTGTATTATAGATGTAGGCTTTTGCACTTGCATCCTTCTTCTGCGAATGCTTTAAAGCATCAAGTTCCTCTTTCTTTGGTCGGCTTTCATCTTCAAATACTGGCTTCTCTTCTTCACCTGTTACATATACCATGAGATCCTTACTCATAAGTAAGGCTTCCATTCTCATTACCCATACGGGGTAATTATCTCTGTCCAGTTTGTCAATGGAGATATGATATGCCATACTCCTTTCCTTCTGGTGCAACCTTTGAGCTTAAAGGATAAAGGATAATACCTTTTGAAGTTCTTTGTGTATGAGGATACTTTGAAAGTAATCTTTTGATGCCTTGTGTCTTCAAATGCTTCACCTTTCAAACTTTAATGGAAAACTTTCCAAAACTTCTCGTACCTTTGTCGTCTTCTGCTCTCGAGAATCTTTCTGCTCTGATACCACTTGTTGATGTGTAAAACACCACAAGAAATGAACTAATGTGACACTAGAACACCTCTATGGTCACCATTAACTCATTGCCACTCAAAACTTTGAGAAATGATAGCCAAAACCAAGAACTTTACTTCTTCAGATTTTTTCAGTCACTGAAATTACATACCTTCAGTATTTTGCTAACTTCTCCTAGTTCAAATACTATTTCTCCAAGATCTTTTAGTGGATGAAAGTAGAAGAGTAGAGCTTTCCAAGAAGCTATGATATGCATGAAACGGATCTCTAGAACTCAAGTTATGGCCTTCACAAGATGACCCTGTATGACTTTCCAAAACTAGGAATTTTGCCTGTTTTAGTAAATTTTGCTATCTAAAAATAAAAATTCGATGCCTAGCATCGACTTGCAACCAAAAGTCGATGCCGGGCATCGACTTTGAGCTTTTTCAGCCACTTTTTCAGCACCAGAATTACTGCCTTGAACACACACATGAACAAGACCACTTTTATGTGGGAAGTCCATGCCAGGCATCGACTTTATGCTGAAACTCGATGCCAGACATGGAGTTGCCCCACAAACCTCATGTTTTTAAGAAGTTCTAGCAGTACATAACAGTCAGAGAATAAAACATGGACTTATCAACACAAATTCGATGCCAGGCATCGAGTTGCTCAGAAAACTTGAACTTTTGAGCTCATCACACAGTAGACAAACATGGAGATGATGGAGAGAGTCTCATACACAAAACTTTAACTATTTCTTCTCATAGCTATGAAAAAACTCAAAAGTTTTACAGATGCTTTCTCACTCAGAGAAGCCCAAATATACGCAGTCATACAAAATGAACTCCTTCTCACATTCTATCACTCTCTTCCACTTCTTCTCTCTCGTCGCGTCAGTTGATACAAACTAACTTATATAGATTTTCTCATTCTCGTGATTTTTAAAAAACTTATAGAACTAAAGTGAACTAACTTTACAAATATAATACACGTGAATTTGTCCCTTCACATAGGCATGTGGTTTTCTTCTAAAGCTTTGACCTTCAAATATATGTCCAATTAGTGAGTGTTTCTCCAACAAGTTCTAGCTCCTTGTTCACTGCATCACTCCTACGGGGATTTGTTGATATATTTAGGTAGTGATGTGTGTGAACACTCTAGGACCACCGGGGCACTTTCTTACGTCTTTAGGAGGTTTTTTTCCCCTGGTTTGTATATATGCCTATTGCCCTAATGGGATACTTATCTTTGTACATTCTAGTGGTAATACATTCAATATTGTGTGTTGTGCTCCAAGCTTCTTCTTCTTCCTTGTGCTGTTCACGTGCTTTCGCAGACATCTAACTCCAACAACACTATGAGAGTGTGAATGAGTATGATATGAAAAAGGTGCATCTATTTTGCTCCCTTTAAATCCTAGGGCTTGCTTATCCGTAAAGTCCCAAACGTTCCATATAGCAAGATCACTATTCTTATCGGACTCAAGGTCTGTGGCATCAACAACTTCATACAACAAGTTTTTGTACAAGTAAGCCTTAATAGTGTCATTCCACAAATTGTAATTTATGCCATTTAGCCTTTCATCTTTTAGCATGAACAGAGGTGTGAACAATGGAAAGCACAACATACTCAATGAGCTCATGTTGGAGGTTGTATACATATTGTAGTCATTGAACAAGATAAAGCTTCAAAAAGTTGATCCGTATAGTTGCAAAGTTAGAGTCGGAAACAAAGATGTGGAGTGGGGGGCATAGAGTAGCCATATATCCACTTGGTATCCTTGGGTGCCTTAGAGTAGAAAAACCAATCACATACAAAAAGGATCCTTCTTATATTACTTGATGTTCAATGGTAGGATGGGAACTTAGTGCCAAATAGTGCCAAAATGAGGATTAAATACCCTTGCAAAATACAAAAGGATGCCTTAGTTAATGATTACAAAAATGGGTAAGGAGTGCCAAAAAAAGAGTTAAATTAAGGTAAAAAGAAATAACCCTTGAGAAAATAAGGTCTTGGATACAAGAGTTGAAGATGACAATAGGATGCAATAAATGCAAAAAAGAAAAGTACCCAATTGTAGGGTGATATGGAAAGAGAGTATGCTGAAAAACTAAGATGGATCATGAAGATTTTAATGGTTTTGAGAGGAAGAGATATAAAAAACAACAGTCCGTCTTTGATGACTTTAGTACTTAGTGAGAGATCTCAAAATGTCCTAAGAAGAATAATGTTTGAAGGAGTGTATAAAAATGAGCCCCGAAATTCTGCACAGATGGGTAAATATTGTTAATGAAAACAATGCTCGAGTAAAACTTTGACATCATAGGTGATGCCAAAGTGCAAAGGTTAATGGGTGTTGAACTAACTCCCAAAAGAATCTATGAGATATCCCTCCCTCTCTCTTTATGCATGAGAGAAAGCAGACAACAAAATGTTGTGAAGTGCTGTAAATGAAGCTAATGATGACCCATACGAGTGCCCCGCAATTCATTGTATCTGTAATAGTGCACCAAAATTCAAGTGAATATACTTGTTCGCCAGCAAGGAGCAAATAGTGTTTGACATGTTGTGCTTGCTCAGTCATTGGCAGTACAAAAGAGGGGAAAAGATCTTGATGGAACATTCTCTCAAGCAACAAATGTGAATGGCAGACTTGAAGCGGAGGCCTTCGATCAAAGATATCTGCCAAAATGGCACTCTATTGGGATTAAAAGATATATGATCTCTCTCTCTCTCTCTCTCTCTCTCTCTCTCTCTCTTTGTATTAAAGGGGGTATTGGCTGCCACTCTGTGCACAACTCTGTTTGGTCATCAGAGGAGGGTCACAACAGAGGAATCTCTATCTCCTGAGTCGACAAGGCTTCTTTTGTCGGCCTAGTGCTCTATTGAGATCGTGTCTACAGGTTTGCATGCCACACACTCCCCTCCCTCTCTTAGAGAATGGCTAGTCCATTTACTATGCTCGAGTTGCTTGATCGTTCTCTGCTTCTATGGATATTTGGAGGCCTACGAGCATGCCACATTGAGAAGCTTTCTTCTTGCTCTAGGAGAACAATGAATTGTAATCAACTTTGTCACTTTCCATTTAAACTTGTCAGAATCTGCATTTTTTTTTTGAGAGTACAATGAATTTGGAAAGACACACACACCCGACCTCGTAAGGTAGAGGTGCCCATTTTGGGGAACTTTGAGGCATCCAGCCCCAGGCGGAACTTGAACCTTAGCCATCTGCGTAGGAGTACAAGGCACATCCGCTAAACCACGCCCGCTCGATAGAATCTGCGCTTTTTGTAGTGACCCTTTTGTAATTTTATTGAGAACTAGAGGCACAATCTCATTTCCATATCCGTGCGTACACTATTTCACTTTGTGTCAACCTCCATCTCCATAGCTCTGTTGAGTGCTTTCCTTTTACTTCTACAAGTAGTAGTAGTATCAGAGCTATCAGAACCTGATATTCCGCGATTTACATAGGCAGTGGATCCCATGCAGATAGGAGAACGAGCGAGATCGCCTTCTAATCAGACCTTGATCATGCGCTCATTACCTAGCTCCACATGTGCATCTTCTCCTGCACGTGTACCTTGAGGGACCCGATTAACAGAAGAAGACGAACTCAGAGGTTGCAAGAAGGAGCCCTGGGTAATGTGTTGGAAATCTAACGACTCCTTGTGCGTATCTCCTGTACAGAAGCATGAATTGAGGGTGCCCAGTGCAGGAGAAGAGGATGTGTGGAGAAGCATTCTCCCAATCAGTGCGTTACACCAAAAGATTGTATGTTCTCTGCAACTTCGCATAACTTGAAAGAACCTCCCCATCAATAGTCCTCGTGTAAAACTCCTCTGCCTTCTTTGCCTCACCATTCTTTAGTAAATACTGGGCATAGTTACGGAGCAACAAAGGATTTCTTGGATCTGTTTCTAGTAAACTATGAAAATAAGAATCATGAGAAACAGGAACATCCACAAAAGAGCTGCATCCTATGCCACTGGCCATGTCGAGAAATCCCAGCTGTTTACACTCAAGGTCTGGCAGAGGTCTGCAACCCTTGTTGTTACATGCAAGAGGAGATCCTGCAACATTGAGGGTCAAGCTGGTATATATCTCTCTGTCGCTCAAAACGAACTTTTGTTCATGTCCGTCCAAAACACTTCCATATGAGGAGCCGTTTTGCAAAGGAGAGCTGTTGCACATGGGCATCTGTGATGGCATCTTCCATGCCTTATCAATCTCCTCTGACATAGAAGAAAAGGTATGATCCACGGCACTTCGTCTATTCATTTCTGGACAGGCAGGGAGCTTCCAAATGTAAATACAGAATGAGGCTACATGTTGTAGCCAAGCGATATAAGGTCACGCATCTAGTGGATAGGTGAATGGAAGATTTTACAATAGATTATCATCAAGCACGCATCTATCATCAAAGATGAAATTCAAACGGTGCATAACAAGCCAATCTAATGCAGTTCTCGACATACTCAAGGTGAAGACAACCTACCCCCATCAACCTAACATGGTGACACCTATTGTGATAAAAAACAAAAATTTCCAATCCTTAAGGCAAGCTTAATGGAGCACAACAAATCCAATGTGATAGATACTAGCTTCCGCATAGCCATCAAGTACTCCTTGAGTTCACAAAAAACACAATGTGGTATAACAAACCTAATGAAGTAGCCTAATATGGCATGTAAATCCTATGTAAATGTCCAATGTGACATGCCCAATGTGGCAAGCAACTATGTACATTAGTGTTCTCCAATGCTTGGAAAAAGCGGGGGAATTGTAACCAACTTTGTCACTTTCCATTTAGACTTGTTAGAATCTACCCTTTTTGTCAGTGGCTCTTTTGTCAGGGCACTTGTCTCTAGCCATGTGCACCACCTAACTCCTTGACCTTCAATCAAGGCCCAAGGCACGACCTTAATTATATATATGTGTATATATCTGTACTTTTATTGAGAATAAGTGGCACAATCTCATTTCCATATCCATGCGTACACTATTTCGCTTTGTGTCGATCTCCATCTCCATAGCTCTGCTGAGAGCTTTCCTTTTACTTCTACATGAATCAAGCCCGCCCTCATTACCTCTCATCATATAGAAATTGTGTAGTCAACTTTGAAAACAATGTCCTGTTGTGGGAGACACGTGAGCGAATTGGGTGATGTAGGAGGATGCATATGGATATGATAAAGCTTGAACATTGACGTGCCAGTTGATCTTATCACCATTTTTGTACCACCTTTGCAACTCTTCTCATAGTGTAGAAAAAAATTGCAGTGCAGGTGTTGATGAGTTGAGAGAGGAGGTAGCACGCGTAGTTATGGAGAGTATGGAGAAGTTGATGATAACATAACCATTGACATGTGGACAGAGGTTGATTAATA
Organism: Ceratopteris richardii; assembly: GCA_020310875.1. Lineage (NCBI taxonomy): Eukaryota > Viridiplantae > Streptophyta > Polypodiopsida > Polypodiales > Pteridaceae > Ceratopteris > Ceratopteris richardii. The sequence continues at coordinate 176,357,808 of CM035418.1, forward strand.
AGAGAAATAAATGTGATTTGCAATTCTGAGCATTAAGAATCAACCTTACGACCACATATGACCTTATGACTACATAGATAAGCAGAGAATGCCAAGAAAGTCTTACTATTGTTTAATTATTGAAAGATTATACATTACGCGGATCTAACGATGCTCTAAATGATAAAGGATGACACCAAAGTCATGAATCGATTAACTATGTAAGTTAAAAAACGTGATTTGAGGCCAAAGTTGACAATGATAGATGAAGTAGAGATGCATTTCAAGGGAAAATTCAAAAATTTTTTATGAACACTTCAAAATCTTGGGATGCATCACACATTAGATCAAAATGAAGGTTAAGAGTTTTTATAAACACTAGAAAGATTTAAGATGCAAGATCGATGCTGCAAAAATGACCACTAAAATGATCATAAATCACCAAAGATCATTAAAAGCAAGGATGGGAGGGTGGAAAAATGGGTAAAAGGGTGAGAATTCTTGATGACAGAAAGGGTAGGAGGGTGAAAAAGGGGAAATTCGAGACTCAAAGAGTAGAAATGATGGCTAAAGAGGCTTCTCTCAATGAATAGAAATCCACACCACCAAAGTCAAGCACCACCACCATCAAAATCTCCAAAATAACTTCCAAGAGAACCACCAGGATCTCCTCCTAGTGCTTTGATGTCATGTAAAGGGTACACATGCAGAAACAAAATGAAAAGAAGAATGTACTCACAAAATGAAAGGGTGTGAGAGACTTAAAGGGAGTAGACCAAGAAATCAATAAACTCACATGGATTAGAAATGAACTTGTCAAGAACATGAAGTAGGCTCTCCAAGCTTCTAACCAAATACAAAGTGGGTGGATCTCCTCCTTATATAGAATTGGGGGAGGCTCTCCAAAGTACATCACAAATGGGGTAATTCCCCTTGAAGGAGAATTAATATGATGGTAGAAGAAAATTGCAAGGTATGCAAATACAACGCCATATAACTAAAATAATATGAAATGGAGTGTCTCCTAGATACAAAAATGGAGATGCATTCATATGGATACAAAAGGAAATGATATGGATGAACTCATGTCATCAACAAAGAGTAAGAGGTAAATTTGAAGGTAATTCACTTAGAAAAAATTCCTCAAATCATATTCTTACCTTCTCTAAATGTTCTTGATCATTCCAATTGAAACTTCCTTGAATGTGAGAATCCATCACTACACATAATGAATACAGGAAATATAAAAATGAAATATACTTACACTAAATTTTAAGCAGCTTCGTTGCAATCATCAATCACATATCTTGGAGAGTTGGCTCTCTGTAGATTAGTAGTCACCTCATCTCGTGCTCAAATTGATACACATTAGAAGCAAAACCTATGAGTAATCATTTCCTAGCATGCCAATGCTTACTTAGGACTACATCCAAATATGCCAGTCATGCAATATCAAAATCCAATGTGACCTCATAGGATTGGATCTGAATAGGTGGACCAACCACTCCTCGATCCCACATATCGATGCCCTTCTCATCGGCTAACTCCACTTTGCAGTCATACTCTAGCTACACTGGGTCTAGATGTAACCGTCTGACAAGATGAGAACTACTAACATTATGTGTGGAGCTAGTGTCAAAGAGGACCTTGACAAGTTATCCTGCCACAAATACCCTCATAAAAATGAGCTCTGTGTTTGGAAACTGATAAGCCTTCTTTGCCACTAGTAAAAGCATCAGATCTAGAGCAGCGGATACCCTCTTCGTGACCGTCATGATCACTACATGAGATGATACCTAAGATGGGAGGTCTACAAAGTACTCATGTGCATCACGTCCTGCTTTTGTAGCATTTATGACTATGGCAACTACTATCTTTTTCTTTTTAGGAAATTCTTTAAATCAATGCTGTCCCAACTAGCACAAACCTTCTTCCATTGCCCTGTTTTTCTATTGAGGAGTGATTATAGACTTGCCATAAACCCTCTCAGATAGAGTAGATAGATACTTTCCATTTAGCTCTAGAGACTATTCTGATCATGTGCATTTGCTTAGCCTCTTTCTGAGGCTATGTAATGGTCAAAATCAGAGCATTCAAGGAAGATGGCTGATTCATTTTAGCCCATGAGGACCTATATCCCTGGAAGCTTGCACTCCTATGACCATCCTCATTAACGAGAGCCATGTCTACGACATGTGCCAAAGATTGACACCTCTCCTTTATAGCTAAGGGTCAAATCATTTCTCTGAATCCTAAGTTGAACTTGTGGAAATGGAGAAACTATAGAATGGAATTTGGTACTTTAAGAAGTACATCCCTATATTTATTTGGATATTCTTAGAGTATCTAGTTTTTCTAGCTAATAAAAAAACTAGGTTTCAAGTGCCCTAGACCTCTCATTTGGTGGTATAAAGTTATATTAGAACAAGACTGTGAATTTTTCTCAAGTTGTGGGCTCTTTCTTGTCTTGTTATATCTTATGCCACCACCTATGGGTGACATATTATATGTGTCTTGTTGAATCTTATGCCCATTATCCAGAATATGGCATAACAGAAAACATTGTTCCCACTTATTAAGCCACTACTCAATAATGTCAATGATATGCATGCTAGTAGATCCATGGTAGCATGATAGCTTAAGGTCCTTAAGTTGCCACATTGCCTCTCTAGTTGGGATGCCCTTACTAGAGACCTATGGAGTGTGTTGCTCACCTAAAGCTTCTAAATCCATCCCCATGTCCCCAACATTAGGCATAACTTCTTGTTTCTTAGAGCCACAAATGTGCTCTAAGATAGTCTGAAGTGTGCTTTCTAAATGTCATATTCAATTACTCATAGTTTTCACAGTGTCTAGGGAATGTTCAACCACGTGTGTATCCTATCTATGTGGAGATGAAGGTCTTAACTCCATATCCAAGGAAGTGTGGGTTCTTTTATTTTTATATATATTTTTTGAGTGGGTTTATGTTCTAAAAAAAAAGAGTTTATGTGTTTGTATGTGCACGAATGATATGAAAAATGGAAACAAAAAACTAAAAAGTCACTACATTTTGCAAGAAGGAACAAGAAGCACAAAAACATGCATTAGTATGCTCTCTACTATGCATCACGAAATCATGCATGCAAATTTTGAAAATTTTTTGTAGGACTTTGGCACTAAACTGATAATCAAAACAAAAAAACCAAAGTGTTCTATGTGCACTTAAATCACAAGTGTGCTTCCATGCACACAGTCAATACCAAAAAAGCCATAGGGCACTACATACCCTTTACAAAATCCAAGTGCTTGTGACATGGATAGCAAAATTCACATAAGAGCACTACACATTCTTGCTTTCTCCTTGCAATACCTACAATAAGATCATGCCACCATCCTACTTTGCATTTTAAGAAAATTTCAAGGATTTGTACAATAGAATTGTAGAGATGAAATGGTTTCTTGTAGGTATTCATTGAATAGTCTTGAAATAAGGATTCAAAAAACACTATGAATCACTCAATTTGGAAACTAGATGAGAGCAATAAGATCTTTTGAGTGGATGCTGCTGGTGTCCTTTGGTGGGCTACTGGGAGGTGCACTTCTAGCTAAGCCCTCCTCTTGGTGCCATCCTCATGTGGAGCTCTCTTGGGGGGGGGGGGGGGGGGGGCTCAAGCCTCCGTGAGGTGGCTAAAATTTGTCTTATTTGATGAAGAAGGCTTCTACAACCTGCTCCTATAAACAAAAACTTCTCATGAAGAAGATCATTTATAAAAAAAATCTGAAAGTGGGGATTTTTTTCCGAAACAATCACACAGACAAGACTTCTAAACTTGCTCTTGATATCAAAATGAAAGACTCTTCTTTTTTTAGCTAAAATATCTCCAACCAAAAGGCTACTTCAAATGATGAGTCAAGAAAGTTGTGTGTGCAACTCTCCTGTCATCCATAATATCCTCTTGCACTTAAGATACTAGTGCTCTCAAATGCTCTAGTGTGGACATGTGGCCATCATGCCCACACATTCCCATTATCCCTTAAGTACCTTAGGCTATCCTCCAAGCTAGGGACCTGGGCTAGCTTAAGCCCTTGTCCCACACACACATAAAATGGTATCTATAGACTAATGCCTAATAGTGGGGACCATTTTATCAGAGATTGTCCCATATTGAATTCACCTCTTGCAAGAACATGGGAAGGGTATTGTGTAGAATGTGCCAAAGAACATATCTTTAGAGATTATCCAAAGAACCCAAAAAATGCACAACAAACTACTCAAATCAGCATAATAGAGGTTATTGAACCTGTTGGGGATGACATGAATAGCATGGTACCTCAAGACTATGACATGGGCCCAAGCTAAAAGGAAAGAAGAAGAAGTGAGTCTGAGCGAGAGTGAATCAAAAAGCTCTAAGAGCAAGTGCTTGAAGACCCATTACCAATTATACTAGAAGACACTATAGAGCCCTTTGAATCATCACGAAGAAGAAATGAACATAAATGGAAGATAAGAGACGAGAAATAAAAAACAAGCAAGAAAACAACTCAAAGAAATAAAAAAAAAACAGAAAATTTTATACCCAAAGAGGATATCTACACAATCAGAATGAAAAACCCAACACAAAGAGAGAAGTACAAGATAAGGAGAAAAGTAAGAACCAAGAAGGATCAATTCTAGTAGAACCAATGCTTGAAGACTTAGCTATTCTCTTAAAAGCTTATTAGTCAAGTTTAGAAGTAGGAACAAGCCTTGAGCAACATAAAAAGTTTTATTTGCGGGGGAGCTTGGAGAAGGAGTGGCTTGCAATGTGTAAGAAACTGATTGAAGTTGCTCAAGCATTGCTAGAACCATCCCCAACCCCCATTCGTCCTACTCCTATTCCACATGATAAATTCTAGGAGTGCATTCAAATCAAAGAACCAACCACACAAAAGATGGAATTTAGAAACCTACACACGAATGGACCTCATGTGAGAATAATACAAGAAGAAAATGAGAATAATATAGATTCCATGGTGCTAAAAGTGAATGAGCATTGGCCTCAAGAACTTTGATTAAAGTGCAAGAGACCTAATGGAACAAAGCAAGTAAAGCCCAACCTCCATTCATGGAGATAGAATTAGGGAGAAATCCATATTCATTGGAAACTTCCTTTGTGTTGGAGGGTGGCTTAAGCATAAGTATAGCAAGAGATTATGCAATTAGATTAAGGAAATTTCCCAACTATATAGAAGCATATGAGGAAACCTTTGACTATCATCATGCTCCTAATATGAGACTCAAGTGGCCAAGAACTAATAATGAAAAATCACAAACCATAAAGAGCTCAAGAAGGGAAACTTTTGTTGCACTCTGACTCTTGGTGAGCTATTGCAACTTAAGCCTCATCTTTGGGAGGGATTTGTGGATCACTTAAAGGGTGATCAATAATAGGATGACAAAACCAAGTCTACTCAAGAAGGCCAATAGATAATCAAAGTCCCTATAGACAAAGTAGGAGACTATAGTCAAGGGGATGAGGGAAACACCTATCTCCTAGTCACCTTCAATGGATATTGGGTTTCGTGCAACAGCCAAAGCACTCTCACAATCAGTGAGAATATGCGTACCAGCATCAATCTCCATGCAAAGATCCATCAATAGGCGTCTCAGCCATATAAACTCCACTGTAGCTGTGAAAACTGCCCTGTACTCAACTTTACAACTCGATGTCGCCACTGTAGGTTGCTTCTTACTCAACCAAGATATGCATGAGTCTCCAAGGAAAAAGCAATTACCACTAGTGGACACATGAGTATCATAACAACCAACCCAATCACTATCTGTAAAAGCATGCAAGCATGGCCGAACATCTCTGCCATAAAAGAGACCTAAGCTCAAAGTGCCTCTGAGATATCTAAACACACGTTTCACCGCTTGCCAATGCTTAGTGCGAGGGCTATGCATGAATCGACTCAACTGGGAAACTGCATATTGTATATCCGACCTTGTGTTGCATGCATATATAAGACATTCCACAACTTGCCGATAAAAAGAAGTGTCAAATGCATCAATGGAATCCTCAACTGAGAACCTGAATCCTGTCTCAATTGGTGTGGAAACTGGCTTACAATCCTCAAAGTCAAAACACTGAAGTAGTTTTTCAACATACTTTGCTTGATGCATAACAATTCCCCCCTCAATGGATACAAACTAGATGCCAAGATAGTAGCTCAAAAGACCAAGATAAGTGACATCAAAAGTGTGCTACAAATCAACTATAAAAATGTCAAGTTTTGCATCACATGACCCAGTCAAGAGTATGTCATCGACATAAAGAACAAGCACTATAAGATCAGCCCCATTTTTGCGTACATAGAGTGTGCTTTCAATCCGACTACATGTGAAGCCAAGAGCAATCAAGTGCTTATGGATTTTGTCATACCATGCACGTGGAGCTTGCTTGAGACCATACAAGGCTTTATGCAAGCGAAAAACCATATGTTCTTTCCCTTTCATAGCAAATCCAGGAGGTTGCTTCACATAAACCTCTTCTTGCAAATCACCATTCAAGAAGGCTGTTTTTATGTCCAACTGATGCACTTTCCAACCTCGATGGGCAACAATTGCAACCACGGTACAAATGGTAGCCGTGCGTGAAGTAGGTGCAAAAATTTCCCCATAGTCAATGCCATATTGTTGCGCATATCCTTTGGCAACCAATCTAGCTTTGTAGCGATCAATGCTACCATCATATTTTCTCTTAATCTTGTAAACCCACTTTGTACCAATGACATTCTTTCCTTTTGGCAATTCACATAACTCCCAAGTACCATCCCTATGTATGGAATCCATTTCTGATTGCATAGCACTCATCCATTGTGGATCGTCACATGCATCTTCAAAAGAAAGTGGCTCTTCATTACATGTTGTAGCAATAAGAGAATAATCCACAAAATTACTTGATGCATGGTGAGAGCTTGATCTTGTTCTACCAAGTAAAGGTGCACCCAATTTGCTGTCTTGCAAAGTTTGTTTCAGCCACTTTGGCATAGATTGTGCACTCTTGATAGACATGCGTTCATTATGTAATACATCTTCAACATGTACATCATGCGTGGGCTGAATTTCATGCTCATTTTCAGCCATATTTTGATGCAAATGTTCAGCCATATGTGGTTGCAAATTTTCAGCAGTTTTGACAAATTTTGGCTGAAATTTTTCATGCATGTTTGGCTGGAAATTCTCTGCAATTTCAGCCCTATTTGGCTGGAATTTTTTAGCCCTTTGAGCCCTAGTTGGCTGGTCTACATGGCCATAGTCAAGGGCACCATTTTGGAACAAAGGCATGAGTGAATCGAACACATCTTGTGAGCTAACTATTGGCTGTTTTTTGCATTCAAGTAGAGGAAAAACTGAATTTCTAGCAAATACCACATCTCGACTCACAATAATTGTATTTGTCAATGGATATCCCTTACTTTCAGCACTATAACCAACAAATATACATTTCTTTGCCTTGTCATAAAGTTTGTGATGTTGTTGTGATGGCACAAGAGCATATGCCAAACAACCAAACACATGCATATGACTAACCATAGGCTTATGACCATTCCAAGCCTCATAAGGAGCGATGAATTTTTTAGGGTAGCAATTCAACACATTATTTTCACACATGACCGCTTCCATCCAAAACTTATCAGGAAGATGCTTTCCTTTAACCATACATCACGCCATTTCAAGTAGAGTTCTATTTTTACACTCAGCAACACCATTTTGTTGAGGTGTATATGGCACCGTGAAATACCCATTTCACAAAGAAAGGCATTAAACTCATGTGACATGTATTCATCACCATGATCCGTGCATAGAGTCAAAAGCTTTTGTGAAGAAAAATTTCAGCCATAGCTAAAAATGCTTTGAAGCAAGAAAATACCTCATTCTTTGCTTTCATAGGATACACCCTTGTATGGCGAGTAGCATCATAAATGAAGGTAACAAAATATACATGCTTCCCAAAAGATGGAGTCTTGACGGGACCACATACATCACTATGAACAAGTTGCAATTTTCTTGTAGTGTGTGTATGACTATCTTTTGGAAAAGAAGCACGATGTATTTTTCCAAGAATGCAACCTTCACACGCATGATTTCAAAGCTCCATTTCAGCCATGGAAGAAGTATGAGCAACCAAGGCATTCGAGGCAGCCCTCTTGTATGTATCCATGCGATACAAACCATTACATAATGTACCAGACATCACAATAACATTGCCATTGCTAAAATCATGAACCATACACTTATCATCAACAAAGTGTACATGAAGTCCAACTTTGGCAATCAACGGAACTGAAATTAAGTTCTTCTTGATATTGGGCACATACAATGCATTTTTCAAGAGAATCACACCCCCATTTGCAGCCATAAGCTGAATTTGTCCTACTCCAATGATAGGATAAGAGGCATTGTTTGCACACACCACATGTCCTCCTTTGGGTGCATCTTTCAAAGAGGCAAAAAATCTTTTGCATGATGTTATGTGCTTCAAAGCACCACTATCAAAGAACCAATCCGAATCAGCTTCACTCACAACCATACATTTAGAATGCAAAGAAGCATCATAACGACATGTAACAACACATGCCCAAAAATCTTGAGCCATTTTAGCTTCATCATTCTTTACATTTGCTGAATTTTCAAAAATAGACATGCCCGATTCCTTCTTCTTTTCATTGCGTTTAGGAAACTTTCTACACTCATCAATAGTATGACCAACCTTTCGACAATATTTGCATCTCTTCTTCTTTTTCAAATCACCATCATTAGAGGAATGAGTGGAAGAGGAAGGTTGAAGCTTTGGTTTTGATGAACCCAAAGCTGAACCATACTTGCTTTTCCCCTTTTGTGAGATAGCAAGTGCTTGCATTCCCTCAATCAAACCACTCCTATTCACTCTAGATTGCTCTTCTTGCAAAAGAAGAGACACAACCTCATCAAATGCATACATATTAGAATTTCCTTTTGCAAACAAACGGAGTGTAGTTGCAAAGCTTTGAAAAGATTCTGGTAATCCTTTCAACAATGTAGAAATGAGGGATGCATCCGAAATGATCTCATCTATGTTTGCCAATTGCTCTTTCAAGTCCTTGATGCGTGTCACATACACATCCACCGACTCATTTTCAGCCATACATACATCCTCAAGTTGCTTCCTCAAGTATGCAACATGTGCTTCATTACGCATGGCATACAAAGAAGCAAGAGTGTCCCATGCCTGTCTCGATGTAGAACATGATCGAATGTGTGGAACTATATGATGCTTCACTGAAAGCGCAATCAAAGCATGAGCTTGAGCATCTTTTCCATCCCATCTAAGCTGCTCCTATGTAGATGGAGAAGGAGAAACCACTGTACTAGAAGAAGAAGCTCCATCTATGATAGTAGACTGTGAAGTAGCCACTATGTTCCAAAGTTGTTTGGCAACAAGAACATGCTTCATCATGTAAGACCACATCGGATAGTTGGTCCCATCAAGCTTATCTTCAGCTTGAAGCATGCCAAACAAGTCATTGCTGCCCGCCATTTCACTAAGGAACAAGAATGTGTCAAAATGTTTACTTTGACGAAAGCTGAAATGAATGCTGAAATTTCAGCTCACAAACCATCACTCTGATGGCAATTTTGACTGCACGAATGGATTTGAAATGAGGGTAAAACCTCAGCACACCTGGTGGAAATGTCTCTTGGCTACTGAAATTCACAGTTCTATGCTCTGAAGTCGATTTGCACTAGTAAAAGTGCAGGGGTGCCGCGACACGAAAAACTAAAACTTGAGAAGGAGCTGAACCTACTATGATAGCAATGTTGGGTGTGTGTAGAAGTGTGAGAGACAGACGAGAATCACACACAAGGAGCACAAATGCAACAAGACACAAGAAGAAGATGATGGCTGGAATAGCTCTCTCTATTGACAATGAACTGAACTGAAGTAAGAGCTGAATAATATCCCTAAGTACAAAGTACCACCACATATGAGAGTATCAAGTATGTGGTAACATGGGGAAAAAACCTCTAGCCAACACTAGAGTAAAAAGTGCCCATGTATAGGGAAAAGGTTCACATCAAAGCTACTCAAGGAACACATAAGTGTAACAGGTATGTGTGCATATGCAATGCACCCAAAGATCCTGCAATGATCAAGGCTAGGTATTCTTCCATTCCATGCCTCATATGGTGTCATTCCATCCAGATCCTTTGAAGGGAATCTACTCACCAAATAAGTAGCTATTGGTGCTACCTCTACCCACAAGTAGTTGGGGAGTTTCTTTTCATTTAACATTGACCTTGCAGCCTCTAGAATTGTTCCATTACTTCTCTCTTCCACTCCATTTTTCTTAAGAGTGAATTTGGTGGCGACTTCCCTTTTGATCCCTCTCTCTTGGAGATGAATCAAAGTCATGGGAGAAATATATCTCCCCATCAATTTGACCTTATTCTTTTTAGGGTTTTACCCATTTGGTTCTTGACAAGAGTTAAATACTTTTTAAAACATGAAAGTACTTCATCCTTATGATTCATAAAATATAAGATAGTCATCGCTACAATCATCTATGAATGATACATAATACCTTGATCCAGAGATTGAAGGCTCCTTACTTGTTCCCTAAGCATCTATATGGACCAGCTCAAATAGGTCTCCATGTATGTAGCCTTTCTTGGTGAAGGGTTGCCTATGCGACTTCCCAAATTGACAAGCACTACATTTATATATCATATGTTGTTTGGATATATTTGGTAGACCAAGTACACTCTGATACCTACTAGTTTTGTTGAGAGCTCTTTCTCCTATATGAGCTAATCTTTTGTGCCAAATATCTAACTTTGATAGGGTTTGGGTGTCATAATTTAACAATGAAATGTTCTTGGTGTCTTGGAGTTCAAAGGTGAACAATCTACCTATTTTTCCTCCTCTTGATATCTTCTTGAATCCCTAATGTGGGTCTTCAACAAATGCTCCAGGCTTGGTAAATCTGACCTGCAATCCGTTCTCAACAATTTGACCTATACTAATGAGGTTCTTGATAATAGAAGGCACATAGAGTATTTTGCTTACTAAGTTCATATTACCATTTGGAGTCTTCACATCACCTATCTCCTCAATTAGATGCCTTGTGTCATCTCCTGTTTGGACTTCATGTCTATTCTTTGGGTCTTCCAAATCGGAGAGTAGAGCCACATTGCTTGCCACATGACTTGAGCAACCTAAGTGTATATAAAACACATGATCATCTGCCTTACCTTCCTTCATAGTCATGTTCATGACAAGAAGTGAATATTCTTGGGATTGATCATCCATATAGTTTTTGTAGTCTTGTATTCCTTTGTATCCACCTTGGTAGTTGTTGTTGTATGAGTTGTTGTTGTATCCTTAAGAATTGTTGAATATTCCTCTTGAGTTTTCATAGCCTCCTCTGTTGTATCCTCTTCCTCTTTGATTCCTTGGGGTTTTGAAACTTTGTTATGTGATTCGTTAGACCACATATAGCATAGGATGATGAGCTTTGAGCTCTTCCCTTGTCTTCTCTACCTCCTCTAGCTCTTCCTCTTGAGCTTCTACCTCTACATGCAAAGTTGTCTTGAGAGGTACTTCCTTTATCATCAGACTTCTTACCTTTTCCTTTGTTATCCTACTAAAATCTTAGGAAATGTATACTCACACAGAGAGAAATGAATGACACAAGTTAACTGTGTACCTACTATAGAAACACACGAAGAATGAATACTCAAGATATATGAATCATATTGTGTATTGATATTGCACATATGATACAAGGAGATATAGGGGACTACTTTTACTTGAGATGAGTACAAAGTAAGCTCAAAAATTCAGTTCAATCTCTCAGAAAAGCTCTTTCTCACCCTTGACTAAGAGGTGGTCTACTTATACATCACTTTGAATTTGAATCTTGATGAGTCCTGCACCTAAAGGTGAAGCTAAACTTTAGGAATGATTTGAATTTGAATCCCAACTAACAAGTCATGGAATTTGGCTCCCTTCCTCCATGAGATTCTTCTCTACTTTTAGCTTTTACTATTGAAAAAGATAAATACATAGGTTTCACTCTTGGAAATTTTACAGAAATATGTTCACATGACCACATCTATGTGAGAAGTTTATGAGAGTAGTCCAAGAGCTAAAGCAAAGCTCGTAGGGAAAAGTGTAGCTAGGATTCAAGTGACTTTTAATGGTATTTTTCCCCCTTGCATTGATGAAAATTCTCTAGAGCACAAAAATAGATTTTTGACCAAAAGCTTATGTTAAATTAGGGTCTTGGGGCTCAAAAAAAGCAAATAGGACCTATCAAGGATCCCTATGTTTTGCAAAACCTCTCAAATTTCCCTTAAAAATTTGGCATTTAGCCACAAAGTCTTGCAAAAAATGTCAAAAAATATAAGACAATTGACTTTCATGACATTTGGGATAAATGATACCTGACAATTGTCGCAACACTTGTCCCATGACATCTATATCGATGATACATGATGATCACAATACCTCAAGGGCATCATGATAGTTGGTCCATGACACACGAACACTGTGATTTGACAATACTCGACACATGACACCTATGAGGTGTTGGAAATACCTTGCAAGTTTCATGACACTTAAGTTAGATGTCTATGATATTGGACCAAGTGTCAGCAATACTCAAAGAATTAGGTATCGAAGACACTTGAATCAATCCAAATGTCATGATACTTGGACTCTGGTGAGTAAAAATCTAATTTTGATGGTAGGGTTCTATGTTTTGAATGATGTTGGCCTAATGCATCTATGTGTGCTAGTTGCAACCACTTATTGTACTCTTCCTCTTCCACACAACAAAATAGTATTCCTTGATCATTTTGTTTGTAAATGCTTCTTATAATTATTTGATATCATGCGCTTTAGTCATGACTACTAGATTCTTGGGTCCAAAGGTGAGAATAGTACTAATTATTTAGCCCGATCTAGAACTACTTCTAAGTTGAACAAGTAAGCATCAATAAGTTCATATGACACTCCTTGCCGGGATTCTCTTGAAGTAAGTCATGAAAGGTGATATGCCCGAAGGTGATTCTTCCCTTCCTTACTACTACTTCAGAATTGTACTCCATTAGTAAGACAAACCATATTACTAATCTACCTATATTACAAGGCTTCTTGACTAGGTAGAGTAGAGCTTGGTGGTCTATATAGAATTTAAACTTAATTGCAAGCAAATAATGTCTAAAATTTTTGACTACGTAGAACATGCCTAAGACTTCTCTCTTAGTGGTAGCGTAACTGCATTCTATAGTGTTTAATTTATGGCTCACATATGCTATGGGAAGGTCTATATTTCCTTAACCTATTGGTTGTGCTAACAAAAAATCAATTGCATAATTGGAAGCATACACATGAACATGGAATGGATTATTCTAGTCTTGTGTCGTTAACATAAGAGCTGAGCACAATTGTCATTTCAACTCATTGAAAGATGTGTCACATTCATTCCACTCCATATTAGTCAAGAGGTTGTATAGAGGCTTTGCAATGATTGCATACATGTGGATAAAACATCGATAGTTCCCATATGACCCATAAAAGCTTGTACTTCCTTGACCATCCTAGGTCTTGATAAGTCAGCTATCGCTCTCACCTTGTCTTCATCCATGGATATGATGTTCTTTGACACTATATGACCTAGAAGTTTCCCTTGTATGACATGAAGGCACACTTCTCTAAGTTCAAGCACTGATACTCTTTACACATTTTGAAGATTTGCTTGAGCTTGGGGATGTGTATTTGTCTTTTGTGGGATTGGGCACACCAGTCATCCACATAAACCTCTGAATTTTTCTTCAAGAATTCCTTAAAAACATGACACATCAGCCTTTTAAAGGTAGTAGGTGCATTGGTGAGCCCAAATGACATCACACAAAATGCAAAGATACCCCATTAAGTGGCAAAAGCCATCTTATGATGATCCTCTTTGGCAACGGCTACTTGGTTGTAACCTAAGAATCCATCAAGGAAGCTATAAAATTCTTTGGGTGCTACTCATTCCAATAGGCTCTGAGTGATTGGAAGCATATAAATATCTCATATGTTCATGGCGTCAACTTTCTTCAAGTTAATGCACACATGCAACTTTCCATTCTTCTTGGAAACAACTTCTATTTCTATATGCTCTATTTCATAGATAAATCCAGCTTCTATCAATTGACCGATCTCTTCTTTTATCTTAGCTGCATAATTTTCATTGTATGTGTAAGGAATTTGTTTGGTTGGATTGGCCTCTAAAGTCATTGAGATCCTCTAAGAACAAATGTCTAGATCCACTGCTTTCAGATCCTTGTTGTTCCAAGCAAAGAGATCTCTATATTCTCTCAAAAATTCAATCAACTCCCATTCTTCTTCCTCACTTAGATCGTGTCCTATGTATGTGCACCTCTCTTCTCCTTCTTCAATCATAAGCTTCTCCTATGAGAGCTTCTCATGAGGCATTCTTACCATTATTTTCATATCATCTACTTCATACTTCTTGAAAATTTTTGGCACTTCAAATAGTGATTCTTGTTCTTCTTTTTGTGTGGGCAACTTCCTTCTTCTCTTCTTCTTCTCACTCTTAGTTTCTATTGACTTAGCTAAAATTACCTCATGCTTATGATTTTCTTTTTGTGAGCCTCCAATAGTGCACCTATATTGGTTTCACACTCCTTGATGATAGGTCCAAACACAAGAATAACCATCTTTGTCACAATGGGGTGTCCATTGTTCCTCTTTCACCTCTATGTCCATAGTGGGCAGGATCTTTGCCCAACCATGGGGCTCAAATTCCTCATCTAGAAAACTCATTGGTGTGTAGGCTGGGTATTGAAGTGATGTAGGGTTTTTCATTAGCACCTAAGTTTCTAGCTTCTAATCGCTCCTCCTCTTTTGCTGCAACTTTAAACATCCATAGGTGTGTGTCCTCATGTGTCCAAGAAGGATCTCATCCTATGGAATGCACTTACTTTGTATCCTATGGTGTTCTATGGATAGTGTTCCATTGTAGAGGAGGTACATATCTATGTGAGTAATCCTTGAGATTGACCTTGGTAGTTACCCCTAAGTGTTGTAGGTACAAGGAATTGGTTCCCCAATCTTGTAATATTTGCAGCTATCTCATGAATGGTCTTCCCAAAATAATCTCATAGGCATGATGATTTCCAAATTCACAAATGGAAAAGGTATGCTCAAACTCTACACCACAAGTAGTGAGAGTAATTCCTTCTAGCAATCCAAAAGGATTCTCTATATGTCCATTTTCCATTTGCAACTTTGTCCTAGTGGGTCTTAAAGCTGGCTTGCCCCATCGTTTCTGTAAGGAAGTGGTGGCAATGGCAACTCCTACTCCTGAATCTAAGATTGCCTTTGTCATATATCCTTGGTATTTTGATGGACAAAGGAAACCATCCTAAACCTCAGATTCCATGTGATTTCTATATCTCATGATTGGTTCCAAAATTGGAGAAACTAATGCTTCCATTACATTCAAAACGTGAAAAATCCTAAGATCAACTATCTACTTGCTTGATTCTAATATCAAAAGGTCATGTTTTGAATTGATGACATCATCAATGACATCATCAATTCATAACCACCATTGATGAACCATCCTTGAAAACCTATATAAGGAGGGGTTGGACACATACATAATTAGCCTTGCCAATGCCACATCTCATGCATATAGGTGCACTCATCCAAGAATTACAAGAACGAATTGGGAGTCTCCAAGAAAATCAAGGAAGTATTCAAGTAAACCAACATCCTAGTTCATCCTTCATGAAAGAACCCAAGATTTGCATGCCACAAAATTTTGATGGTGATCACACAAAGTTCCATGGGTTCCTGCAACAAGTCAAACTGTACATCCATATGCATACTTAAAGATTCTCTAATGATTCATCCATGATCGATTTTATTGGAACCCTACTCTGTGGTCAAACATTATCATGGTTTACCCCAATCTTGGAGCTGCTAAAGAGGCAAGGAAGAAAGAGGCTGGAATGGTTGTTGCAGAGGCCACTACACCCAAAACAGAGTCTGCTAATCTTGTGCAAAATGGAGAATGGAGATATATCAATGTTTGTAGTTATGAATCATCTTCTCATGAATGGTGCATGTGTGTAGTAGACTCAGATGTTTGGTAATTTGATAATGGGGCAACCAAACACATTACCTGGCAGCACAGTTTCTTCACTTCACTCAGGCCTACCCGTACAGGGAATACTATCAAATGCACCAACAACTCCCCTTATCCAATCATGGGAGTTGAGAAGATCATTATGAATACTGTTGATGGTAGTTCTTTTACATTGTTGTATGCTTTGTTTGTGCCACGGATCAAGAAGAATCTATTATCAGTTTCAACTTTAGCCAAGGTTGGATTGGTTGTGAAATTTGTTGATGACAGATGTATAGTTCATGATCTGTCAAATGTCGATGTCATTATTGCTTCTGACATTTTATGTCATGGGCTATATAAGCTCATAGACTATGAAAAATTTGTGAATGATTAAACTCGTGTCGTACATGATTTTCAAGCTATGTCAAATGCAAAGCTTTGGCATGCACACTTTGGTCATCTTAATTTTGCTAGTTTGCTATGCTTGCAGAAATCTGAAAATGGTGTCCTCTCTTCCCAAACTTGAGGCAGCTGGTAAACATGTTTGTGAAGGCTGTACTTTGGGAAAAATACAACATTCCACATTCCCAAAAGTTGGTTAAGTTCGATCTACTAAAAATTTGTAGCTTGTTCATAATGATGTGTGTGGTCCTATGCAGACACCCTCTTTTGGAAACTATCTTTACTTTGTGACTTTCATCAATGGTTTTTCCAAGAATGAATGGGTATATCCATTGAAAGCAAAGTCGGAAGTGTTTGTGTGCTTCAAATAGTTTCTGGTTTTGGCTGAAAATATGTACCATGTAAAATGGGCACCCTCCATTCAAATCAAGGGGGGGAATATATGTCTTCTCATTTTAATGCATTTTTGGTTGAACGTGGGATAAAAGATCAGTGTATAGTGCCATGTACACCTCAACAGAATGGAGTTGCTGAACAGAAGAACAAGTCACTCATGGAGATGGCAAGGTGTATGGTCAAGAGTCAGGCTTTACCACATAGTTTCTAGCTTGAGGCTGTTACGTGTCCAGCATATGTACTTAACAGATGCCCCAAAAAATCATTGCAGTCTATCACTCCATATGAGGCTTGGCATGGTCACAAGCCATCTGTTGCTCACCTTCATGTTTTTGGTTGTCTAGCATATGGATTAGTTCCTGAACAACACAAGAATTGGATGATAAAGTAGTGAAACGTAGTTTTGCTGGGTACAATTCTGAAAGCAAAGGCCATCGAAAGAAGGCATTATACAGTTTAAAGCAAGCACCATGTGCTTGGTATGAGAAGATACATGCCTATCTGGTTGCACATGGTTTTGAGAAAAGTCCAACTGAAAGCACCTTATATGTTAAGCGTGCTAATGATGTGCTTCTGATCATTGTTGTCTATGTTGACGACATGTTGCTCACTGGTCCTATTGAGAAGCATATTGCTAATTTTAAGGCTGATTTGCATGCCTCATTTGAGATGTCTGATTTGGGGCATTTGCATCACTATTTGGGCATTCAATTTATGCAAGTTGATGGTGGAATGACTTTGTGTCAAATGAAATATATTGACACATTATTGTAGCATTTTGGCCTTGAAGACTGTAAGCCTATTGCCACCCCTATGGAGATAGGTTTACGATTGAGTCTTCATGATGCTGGAGATGCACTTGATGCTGTTCTCTATCAGCAGGCTGTTGGATGCTTGATTTACTTGTGCATTACTCGGCCATATATTCAGTTTGCTGTCTCACAGATGAGCAGGTTTATGCATTGCCCAAGAGTCAAGCATTGGCAGGCAGTTAAGCACATCTTTCGCTACTTGAGTGGTACTCGGCTACTTGGGTTGTTTTATCCCAAGGGGGGATCACTACCGCTAGATTTGCATGCTTTTTCCGACTCTGATTGGGCTGGTTGCTATGACACTCGTGTGTCCACTAGTGGCTTTTGCTTCATGCTTGGTAGCTCATGTATATCTTGGTTGAGAAAGAAGCAGCCTACTGTGGCCACTTCAAGTTGTGAGGCTGAGTATAGGGTAGCTTTCACAGCGACAGCTGAGTGTGTGTGGCTCAGACGCCTTATGGCTGATTTGGGTGTTGGTCAGACTTTTGCCACCACCATCTTCACTGACAGTCAGAGCGCATTGGCAGTCGCGAGGAACCCTGTGTTCCATGCTCGCACTAAGCACATTGAGGTGCATGATCACTATGTCAGGGAGAGGTTCTCTGCTCGGGAGATCAGCTTGCATATGTGCCCATGCAGGAGAACATTGCAGACCTTTTCACAAAGGCTCTGCCTAGGGAGAAGTTTGAAACTTTCCGCAAAGCTTTGGGCTTACTTCCTTTTGTGGAGTGATTTCCACATAGCTTGGCACTTCCTTATACATGAGTGCCAGCTCCTTGTTCACCGCATCACTCCCAAGGGGGATTTGTTGATATATTTAGGTAGTGATGTGTGTGAACACACTAGGACCGTCGGGGCACTTTTTTCCCTCTTTAGGAGTTTTTTCCCCCGGCTTGTATATAAAGCTATTGCCCTAATGAGCTACTTATCTTTGTACATTCTCTAGTAATACATTCAGTATTGTGTGTTGTGCTCCAAGCTTCTTCTTCTTCCTTGTGCTGTTTGTGTGCTTCCGCAAACGTCTAACTCCAACATGATATTGAGGGGGCAAAAAATATGCCAAAATGGCTGGTGCAAACTTTGTGTGGCAGCAAATTAGATGCACCTCTATCATATCATACTCATTCTAGCTCTCATAGTGCTCTTTTGCACCAGATTGCCATGTTATGGTTGCCTCTAGTCTCTGTGATGAGAGTGAGCCTATTTTGTTTGTGAAGCACAAAATTTAGAAAATTGGATGGCTGTTATGCAATTTGAATATGATGCTATAATGAAGAATGGTACCTAGTCTTTATGTGACTTGCCTCTTGGCAAGAAGGCCATTGGTACTAGCTAGGTATACAAGCTAAAGCATAATCCTGATGGAAAAGTTGACAGGTATAAGGCTAGGCTTTCTACAAACAATATTGCTCATGAAAGAGGCATTGATTTTGATGAGACCTTTGCTCCTACGTGCCAAATGACTATTGTTCATAGCATCTGTGCACTTGCAACTCATCATGGTTGGAATGTACATTAGTTGGACATTAAAACAACATTTCTGCATGGTAATTTGCATGAAGAAGTGTATGTTTTTAAACCTCGTGGCTTTGTGCAGAAAGGGCATGAAAACCAAGTGTGCAGGTTGAAAAAGGCATTATATGGGTTGAAGCAAGGGCCACGTGCTATGTATGAAAAGATACATGCCTAGTTGATTGCACATGTTTTTGAGAGCAATCCAACTGAGATCACCTTACATGTTAAGCATGCTTATGATGTGCTTCGGATCATTGTTGTGTATGTTGATGACATGATGCTCATTGGTCCTCATGAGAAGCATATTTCTGATTTTAAGGCTGATTTGCCTACATCATTTGAGATGTCAGATTTGGGGCATTTGCATCATTATTTGGGTATTCAGTTCATGCAAGTTGATGGCAAAATAGCTTTGTTTCAAACAAAATATATTGACACATTATTGTAGCATTTTGGTCTTGAAGACTACAAACCTATTGCCACTCTTATGGAGATAGGTTTATGATTGAGTCTTCATGATGCTAGAGATGCATTTGATGCTGTTCTTTATCAGTAGGCTGTTGGATGCTTGATTTACTTATGAATTACTTGGCCAGATATTTAGTTTGCTATCTCACAGGTGAGCAGGTTTATGCATTGCCTACGTATCAAAAATTGGAAAGTGGTTGAGTGCATCTTTCTCTACTTGAGTGGTTCCCGACTACTTGGCTTATTTTATCCCAAGGGGAATCAATATCGCTAGATTTCTATGCTTTTCCTGACTCTGACTGGGCTAGTTGCTATGACACTTGTGTGTCCACTAGTGGCTTTTGCTTTGTGCTTGGTAGCTCATGTATATCTTGGTTGAGCAAGAAGCAACCTACTATGGCCACTTCCAGTTGTGAGGCTAAGTATAGGGTAGCTTTCACACCGATTGTTGAGTGTGTGTGGCTTAAATGCCTTATGGATTATTTGGCTATTGGTCAGCCTTCTGCCACCACCATCTTCACTAATAGTTAGAGCGCATTGGCAGATGCGAAGAACCCTATGTTCTATGCTTGCACTAAGCACATGGAGGTGCACTATCATTATGTTAGGGAGAGGTTCTTTGCTAGAGAGATTAGTTTGGCATATAAACCCACGCAGGAGAACATTGCTGACTTTTTCACAAATGCCTAGGGAGAAATTTGAAGTTTTTCGCAAAGCTTTGGGATGACCTCCTTTTGTGGATCGATTCCACATAGCTTGCCACTTCCTTATACATGAGTGCTAGCTCCTTGTTTGCCGCATCACTGCTAGGGGGGATTTGTTGATATATTCATGTAATGATGCGTGTGAACACACTAGGGCTGTCGAGGAACTTTTTTCCCTCTTTAAGAGGTTTTTTTCCCCCTACTTGTATATATGCATATAACCCTAGTGGGTCACGTATCTTTGTACATTCTAGTGGTAATACATTCAGTATTGTGTGTTGTGCTCCAAACTCCTTCTTCTTCCTTGTGTTGTTCACATGTTTCCATAGAGCTCAGACTCCAACAGAGGCTATGTTTGAAGCAACTCAATATGTTAATTGGAGTAACCTAGTTAAGATAGAGTTGCACTTTCAAGGATTGCTAGAAAGACTAGAACAAGTGGTGTCAAAGTTGGATCACTTAGCATACAAAAAGGCCCCTTCCATCAGGAGCTTACTAGGAGAAGTCTCACTCTTAGTGTCACAAGTACCCAATTCTACCAAATGGAGTTTCTACTTCAATCCACAAGTATTCACAAGGATTCTTGAGAGAGATTCAAGAAGAGAAATGGAGGCTAGAGCAAGGATCTCAACCACCTATTCAAGAGATAAATGATCTTCATGATCATTTTCCTCAAGATATCCCATCTATATACAGAGAGCAAGAAGAGGAGCAGTCAAGTGTGTGAATGGATTTTGACTCTAATTCCCTACAAGAATTACCATTCATTGGTCCATGGGAATCAAGTTCCATTCAAATGAGAGCTCCCACTATCTTGATAAGAAATGATGACTCAATTCTCCATGGGAACACGGATGTAGTGAAGAACACTAATGTCTAGTGCCATCTCACTTAGAAGAGTTGTTGAAAGTTAGACTTGAGTTGTGGAAGCATGTAGCAAACCAAATGCCAGATACTACTAATGCCCGCTCTCAAAAAAGATTGAAGATAGAGTGAGTGCATTCCATAGGATCAGACCCTTCATGGTTGCGTGAAGACACACATTTATGGATGTGTAAAGTTGTAGCAAACGAGGAAAAGAGGTTAGAAGCTAGGAACTTGGGTACAAAATAGCACCATGAACCATCCAAGACCCAACCTATGTGTCTATGGTATTTCGAGATGAAGATTTTGAACCTCACGATTGAGCATAGATATTAGCCACCATGGACATAGAATTGAATGAGAACAATGGATGCCCCATTGTGATGAGGATGGTTATGATATCTCAATCTTCATGGTAGAACCCTTGGTGTTTGAGCGTGTCTTAGAGCAATGTGATGACACAACCACAAAGTCAACAAGAGTAAATGATGAGGACTTAGAGTCCATCATTGTGGATGCATTTTGCTCTTTAGAGGACGAATATATATACTTACTAGAAGCCAAAACCCTTGATCAAGTGGTGTATAACCAAGAGAAGACACTAACTCAGCTAGCAGGAACCAATCTTGAGAAAAAGAAGGAGCAACAAAAGTCTCCCACGCAAGAAGCAAATAAAGAATCACTGTTTGAAGTGTCCAAAAATTTTAAGAAATATGAAGTTGAAGATAGATAAATTGTGGTGAAAATGCCTAAAAGGGAATCCCTCATAGGAAAGCTTATGATAATAGAGAAATGACTAAGAAGATTGCGGTCACGATTGAAGAAGGAGAGGAAAAGTGCACATATATAGGACACGATTCAAGTGAAGAGGAGGAGCGAGATTTGATTGCATGACTAAGAGAGTATAGAGATGTGTTCACTTGGAGCTCCAAGGACTTAAAAAGGAATGGATCCAAACATTTGTTTGCATATGATCCCCATGACACTAGAGGCCAATCCAACTAAAAAAAAGCCTTACATGTACAGTGATAACTATGTGGCTAAAATAAAAGAAGAAATTGATTGTTTGATTGAAGCAGGATTCATATATAAAATAGAGCGTACAAAATGGGTATCCCTCATCATAGTAGTCCCTAAAAAGAATGGTAGGTTGCATGTATGCATTACCTTGAAGAAATAACATTGTTATCATATGAGATCTCTTGCGAATCATTGAGCATTTGCTTGAACATGTATTAGGAAAGGAAGTTTATAGCTTCCTTGATGGGTTTTGAGTAAATGCCACTGAGACCCATGATGGGAGGACATGCATTCTCTAAGTGGGGCATTGTTGGCAGCAGTCAGGGAACCGAAGGAGCCACAAGACAAAGAGGGTCGGAACGAAGAGATAGCACAAGCAGACACAGTAGCCAAAGAAGATCTGGCAAGTAGGCCATCTAAATTTTTTAGACATCAAGGAGTGGAGCACACAAGAAGAAAGAGCAAGTAGGGAGCTCAAAGATGTGTACGACAAACCAACAGAGAAAATCCCTACACAAATAGTGATTTTAATCACTAAAAACCATTGTAAATACCATTTCGTATTTTTGTAGCTCCATTTTGTGCAAGCCAAGGAGTCCTTGAGCTTGAGGAGCCTTAGAAGTGCCTACATATCAATTTTCGTATTTTTTATACTCCGTTTAAGCCCTCAAATTGGCCCTGGAACCTAATTTTTAACTAGGCCGGACACTAGGTCTGGACAGGGCCAAAACCTAGTCAAAAACTATAAATAGAGCTAGAGAGCTCATTTTTGAGGTTAGATTGTAATTGAAATGAACTTGTAAGAGCTTTTTGAAAGTAATCTAAGAACTCCATTGCTTCTCACCCTTTGTCTTGCCGTGTGAGCGCGTGTGTGTGTATGTGTGTGCATGTTTGTGTGCTTCTCATCCACGCACTTGTGCCTCCACTTGCTCGAGGTCTTCTTACCATCCTCACGTCTTCCCGGATTGACATTAAAGGAGGTGCTACTCATCACTGAGCTACACCAAATTTTGGCACCGTTGCCGGGGATCGAGCTTTGAGGACGAGCGTGTGATGGTAAGACGTAGAGTTGAAGCGTTGGAGTTATAGGTATTTTCTTCACTTTTATCTATTTCCTTTTGTTTCCTTCATCACCATCATCATCATCACCATCTCCCACCTCCATCTTCATCATCGCAAAAATTTCAGTTTTATGACTATATTTCCTTCCTCCTTCCATTTCCCTCATTCCACTTGTGAGAGAGAGCGAGAGAGCGATATTGTGTGTGTAGTTTTTGCATGTTTCTTGAGCTGTCTTGCAGGTACATGCTGCATCATCTTCTCCAGCACTCCGCGCAGGTACGGAAATCTTGGCAACTGTCTCTATGTCGCCGACCTCTGTCAATCGGGACTGATAGAAAAAATGCTCCATTTTCCAAACAAAGTGCAAAATCATGATCTACAGGCCTAGAGCTTCCCAAAACTGTGTTTAGATTTTTGAAATTCATCATATTTCTGTCAATCGCGATCGACAAACCACGACGGACAGACCCTCGCGACCGACCTGTCAATCGCGATTGACTCATCAATCGCGACCGACAGCCCACGACGGCTCTGTCAATCGCGACCGACAGAGTCAACGACCCTTTGACCACGACTGATTGACTTTTCGAGCCACGTGTCAATCGTGATCGACCCATCAATCGCGATCGACCCATCAATCGCGACTGACAGCCACGACGGACCTGTCAATCGTGATCGACACATCAATCGCGACTGACAGCCACGACGGACCTGTCAATCACGATCGACACATCAATCGCGATTGACAGAACTTGCGAACGCGATAGAAGGGCAAATTTGGCCAATTTTTAAGGGCAAAAAAATTGTGGTCTAATTTTTTGGGGAACTTTTAAGGGTTTAGCATTACATTGTGAGGCCGCAACCCAAGTAATTCAAGAATTCCTGTCTGCCTGAGTAAACTGTTTTGAACCCTGTTTTAGCACCTAAACCCTGATCGGACATAACTTCCTCATACAAAATCCAATTGTTGTGATTCTTGTTTTGTTGGAAAGCTCGTAGGAAAACTAAGATCAGAATTATTAGATAGGGTTTTTTGAAGTTAACCATACCCGAGGGAGGAGAACTGAGGGATCCTTGGGATTGTTTTTTATAAAGGCAAGGGATAACTTGGTCGGTGAGTTACATGCATGAAAGTGGTCTAGTCTGTCATTTGAATTTAAGTCTGGAGCTAATCTTGGGACTGATGCAGGTCTATTGAGAAGCAATTGAGAGCGTCCAAGCAAGGGCTTTGTGCAAGCTTGAGAATCAACTTCTCGAGCACTAAAGAGCAAGGATTAGCAAGAAAGGTCGGAATATTCTCAACTCCCCTTCGTCAATTCCTAGCTTAGGCTAAGAACGACTAGAGGTAGGAGTAAGTCAGGGCGACGATAGGCAATTATCAAGTTGAAGAATACCTAAACTTTCAAGTTCAAGCTAAGGACATAATCTTTGTATTGTCGGGAACTTTAAAGGAAAAGAACTTAACGTGGAACGATCAACTTTAAGTGCGGAACTACACTCAAATATACCTTACGACGTGATATCAGACAAGAATTTTAACACGGTAATCAACTAAAAAGAATCAAGTAACTGATACAAAAGGACTCCGCAACGAGGTTGTACTTGGGCAAATTTGCGTTATTCAATTAGGCTTATGAACCTTAGATCAGGGCGACATCTAGGGAGAGATAGACAAAGCCTTAGGTCTTCAGAGGCTAGTGTCAACCACACCGCTAGGTCTTGGGCCCAGCAGTTGAGCCACCACTCATACTACCCTAGCTCTGAGACCAGTGAATCAGAGATGTCTCAAGGCATGGACATACCTACAGGAAGTTCAGGAGTGCCATACTTGCACAGGGTAGAAGGCCCTTACAAAACGCAGTTGGAATACCTTAGGACCAACCGATTGGGTGCTAGCATCTATGAGGACGGCCTAGGAAGATCTGTGGTACAGATTAAGAATCCTGATCAATCCATTGGACTAGAGCACCCAGCTGTCAAGTTCGAAAACGGAGCGTACTTAGACAAGGAAGGGACAATATATGTAGTCACCAGTCATCCAGATAGGACTGATGAATTTGGGAATGAGATCCCAGGAACAGACTTAGGTGACCTAGAGCAAGGAAGCATGGGTGAAGAACCAAGGACCCCCCGAGGCAAATCTGTTCTCACTAGGATTATCACACCAGAGTGGATTCCCCAAGATCTTTGTGGTGACAGAAAATGATAGGCATGCTTACACTTGGAAAGGTGAAATTATTTTCCCCCAACCAAGATCAAATGTGTCCTATGGTCACCCTGGAGCGGGAACATCCCAAGCTCATGGAACTCAAAGAGACAGAAGTAGAGATAGGCCAGAAGTAAGCTTTGCTAACCCAGGGGGCAGAGAAAGAACGAGGATGGAAACAAATAGAGTAGAGCCTGAGGTACATAGAGCCCTAAGAAATCAAAGGAATATGGAAGACTTCCCTCTACCACGACCTAGAGAACACACCAAGATTTTGAGACCAACTCAGTTAGTCAAGTCCATGAAAAATTACTTCGATGGCACAGGAGACCCATACGATCATGTGGCAGAGTTTAGGCAAGTCTTGAGAGCAGAACAAGTGGAGGACCTATTCACACAATATAATGCCTTTGGTCTAACCCTTAGGAACACAGCCCTCACGTGGTTCCAGCCATTGAATGAGAGGCAGTTCAGGAGCATAGACCAACTCCTAGAGGCTTTCATTATTGAATTCTCTAAGAGTGGCATAAGACATAGTACCTCCTCATTGATTCACAGCTTCAAGCAAACCCCTCAAGAGACCGTGAGACTTGCAGGAAGAAGATTTAGGCAATATCTTGAAAGGTGCCCTGCTTTGGAGCTACCCACACCAGCTAAGCAAGTGGCTCTATTCTTGGACGGACTGCTAAGTACCAAATTAAGATCATATGTGTACTTGAAGGACCCTAGGACCATAGAAGAGTGTGTACGCATGTGTATTGACATTGAGGATAACCTAGGGGAGGAGTTAGAGCTTTCCAAGATATACAAAGATTCAGATAGTGCCTCTAGCCTCTCTTCCACACAATCCACATCAATTGAGGAACTTGTAGAGAAGGTAGCTCAAAAACTAGGTGTCTCTAGCAAACAAATTCCGAGATTTGCCCCAGTTAAGCGGTGCTACACTTGTGGAGGTGACCATATGGCAAATGTATGTCCCATTATGGCCCAACCCCAGGTGAATCACAGTAGCCAGTACTGCACCATAGAGCGAAGGTACACCAACCACACTGCACAAGACTGCCCATATAACAAACAAAATGTTAGGCAAAATTATCCTCAACCATATCCACAACAGGGTAGATACCAGAATCAGTACCCACCACAACAATACAACAGACCACAGCAAACTTATCAGCCACCCTATCAAGGGCAGCAGAGACCTCAACCAGTCCTAGTATAGCAACCCCCCGCACCAACCAATGTGATCCCAGTGAAATATGCATCTGCTGAAGAAAATCCGAACAAAGCTATAGTCCCCGTAACACCATGGCTTTCAGAAAGTGATCCTAGTGACCATAGCTTCGATTCTACACATGTTGATAGTCCCCAGGCTTACTACATGCAGTCACCCGAGCATAACGAGTCATACTATTATGAGGACCCAAGTGAAAATAGTGGGGAGCCTGAGTATGCTAATGTCTTGTACACAAACCCCAACTCTAGACCTCAACCTAGGCAGGTACGACCCCCATTTCCTAGAGGACCATGCTTCAGATGTTAGGGAGATCACCTTATGCGTGATTGTCCACTGCCTGCCCCTACACAACCCCAACCAGTGACAATTCAGGGTTTCTGTCAAGACTGTGGAAAAGAGCATCTCCTATGAGATTGTCCAAAGAATCCCAGCAATATGCCAAAAATAACTCCCATTAATGTTATTGGGTTAGTTGTAGACTCCACAGGAAGTGTGATGTCCACTACACCAGTGCAAGTGATCACTAGAGCTCAAGCATTGCAGCAAAACCAAGGGGTAGACCAGGAAAAGAGCCCAGATGTTAGTGAAACAGAGAGCATGACAAAGAAGAGGACTAGAGCTTGGAGAGATAGCCGTGAAAGAATGAAAAGGCAATGGGCAAAAAAGATGAGTGAACTCGAGGAAAGCCTCAGAGAAACAAAGGCCAGGATAACTGAACTCACATCTCAAACTCCCTCTCACACTACCCCACCTCCGCCATTCCCAAATCCATCCGACCCTCCACCTTCCAACCCGCCTCAACTAATTCCACCACCCCCTAGAGTAGGATCAGTCCTAGCAGATCCCACTCCCGAAGACCTTAATATGATGCTTAAAGCATATCAGGCCAGAATCCAAGAAGGGCCAAACGTAACTGATCATGAAAAGTGTTACCCTAGAGCAGAACTAGAGCTTGAACGAACCAAAATTTGTGCTAAGATGGTGGAAATGGCTCAGACCATGTTTGAAGCCAGTCGCCTATTTAACATCTCTAGTTTAGTGAAGACACAATTGCACTTTGATGGATTGTTAGAAAGAATAGAGAAGCTAATTGCACAATCAGAAAAGGAACCCGCCTCTCAACATAAGGACAAGGCAAGTGAAAGAGCAGGTCTTCCTGCCCAGGAAGCATATGTGCCTGAAGCTTATGTGCCTGAAGCTTATGTGCCTAACTCTACGGAGCCAGACACATCATCTTCTATGAATCGATTCACACCAGAATTCCTACGAGAGATTCAAGAAGACAAATGGGCTAAAGAAAGTGAAGTACCTCCTCCCATTGAACTGGTGGATGATGCACACGACCAATTCCCACAAGACATCCCATCCATTTATGAGGAGCAGGAGAGCACCCACTCTCAGGAAAGACTAGACTTTGAGTCTAACTCTCTACAAGAATTACCCCACTTCACAGGCCCATGGGAAGCTAAGTCTACTTGTATGAGAGCACCCACGGTCATGGTACGAAATGAGGACTCAGTCTTACCTAGGAACACAGAGGTAGTGAAAAACACTAAAGTGCAGTGCAATCTCAAGTTAGAAGAGCGACTCAAGGTTAGACCTGAATTATGGAAACATATCGCCAAACAAGTACCAGCGATAGTGAAACCTCATTCCCTGGTAGGATCACATAGGACAGTGCCAGAGATACCCTTGGATAAGATAGGAGACATGTGTGAAGGTGAAGAAGGGAACACCTATCTTCCCATTACCTACCAGGGGTACACCACCAAGGCAATTTTGGACTCAGGTGCAGGGGTTGCAATTGCCACCACTTCCCTATGGAAGCGTTGGGGCAAGCCCGCACTCAGGCCAACAAGAATGAAATTGCAGATGGCCGATGGTCATATTGAAAGGCCCTTAGGATTGCTAGAAGGAATAACTCTCACCACCTATGGTATCGAGTTCGAGCATACATTCGCTATATGTGATTTTAGCAAGAACCATGCCTATGAAATGATCTTGGGATGACCTTTTATGCGACAGTTGCAAGTGGTACAGGATTGGGGAGCCAATTCTTTGTACCTGTAGCACTTAGGTGTTACGACCAAAGTGAATCTCAAAGATTACTCTCATAGAGATGTTCCCCCTATCCAATGGAATCCCATCCATAGAGCCAAAGATGATACGGAATCTGTGCATTCCATAGGATCAGGATCCTCATGGATGCATGAAGACACCCACTTATGGATGTGCAAAGTGGCAGTAGAAGAGGAGAAAAGAGAAAAGGCCAGAGATATAGGTGCAAACGAAACACATAGACCCATTCAAGACCCAGCCTATGCACCTGTAGTATTTCCTGACGAAGAATTTGAACCCCACGGCTGGGCAGAAATCCTAGCAACAATGGATGTAGCCATCAATGAAGAACAATGGACACCTCACTGTGATGAAGATGGCTATGACATTTCAGTCTTATCTCCATAGAGCCAATCATGGGAGAGGCAGTATTAGAAGAGTGCGAACCTAGCCCTGATGCAATTGAGGAGGCAAGTGACTCCGATCTAGAGTCGATCATTATGGACCCACCTTTTGCATCAGATGAAGAATACTTCTATGAAGTAGAATTTCAACCCCAGAGGCATGGAGAGCTTACAAATGATGTAAGGCTAGCCACGCATGTAACTCCTAAGGAAGAAGGAAAGAAAAGAAAGAAGAGAGAAGTCACACAAGAAGAGGAAGAATCTTTGTTTGAGGTCCCGGAAAATTTTAAGAAATATGAGATAGATGACAGGAGAGTCATGATCAAAATGCCTAAACGAGAGGCGCAATCAAGGGAGGCCTATGATAACAAAGAAACCACGAAGAAAGTGGTTGTAGCCATCGAAGAGGGAGAAGAGAGATGCACTTACATAGGACATGACCTGACGGAAGAAGAAGAGCAAGAATTGATAGCCTTGCTAAGAGAATACAGAGATGTGTTCGCTTGGAGTTACAAGGACTTGAAAGGTGTGGACCCTGACATATGCTCACACACCATCCCCATGACCTCAGATGCCAAACCCTCTAAGCAAAAGCCATATACATACAATGATAATTACGCTGCCAAGATCAAAGAGGAGATAGATAGACTGGTTGAAGCTGGAATTATCTATGAGATTGAGCACACTGAATGGGTATCCCCCATTGTAGTGGTGCCCAAAAAGAATGGTAAATTACGTGTATGCATTAACTTAAAGAAGGTCAATGCAGCCACAATCCGAGATAACTATCCGCTTCCCATCACAGAACATCTCTTAGAAAGAGTGGCAGGCAAGGAAGTGTATAGCTTCCTTGATGGATTTTCGGGCTACAATCAAGTAGCCATAGCTCTAGAGGATCAGCATAAGACAGCTTTTGCCACAGAATGGGGCATATTCGCCTTTCGGGTAATGCCATTTGGGCTTACCAATGCACCAGCAACCTTCTAGAGGCTGATGTGCCATGCATTTAAGGAGTTCCTGAGGAAGAATTTAGAAGTCTATGTTGATGATCTTTGTGCTCATTCCAACATCAGACAAACCCATATTCCTGAACTGAGACAAATCTTTGACAAATGTAGAGAATATCAAGTCTGCCTAAACCCAGAAAAGTGCGTTTTCATGGTCAGGCAAGGTAAGATTTTAGGACACATAGTGTCAAAGAATGGCATATCCACTGATGAAGAAAAAGTGAGAGCCATAGCCGAGTTACCTAGGCCAAAGAATGTCAAGGAAGTACAAGCTTTCATGGGGCATTGTGGTTACTACCGCCGGTTCATTCACATGTATGCTGTCATTGCAAAGCCCATGTACGGACTTCTGACTAACTTTGAGTGGACTGATGAGTGTGAGAATTCCTTCCAGGAGCTTAAACGAAGATTATGTTCAGCACCAATCTTGACCACACCAGATTGGAACAAGCCTTTCCATGTTCATGTGGATGCATCCAATTATGCCATTGGATGTGTGCTTGCTCAACCTACTGGTGAAGGTAATATGGATCTTCCAATTGCCTATGCTAGTAGACAATTGAACGCAGCTGAATGAAATTATACCACTACGGAGAGAGAAGGATTAGGCATGGTATATGCAGTTAAAAAGTTTAGACATTATTTGCTTGCAAATAAGTTTAAATTTTTTACTGACCATCAGGCATTGTTGTACTTGGTAAACAAACCATGCAATACAGGTAGATTAGTAAGATGGTTTCTCTTACTAATGGAATATGACTTTGAGGTAGTGGTGAGAAAAGGGAGGACTCATTTGAGATCAGATCATCTCTCTAGGCTCACATCTGGAGAAGCCCCACAAAGAGTGTCAGATGACCTTCTTGATGCTTACTTGTTTAATTTGGAAGTGGTGCCGCAGTGGGCTAAGCCATTAGTGCCAGTATTGACGTACGGGCCTAACCACCGAGTAATAGCCACACAGGATAGATAGGTAGTAAAAGCCCAAAAGTACCACATCATGGTTGGAAGTATGTACAAGCACACAGATCAAGGGATCTTGGCTTGTTGTGTAGAAGAGGACGAGTATGCAAAGTGGTTGCAATTAGCACATGTAGGTGCCTTAGAGCAACACTACTCAAAGCGACGAACCCTACAGATACTACGGAGACTCGGAGTGCATTGGCCGACTATGGAAGCTGATGTCCAAAAGTTGTGCAAGGAATGCCCAATCTGCTGCACTAAACCACCTGTGGAACATGCCACTCTTTATCAAGTGTCCATAGTGCCGGATTGGAGTGAACCACTAGTATCCTTTCTGAGGACGAAAACATTCCCTCCAGACATGACTTTGGCTAGGAAAAGGAGTTTAGAACAAGAAGCCCAGGATTACTCACTCATTGGTGATAATCTATATAAGCGTGGTAAAGATGGTTACCTGAGACTATGTGTCCATGAGAGTGAATATCTTAAGATCTTGGAAACTGCTCACCAAGGTGTAGCAGGAGGACACTTTGGACCAGATCGGGTGATCAAGGCAATACTATTTGCGGGCTTCTGGTGGCCGACCCTTCACATGGATGCACATATGTTAGCAACAGACAAGGAACTGAAGGACTGACGAGGCATGGCAGTCAGAGAAGAGAGTCAGAAGGGAGAGAAGGCACAAGCAGACAAGGGAGTCAACGACGATCTGGCAAGTAGGCCAATAATTTTCTTCATGAAGAAGCAAGTACGAGCATTCACGCAGATCTAGCACTAAGGAAACCTTTAATTTTTCAAAATCCTTACACCAATTAAAAGTGATTCTCATCACTAACAACCCCTGTAAATACCATGTTCACCTTTTTGTAGCTCCATTTTGTGCAAGCCGAGGAGTCCTCGAGCTTGAGGAGCCTTAGAAGTAGTTGCTTACCAATTTTCCTAATTTTTAGATCTCGTTTGAGCCCCAAATAAGCCCTGGAACCTAATTTTTAACTAGGCCGGACACGAGGTCTAAACAGGGCCAAAGCTAGTCAAAAACTATAAAAGGAGCTAGAGAGCTCATTTTTGAGGTTAGATTGTAATTGAAACGAACTTGTAAGAGCTTTTTAAAAAGTAATTCAAGAACTCCATTGCTTCTCACTCTTTGTCTTACTGTGTGTGCGCGTGTGTGTGTATGTGTGTGCATGTTCGTGTGTTTCTCACTCACGCACTTGAGCCTCCACTTGCTCGAGGTCTTCATACCATCCTCACGTCTTCCTGGATTGACATTAAAGGAGGTGCTACTCATCACTGAGCTACACCAAATTTTGGCGCCGTTGTCGGGGACCGAACTTTGAGGACGAGCGTGTGATGGTAAGACGTAGAGTTGACGCGTTGGAGTTGTAGGTATTTTCTTCACTTTCATCTATTTTCTTGTTTTTTCTTCACCATCTTCATCACCATCATCATCATCACCATCTCCCACCTCCATCTCCATCATCGCGAAAATCTTCAGTTTTGATCATATCACCATCTCCACCTCATTTCCTTCATTCTCCTTGTGAAAGAGAGCGAGAGAGCGATATTGCTTGCACTGTTTTTGCATGTTTGTTGTGTTTCTTGCAGGTATCATCATCATCATCCCCGCCAGCACGCTGCGCAGGTACGAAACTCGTCGAATCTGTCTCGCAGTCGCCAGCCTCTGTCAATCACGATCGACAGAAAATTCGATCATTCGGTAAAACAAAGTTCACCACTAGCACAAGCATGATGAGCACATCCCAAATCACCTAAAACAGTAGAAAAATTCCGTGTTTTTTTGTCAATCGCGACCGACAGACCCTGTCAATCGCGACCGACAGACCCTGTTGATCGCGACCGACAGACTTCACGACCGACAGTGTGCCACGTAGGACCCTGTCAATCGCGATTGATACCGTCGATCGTGATCGATAGCCACGACCGACACCTCTGTCAGTCGCGATTGACACCGTCGATCGCGACCGACTGAAATTCAACGATTGATTGACTTTTACGCGTAGCCACGTGTCCATCGCGACTGATAGGCCCCCGATTGACTGAAATTTCGGTGGAAAACCCGGAAAACGTGTCGATCGCGATTGATACCGTCGATCGCGATTGACAGCCACGATCGACTCTGTCGATCGCGATTGACACTGTCGATCGCGACTGACAGGCCCAACGGACACCTCTGTCAATCGCGATTGACAGACCTGTCGATCGCGATTGACAGGCTTTTCGGCCAAAAATTAGGGTTTGCTTTTGTTCAAAATTTGGGATAATTTTGGGGCAAAATAGTCAATCCATTAGCATTTCTGGAGGTTCCTACACTTGAGATTTGGGAGAAAATCCTAGGATCTGTCAGCCAGATTGAATCCTGTTTAACCCCCTAAACCCTGAACAGTCATAACTTTTTCATACGAAATCCATTTTTTGAGCTCTTGGGCTTGTCGGAAAGCTCGTGGCATATACTATACGCCCTCAACTGTTTTTTATAAAGATAATGTGTTGATTTTCAGATAGGGTATTTTGAAGTTGACCATACCCAGGGGGATCAAAGTCAGGGGTCTTCAGAATTGTTTTCCTAAAAATCACTATGCAAGTTAGTGTTTGTGCTACAGGAATGAAAATAATTGGTTCTGTCTTTGGAATTTAAATCTTAAAGCTAACTTTGGAACTCTTACAGATCTATTGAGAGCATCGAAAGGCGTTCTAAGCAAGTGTAAGTGCAAGCTTGGGAACACACTTCCTGGGCATTCAAGGGCAACCAAGCAGGAAACAAAAGGTTGGAAATTCTCAACTCCCTTTGTCAATTCCTAGCTTAGGCTAAGAACGACTAGTGATAGGAGTAAGCCAGGGCGACGATAGGCAGTTATCAAGTTGAAGACTACCTAAAAACTCAAGTTCAAGTTAAAAACCTAATCTCTGTAATGTCGATAACATAAAGGAAAAGAACCTAACGTGGAACGATCAACTCCAAGTACGAAAACTACTCAAGTATTCCTGATGACGCAATATCAGACAAGATCATAAACACGATAATCAACATAAAAAGGGGATTAAGTAATTGGTACAAAAGGACTCTACAACGAGGTTGTACTCTGGACAAAAATTGGGCTACTTAAATAGGCATATGAACCTTAGATTAGGACGACATCTAGTAAGGGATAGACAAAGTCTTAGGTCTTCAGAGGCTAGTGTCAACCACACTGCTAGGTCGTGGGCCCAGCAGTTGAGCCACCACTCCTACTACCCAAGTTCTGAGACTAGTGAATCCGAGATGTCTCAAGGTATGGAGAGACCTACAGGAAGTTCAGGAGTGCCATACCTGCACAGGGTAGAAGACCCGTACAAGACACAGCTGGAATACCTTAGGACCAACCGATTAGGTGCCAGCATCTATGAGGACAGCCTAGGAAGGTCTGTGGTACAGATTAAGAATCCTGATCAATCCATTGGACTAGAGCACCCAGCTATCAAGTTTGAAAACGGAGCATACTTGGACAAAGAAGGAACCATATACGTAGTCACCAGTCACCTAGATAGGACAGATGAATTTGGGAATGTAATCTCAGAAGCGGAATTAGGTGACTTGGAACAAGGAAACATGGGTGTAGAACCTAGAACCCCCCGAGGCAAATCTGTTCTCACTAGGATTATCACACCTGAGTGGGTTCCCCAAGACAACAAGAGCATAGATCTGCTTCTGAACCGAGAGACTGACAAAGCCTTTTGGAGGTATAAATCCGATCGGCCAAATGATATAGGAACAATCATGATCTATGAGTTTAAGGATCCTGATAGCCCAGGTAGAGTGACCTACTTAGATCACGCTTCGGAGAGGATCTTTGTGGTGACAGAAAATGATAGGCATGCTTACACTTGGAAGGGTGAATTCGTTTTTCCCCAACCAAGATCGAATGTATCCTATGGTCACCCTGGAGCTGGAACATCCCAAGCTCATGGAATGCAAAGAGACAGAAGTAGAGATAGACCAGAAGTAAGCTTTGCCAACCCAGTGGGCAGAGAAAGAACGAGGACGGAAACAAATAGAGTAGAACCTGAGATACTTAGAGCTCACAGGAATCAAAGAAATGCGGATGAGTTCCCTCTACCACGACCTAGAGAGCACACAAGGACTTTGAGACTGACTCAGCTAGTTAAGTCCATGAAGAACTACTTCGATGGCACTGGAGATCCATACGATCACGTGGCTGAGTTTAGGCAAGTCTTGAGAGCTGAACAAGTGGAGGATCTATTTACGCAGTACAATGCCTTTGGTCTGACCCTTAGGAACACTGCCCTGACATGGTTTCAGCCACTAAATGAGAGGCAGTTCAGGAGCATAGACCAACTCCTAGAGGCTTTCATTATTGAATTCTCTAAGAGTGGCATAAGGCATAATACCTCCTCGCTGATTCACAGCTTCAAGCAAACCCCTCAAGAAACTGTGAGACTTGCAAGAAGAAGATTTAAGCAATACTTAGAAAGATGCCCTGTTTCGGAGCTACCCACACCAGCCAAGCAAGTGGCTTTATTCTTGGATGGATTGCTAAGTACCAAATTGAGATCTTATGTGTACTTGAAGGACCCTAGGACCATAGAAGAGTGTGTACGCATGTGTATTGACATTGAGGATAACCTAGGGGAGGAGTTAGAGCTTTCCAAGATATACAAAGAT
Organism: Ceratopteris richardii; assembly: GCA_020310875.1. Classification (NCBI taxonomy): domain Eukaryota; kingdom Viridiplantae; phylum Streptophyta; class Polypodiopsida; order Polypodiales; family Pteridaceae; genus Ceratopteris; species Ceratopteris richardii. Next base: position 176,393,735 of record CM035418.1, read on the forward strand.
TCGGATAGTGCCTCTAACATCTCTTCCACGCAATCCACCTCAATCGAGGAACTTGCGGAAAAAGTAGCTCAAAAATTAGGCGTCTCTAGTGAACAAATTCCTAGATTTGCCCCTGTGAAAAGGTGCTATAGTTGTGGTGGCGACCACACGGCGAATGTATGTCCCATTATGGCCCAACCCCAAGTAAATCCTAGTAGCCAGTACTGCATCATAGAACGAAGATACACCAATCACACCGCGCAAGATTGCCCATACAATAAGCAAGCGGTTAGGCAAACCTACCCTCAGCCATACCCTCAACAAGGAAGATACCAGAATCAGTACCCACCTCAGCAATACACTAGGCCTCAGCAAAATTACCAACCGCAACATCAGGCCCAACTGAGACCTCAGCCAGTGTTAGCACAACAACCAACCGCTTCTACGAATGTGATTTCGGTAAAGTATGCAGTTGCAGAAGAGAACTTGAATAGGGCTATAGTCCATGTAACACCACTGCTTTCTGAAAGTGACCCCAGTGACCATAGCTTTGATTCTACACATGTTGATAGTCCCCAGGCTTACTACATGCAATCTCCGGAACATGGTGAGTCCTACTATAGTGAAGAACCGAGTGAACCTAGTTGGGAGTCAGATCACACAAACGTCATGTATGCAAACCCCATCCCTAGACCTCAACCTAGGCAGGTAAGACCCCCATTCCCTAGAGGACCATGCTACAGATGTCAGGGGGATCACCTCATTCGTGATTGTCCTGTGCCTCCACCGACACAACCCCAGTCAGTAACGATCCAGGGTTTTTGCCAAGACTGTGGAAAGGAACATCTCTTACGAGACTGCCCTAGGAATCCTAATAATATGCCAAAAATCACTCCTATCAACGTTGTTGGGTTAGTGGTAGACTCCACAGGGAGCGTGACTTCCACTGCACCAGTACAAGTAATCACTAGAGCCCAAGCACTGCAGCAAAACCAGGGTGTGGGTCAGGAAAAAAGCCCAGAAGTTAGTGAAACAGAGAGTACGACAAAGAAGAGGACTAGAGCGTGGAAAGATAGTAGGGAAAGAATGAAAAGACAATGGGCTAAAAAGATGAGTGAACTTGAGGAAAGCATAAGAGAAACCAAAGCCAGGATAACTGAACTCACATCTCAAACTCCCTCTCACACTACCCCACCACCACCATTCCCATCGCCATCCGACCAGCCACCTTCCAACCCGCCTCACCTAAACCCACCACCCCCTAGAGTAGGATCAGTCCTAGCAGATCCCACTCCCGAAGACCTTAATATGATGCTTAAAGCATATCAGGCCAGAATCCAAGAAGGGCCAAATGTAACTGATCATGAAAAGTGTTACCCAAGAGCAGAACTAGAGTTAGAACGAACCAAAATTTATGCTAAGATGGTGGAATTGGCTCAGACCATGTTTGAGGCCAGTCGCCTATTTAACATCTCTAGTTCAGCAAAGACACAATTGCACTTTGATGGACTGTTAGAAAGAATAGAGAAGCTGATTGCACAATCAGAAAAGGAACCCGCCTCTCAACACAAGGACAAGGCAAGTGAAAGATTAAGCATTCCTGCTCAGGAAGCCTATGTGCCTGAAGCCTATGTGCCTAACTCTACGGAGCCAGATACATCATCTTCTATGAATCGGTTCACACCAGAATTCCTACGCGAGATTCAAGAAGACAAATGGGCCAAAGAGAGTGAAGTCCCTCCTCCTATTGAACTTGTGGATGATGCACATGACCAATTCCCACAAGATATCCCATCCATTTATGAGGAGCAGGAGAGCACCCAATCTCAGGAAAGATTAGACTTTGAGTCTAACTCTCTACAAGAATTACCCCACTTCACAGGCCCATGGGAAACTAAGTCTACTTGTATGAGAGCACCCACGGTCATGGTACGAAATGAGGACTCAGTCTTACCTAGGAACACAGAGGTAGTGAAAAACACTAAAGTGCAGTGCAATCTCAAGTTAGAAGAGCTACTCAAGGTTAGACCTGAATTATGTAAACATGTCGCCAAACAAGTACCAGAGATAGCAAAACCTCATTCCCAGGTAGGATCACATAGGACAGTGCCAGAAATACCCTTGGATAAGATAGGAGATATGTGTGAAGGTGAAGAACGGAACACCTATCTTCCCATTACCTACCAAGAGTACACCACCAAGGCAATTTTGGACTCAGGTGCAGGAGTTGCAATTGCCACCACTTCCCTATGGAAGCGTTGGGGCAAGCCAACACTCAGGCCAACGAGAATGAAATTGCAGATGGCCGATGGTCATATTGAGAGACCCTTAGGATTGCTAGAAGGAATAACTCTCACCACCTGTGGTGTCGAGTTTGAGCATACATTTGCTATATGTGACTTCAGCAAAAATCATGCCTATGAGATGATTTTGGGAAGACCATTTATGCGACAGTTGCAAGTGGTACAGGACTGGGGAACCAATTCCTTGTATTTGCAACACTTAGGTGTTACAACCAAAGTAAATCTCAAAGATTACTCTCATAGAGATGTACCTCCCATCCAATGGAATCCCATCCATAGAGCCAAAGATGATACAGAATCGGTGCATTCCATAGGGTCAGGATCCTCTTGGATGCATGAAGACACCCACTTATGGACGTGCAAAGTAGCAGTGGACGAAGAGAAGAGAGAAAAAGCCAGAGAGGTAGGTGCAAAAGAAACCCATAGATCAATCCAAGACCCAGCCTATGCACCTGTAGTTTTTCCAGACGAAGAATTTGAACCTCACGGCTGGGCAGAAATTTTAGCAACCATGGATGTAGCCATCAATGAGGAACAATGGACACCTCACTGTGATGAGGATGGCTATGACATTTCAGTCTTCTCCATAGAGCCAATCATGGGAGAGGCAGTTCTAGAAGAATGCGAACCTAGCCTTGATGCATTTGAGGATGCAAGTGACTCCGATCTAGAGTCAATCATTATGGACCCACCTTTTGCATCAGATGAAGAATACTTCCATGAAGTAGAATTTCAACCCCAGAGGCATGGAGAGCTTACAAACGATGTAAGATTAGCCACACATGTGACACCGAAGGAAGAAGGAAAGAAACGAAAGAAGAAAGAGGTCTCACCAGAAGAGGAAGAATCCTTGTTTGAGGTCCCAGAAGATTTTAAGAAGTACGAGATAGACGACAGGAGAGTCATGATAAGAATGCCTAAATGAGAGGCGCAATCAGGAGAGGCCTATGATAACAAAGAAACCACCAAGAAAATAGTAGTGGCCCTAGAAGAAGGAGAGGAGAGATGCACGTACATAGGCCATGACCTAACACAGGAAGAGGAGCATGCGTTAATTGGCTTGCTAAGAGAATACAGAGATGTGTTCGCTTGGAGTTACAAGGATTTGAAGGGTGTGGACCCTGACATATGCTCACACACTATCCGCATGACCTCAGATGCTAAACCCTCTAAGCAAAAGCCCTATACATATAACGATAATTACGCTGCTAAGATCAAAGAGGAGATAGATAGACTGGTCGAAGCTGGATTTATCTATGAAATTGAGCACACTGAGTGGGTATCCCCCATCGTAGTGGTGCCCAAGAAGAATGGCAAGCTGCGTGTATGCATTAACTTGAAGAAGGTCAATGCAGCCACAATTCGAGATAACTATCCGCTTCCCATCACAGAACATCTCTTAGAAAGAGTAGCAGGTAAGGAAGTGTACAGCTTCCTCGATGGATTTTCGGGCTACAATCAAGTAGCCATAGCTCCAGAAGATCAGCATAAGACAGCTTTTGCCACAGAGTGGGGTATATTTTCCTTTCGTGTAATGCCATTTGGGCTTACCAATGCACCAGCTACCTTCCAGAGACTAATGTGCCATGTGTTTAAGGAGTTCCTGAGGAAGAACTTAGAGGTCTATGTTGATGATCTTTGTGCTCATTCCAACATTAGACAAACCCATATCCCTAAACTTAGACAAATATTTGACAAATGTAGAGAATATCAAGTCTTCCTGAACCCAGAAAAGTGTGTTTTCATGGTCAGGCAAGGCAAGATTCTAGGACACATAGTGTCAAAGAATGGCATATCTACTGACAAAGAGAAAGTTAGAGCCATAGCAGAGCTACCTAGGCCAAGGAATGTCAAGGAAGTACAAGCTTTCATGGGACATTGTGGTTACTACCGCCGGTTCATTCACATGTATGCTATCATTGCAAAGCCCATGTACGGACTTCTGACTAACTTTGAGTGGACTGATGAATGTGAGAATTTACTGTTTAATTTGGAAGTGGTGCCGCAGTGGGCTAAGCCATTGGTGCCAGTATTGACATACGGGCCTAACCATCCAATAGTAAACACACAGAATAGAGAGGTTGTGAAAGCCCAAAAGTACCACATCATGGCAGGAAGCATGTACAAGCACACAGATCAAGGAATCTTGGCCTGATGTGTGGAAGAGGATGAGTACGCTAAATGGTTACATTTAGCACATGTAGGTGCATTAGAGCAACACTACTCAAAGCAACGAACCTTACAGACGCTAAGGAGACTCGGAGTACATTGGCCAACTATGGAAGCGGATGTCCAAAGGTTGTGCAAAGAATGCCCAATCTGTTGCACTAAACCACTGGTGGAACATGCCACTCTTTATCAAGTGTCCATTGTGCCAGATTGGAGTGAACCACTAGTATCCTTCCTGAGGACGAAAACATTCCCTCCAGACATGACTCTGGCGAGGAAAAGAAGTTTAGAACAAGAAGCCCAGGATTACTCACTTATTGGTGATAATCTATACAAACGTGGTAAAGACGGTTACCTGAGACTATGTGTCCATGAGAGTGAGTATCTCAAGATCTTGGACACTGCTCACCAAGGTGTAGCAGGAGGACACTTTGGACCAGATCGGGTGATCAAGGCAATACTATTTGCGGGCTTCTGGTGGCCGACCCTTCACATGGATGCACATACCTATGTGAAACGGTGTGATGTCTGTCAGCGAACTCAGTATCCTATACGCAAAGATGAGATGCCACTGAAACCTATGATGGGTGGACGTGCATTCTCTAAGTGGGGAATAGACTTCGTAGGTCCTATTAATCCCCCAGCTAAGGGTTCTCATGCAGAATACATCATTGTTGCAACAGACTATCTAACTAAGTGGGTAGAGGTAAAAGCCACAACGAAGAACGATGCTCAAACAACTGCTAAATTCTTGTTTGAGAATGTATTCACAAGATATGGGCTACCTATAGAGCTAGTAAGTGATAGAGGCACTCACTTCTTGAACGAAGTGATTGAAAATCTACTCCAAGAATTCTAGGTAGTTCATAAGAAGTCTGCCCCCTATCACCCTCAAGCTAATGGACAAGCCGAAAGCACCAACAAGATCTTATGCAATGTACTGACAAAATTAGTGAACACTAAACGCTCTGATTGGGACAAACAGCTACACCATGCTGTTTGGGCATACCGAGTTGCCTACAAAACGGTACTCCAAGCCACCCCCTTTCAGATGGTATTTGGCCAAAACGCGGTGCTACCCTTGGACTTCTTGATACCTACATTGAAGGTAGCATAAGAGCACGAATGGACGGGTCATGAACTCTCCTCTAGACTTTTTGACCTTGAACGATTAGGAGAAACAAGACTGAGAGCAGCTGCAGGGATATATGCAGCTAAGAAGAGACAGAAGGCATACTTTGATGCCCATGTGAAGGATAAGGGCTTGAAAGCAGGAGATCTAGTTTTAGTCTACACATTGAAACAACATGCAAGGAGGCTAGAAAAGAGAGGCTACGGACCTATGATCATCAATAGGATCTCCACGAGTGGAGCAGTACAACTAGCCACTTTAGAGGGTGATGTTCTCCCAAACTATATTAGCGGATGAAGAGTCAAGTTGTATCAGGAACCTCTCACAGAGGAAATGCTAAGTCGACTCAATACTGCTAAGCAACGTAAAGAGTAAGAAAAGCGAATTCGAGAAGAAGCTCAAGCAGAAGCCCTAGAGCGCATCCGGAGAATGAAATTAAGAAGACAATGTAGAGAGCACCCTAGGCAAGATACATATGCAGATCAAGGATATGACGTGGCTATGTCTGAAGTTTCAGGTGTTAGCTCACATAGGATAACTGATCGACGTCCTTTCGTAACCTTAGATATACGACAAGGAAAGAGTGCAAGGACTGTAAGAGCATTGATTGACTCAGGTGCAGCCACTAGTGCTGTTAAATTGTCTTACTGTCAAGAGTTGCAATTAAATGTCAATCCTGTGGAAGCATATCTCATAGGATTGGGAGGCGTGGAAACCCCTTGCATGGGCGAAGTGGAACTTCCCCTCTATATTCATGATGAGGCAATGATAGTTAAAGTGCTAGTATGTCAAGATGAGGACCTCACTGAACCTCTTGTCTTGGGTCAAGACTGGATTTATGACCAAGCAGTCAACTTAAACCTAAGAAGTGGACTTCTTCAGGTATGGGTGAAGCAGACTAGAATTACTATGGAGTTAAATAATGGAGCACTCAAGGAACTGGGAAAGGCACAGACTCCTGGTCCCTCCAGGGGTGCACATGAAGTTGACCATGCTGTTCTTGTCCAAGGCTATGTGATCCAGAAGAATGAAGATCTCAAAAAAGGATTCAGAACCACAACGGAACTCCCTTCTTTTCCAAAGGCCAGAGGGAGGCAGCAACCAAAGGTGGATCAAAGGCAGAAGAAGCAGAGTACTACCTATGTCGGAGATCAAAAGTACCTGCGCAACAAAATGTCTCAGCTAGTGAAACAAGTGTGGGTGCGGAAAGGCGAACACCCGGTTGCACTCAAGCCAACCACACGGGCAAAGCCTCTTATTAGTAACCAACAACACGACACTAATAAGAAGTCTTTCAGAAGTTCTTCTGCTAACGTGAAGTCTATTTGGGTGCCCAAGAAGTCGATGAAGGCTAGCCCACAATCAAGACAAATTTGGGTGCCTAAGACTTGTTTGCGGGCTCAAATAGCTACACTAAGGCCACACCCTAGACATCATGATCCATTCACTCGCACAGCCGGCATCCACTCGTTTTCAACACTCTGGAACACACTAAGATCCATGAGCACGAACAGAATCACTGGTAAATGGGTCCCTAAAAGGCCTCATTTTCAAGCCGACTCACCTATAAAGCTCTCGAGAGTCTCTACGAAACCAAGAGCAACACCCATCCACTGCATTTGGCAGCCTAAGACATGTAACAAACCCCCGGACCCCATTTGTAAATCCATGACAACCTACTAACCACATCACTATCACACTACATCATTCCACTTAGCTCTTAGGTCTATCGAACTCCTAACCACACACACACTCGCACCGAGCACTTACTAACCCATTATTCGCTCCCGACCCTCATGTTAATGTTGTAATGGGAACAACAACGGTTCTCCCTTGTCCTGTACAATGTTAACACATGTTTGTATATTCTCACAGAGACATGCAACAAGAAGTAACATGGCAGATACGGTAGGAACTAGCTCCCAGGCAGGCACCAGCCCCCAAGTGGTGGACATCGAAAGTCTTCCGGTCGAGGAGGAATTAAAGGAAAGACCAGCGGCATTAAGGGCATTACATGCCATACCGATTCAGAATCCTCCACAGGGTCACACAATGCCGGTGGGCAAAACCTCACACTGGTTCAGTGACATTGCGGGACCTCTGGGTGAAGGCACATACATGTAGGAGTCCGAGGTAGAATTCAATGGACGTTGGGGCAGATACCACTTCTTTACCAGGGAGTTTGAAAAGCTACAAAATAACAAAGGACTGAAGCCGATATGGAAGAAGGCTGGGCTCTATGATTATTTCAAGTTCCAACTACCAAAGCCCGATTTTCTAAGGTGCTCATACTTGATTAGCACCCTCACTCCAAGCAAAAACAAAAAAGGATACAGCTCCTTTGTACTCCCATCACTCACAAGGGGCAACGAGCTGAAGCGTTTCCGCTTGACTATCAACTTGGTAAGAGAAGCTCTCGACATGAAAGGTATGCACATTCCTACGGAGAAAGAGACAATGGTCCCCGATAATATGAAGAACAGGAATCTGATGAAGTTAAAGGACATGGTCGCAATGACACCTACGATCGCCGTTCATTTACGCATGGTCATGCAACATTTCGCATTCCCCACGCAGGAAAGGTTCACAATGCCTCCCAAAAAGATCTGGTTTAGCCTCTACTTAGCAGATGCCTTTGATTTGACAATCAATATGCCCCACTGGATTATCGACCAGATTCATTTGGCTCATCAAAGGTGGTATAAGAAACAAAAATCTGTACTGTATGGTTGCTGTGCGCTTACCAGAATTGTGTATAGATGTCTCGCATATGATGTACCGGTGCAAAGGGCTCTCATTTGGACCAGAGCACAGGAGTTTCAACGCAGACTGTCAGCCGCAGGGCCTCCCTCAAAGAAGATGAGAGGCACCGTCCAGATGCCATGTGCACAAGCCCGTGGTGCAACCCTAACACCTGAAACAACTCCAAGGCTTCCCAGACGGGTACAACCATTTACTATCAGGTTACCTAGGCACAGCACAGATGGCCCTAACCTTGTGTTTCCACCAGTACCTACTGATCTGGAATTTCCCCACTGGTTCACTTTGGAAGATCTAACGGATGAAGAAGTTGCCAGAATCATTGAAGCTGTTAATGCGGAAGTCGAAGCAGAGCAGGGTAGTGGACAACAAACGGCTACAGAACAACCCCAGCCAAGACAACCGGAAGTGGTGGAATTGGAGGATGAAGAAGAAGAAGGCCAAGAGGATGAACAGGAAGGATTTTTTGATGAGGAGGCGCATGACTATGAGCAAGAAGTTATACAGGAGCTAGAGGGTGCCCCAGCATATACAAAGGAGTTGAAAAAGCTCTACGATACCATCAACAGGGTCCAACAACAACATAAGTTATCCCTTGCAGCAGGAAAGGCTATCATGCACCAAATCCTGGAGGAGGAAGGAGTTGACGAACAGTATCGCGCCACACTGGATATGATCTCTGATGCCTTAGGAGTACCTGAGGCAGTGCAGACGGCCCTGGCACAATCACGCAGAATGGAAAGAAGATACGGAAGGCGTCCCCCACGAACAGGGAAACAAATGAATGTATTAGGATCAAGACCACAAGGCACACCCACAACCACGGGCACTGCACACACCGCTCACGACACCGAGGAAGCCCATACATCAAGTGCACCTCCATCACCTCCCTTGCCTCCCCCGCCTCCCACTCCACCACATTCACCTCCCCTTACCAATGTAACTACCACTGTTACCGCCTCCGAGTCCACCGCCATGACTGAAGCACAAACCGCCAATCAACCCACACGCCCTCTCAACACCTCCCGTGTATACACCTCCACTAACACTGAAACCCTAACGGCAGCTACTGACATCCCCATTCCCCCACTCACACTTTCGGGCAGTTCACATTCACAACTGCACACACCACTGTACACATTCACCACAATCACTGCACCCACAATTCCACTATTCACAATCACTCCCACTACTGCTTCCACCATGGATTTTATGGACATATCACCCTCCACTGCACCTCTCCCTCCCCCCATACGGCCACAATCTCCCATTCCCCCACCACCCACTTCACCACTTTCCAGCACCGCATTCACACTTCCCTTCCCCTTTCCCTTTCCCTCTGCATTGAACACCCTTATTGCATCCACCCCCATTAATAATGTATTTAATAACATGTATCAGTGCATGTCTCAGTTACAACAACACTATCAGCACCTCGATGCTCAACATACAAGTTTGTTCAGGAGTCATGAAGCATTACAAGGAAGATTCATTGACTTAGAGCAAGAGAAGAAACAATTACAACAGCAGTTTAGTGCATTACAAGAACAACATGAGCAATTAGTGGCAAATCCACCGCAGCCAGATGCCAAAGAAAGACAACAAATGGATGATCTGCTACACTCCCAAATCACAGAGAACCTCAAGCTCCGCCACAACATGGCTCTATTACGGAAACATATGTCTGTAGCCCTGGAAGAAAATAGACGGCTTCAGACACAAAACGAAGAGAACTTGGAAGTAGCCATGGACGGTTCCCCACAAGAAATTGACCCGGAGAGGTTTAAGGCCATTCCCTCGGACAATATGCAAATCATATTGGAAACCCATGATGATCTCCTCGAAGCCCATGCAGCCTTAGAAAAGGAAAGAGACGAACTACGAAGGCAATTGGCAGCTCAACCAGCACCACCCAAAGAGGTCCCAACTACAGCTGACACAACTGACGAAGTAGCAGCGCTCAAAGCACAGCTCGAAGAATTACAAAAGAAAGTGCTTGTGTATGAACGCCAACCCTCCCCCCTGGTGGAACCAGAACCTGAAGACCTAGTACCCATCGAAGTAGAGGAAGCCTTTGAGGACCCGTACGTTCCGATGCCAGCACCTGGAGGCAAGCAAACAGATGAGGGCATGGACACCCTTGAAATAGAGGCTCCGGAATGGATGCAGAAATTGGAAAAAGTGGCCACAACTCATGATGATAGGGTGGCAGTCCAGATAGCATCGATGTCACGCTTAGAAGAGGTGGTCATAAAATTGGACTATTTTAGGAACCTCTCTCATCACAGGTGGATCGGCACCTCCGACGACTTGTATGTTCCTTTTTGTGTCTTAATGGCGGACTATAATGCTGAAATCAAGCACCACACCTCACGGGAACCAACCTCTGCCACACAGTTTGCACCAGACGACATCCCAGAAAGTGCCAAGCAGGGAAATATTCGCCAACCGACTTGGAGAATTCGGCTGCTTGAAACCTACCCGAAAATGAATCGCACATGGAATAACATGCCCCTGTATATCAAGTACAATCCCTGCTACTGTCCTGTTTTCCGAAGAAGGTCGTGGCCGGAATACACAAAGATGGTGCTGACAACCAAAGGCTGCGAGAAGTGGCTCAACTATGTCTACTTAGCACCACCTAAAGGTCAACCTACCGTAGGGTATATGATATCGACAATTCGGCATTGGGGTGTGTTACTCAATGGAATAGTCAATGTCTCCCCTAGAAGGTGGAAATTAATTGAGCGGCGCTGAACCAGAGCGGCGCTGAACCAGGACGGATGAACCCGGACAGGTGCCGAAAAAAGTGGATTCGCGGTAGCAGACTTCTATTTAAAAGCACATAAAGGGAAGCGGAAAAGAGCGGCAGTTTTTCCGAAAGTCGGATTGAAGTATTATTGTTCAACAGGTGTCAGGTTCAAAAACGTACCAGATGTCATGACACAGATGTGTCTTAAAATTTTTGAACTCATGATAGTCACCTTCCGGACCTTCAAGAATGTTAAGGAACCTCACCTCTCTGCGCTCGGATTTAATGAAGGCAATCAGGATCTTGTTTATGACATGAGCACAACACCCTCTATTAATGTTGTTTATGCATGGCATGCCCGCATAAAGTACCTACCGGCCTGCTTCAAACAGACATTTGAAGAGATGTTTGTCACCGGGTTCTGGGAATACCACTCAGAGATCTTCATTCCCAGGCCCTCACATTTATTACAATTGTTTGCAGTGGAACAAGCTCTCCATTCAGATAAGTTACGTATGCCACATCCAGAGGTTCCCGGGCCGGTAGATTGGGATGCTCTACTCACAGACTTGGCCAAAGGATTGAGGATTGCCGAACATCACTTAGCGCAAGATGTCGTTGAGTACTACATCCAAAAACCCACACAACAAGGGTCTGTCAGGGACGACAGACGCGAGAGAGGGGGGGTGTTAGCAGCAGACAAGGAACTGAAGGACTGACGAGGCATGGCAGTCAGAGAAGAGAGTCAGAAGGGAGAGACGGCACAAGCAGACAAGGGAGTCAACGATGATCTAGCAAGTAGGCCAATAATTTTCTTCATGAAGAAGCAAGTACGAGCATTCACGCAGATCTAGCACTAAGGCAACCTTTAATTTTTCAAAATCCTTACACCAATTAAAAGTGATTCTCATCACTAACAACCCCTGTAAATACCATGTTCACCTTTTTGTAGCTCCATTTTGTGCAAGCCGAGGAGTCCTCGAGCTTGAGGAGCCTTAGAAGTAGTTGCTTACCAATTTTCGTAATTTTTAGATCTCGTTTGAGCCCCCAAATAAGCCCTGGAACCTAATTTTTAACTAGGCCGGACACTAGGTCTGAACAGGGCCAAAGCTAGTCAAAAACTATAAAAGGAGTGTTAACAGAGAATAGTGATCTCTCTGCAACAGTGGAGGAGCGATAGAAACGACGCTTCGCCGCCATAGCTACAGACATACTCGAACACAGGCATACAATCGTAAAGGGAGAGAAAGAGAGGTCGCCATAGCTACTCGAACAAACAGCTACTACAGCAGATGCGCAACATTAAAAAGAAAAGAACCCTAAAGTCCTAAAAACAAGAAGAACAATGACTTTAAAAACACATCTGAAGCCATATGAGCGACAAAAAATCAGAGAGAGTGAGTCTCGAAAAAAATCTGAGAATGAGTGTCGACGAAAATCAGAGATTGTCTCTTTTTCATTAACCAAAATGAACTATATATACAAAAAGATGTGGCCCTTAAGGCTCTTCCCACTCAGCCCTTTCTCAACCCTTCAATTGGACCTTGGTACAATAAAAACAAATGTGCCCTTTAACACTGGCACGCACGGTGGACTCGAACCCGCAAGTGCAATACTGTAGATGATGTTCTTTTGCCTGGGCTATCTACCTCCTCAGCAAGATGAAAATTACATGGGAACCATTTATAGGCTGGGAACCTTTATACAACATGTTATTCAACCAAAGAAATACATCAATCTTGAAGAATGTTTCAATCTGCGAACCTCCACATATGAAGATATGTATCCCATATGCAACATCATCCATCACTCAGAACATACAAAAAAAAAAAAAGAAAATCAGTGAATGCTTCTGCCGAATCAACGCTCCCTCACATTCACTATCTACATGGAGTGTTTCTGCCGACTTAACGCTACCTCACACTCGCTCATTACCGAAAAAGAACACAAGAGTGCTTCTGCCGACTTAACGCTACCTCGCACTCACATCATACTACCTCATTCAAACTAACCATATCTCATGCAACAAGCCAAAATATAGGATACAAATTTTCATGTGATAGAGTTTCCATAACTCATGCCCAGAGACACCGGTTCCATCAAGTCAAGTCCTTACATCAAGGTCAACACAAATCCAACCCAAGTCTAAAGATAAGAACCCAACCCATATACAATCCTCATATACATTTTCTAATACCAAAGTGGTAGTACCGTTCTTGGAATAGAATAATCCAACTCCATGTATGTAACCAATGTAAGAGCAACCTGTCAATCCAAAGTTATGTGTGTATGCATAATTATGCTCTACCCTTATGAACAATACTTGCAAACCAAAGTGCATGGTTAGACCATGGTATGGAATGCAAATAAGGTTCATAACATATCCAAAACCAAGAGCAATGTAAGAGGCAAAGTGAAGTGCCTGGAACTTAATCCAAGGTTCACAAATACCATTCACATAACCCATGATCTTGCCCTCCTATATGCATACAAGTGAAATGCAGGTGTAGCTCATTTATTCCATACCATCAAGGGAGACATCCTAAGTTCGCAAAAATGTGGAAAATCATGCAATCCAATGTCTCCAAAATTTTTTATTATGTGCTCTATTTCCGTGTTTCTACATTGCTCCAATTTTAAAAGCTCCAAGCAAAGCACCGTAATAGCACCGAAATAGCACCGAAATCGCACCGAAATAGCACCGAAATAGCACCGAAATCGCACCGTAATAAAAAATTGGAGTGTAGTGGTAACACCGGAGGGAATATTGAAGCGATAACACTGTTGTGACTGGAAGGGATCACATACGCGCAGCTGGTCACCGGACAACTACCGGACGGGTTCAGAATCGGCACTGCTCGCTTTAATTTGGTGCAGCATCGGAATGCGCATGGCAACCGTGATCGGCACCAGTGTGCGAGGAGCGAAGCCATAGATTCCGGTGAGCACTTGTCAAATTTCAGTGGTGTGGGATATCGTCAGGTGTGATGGGTGAACAGCGATTCTGGGAACGGTTAGCATTCGTCAGAACAAAGAACACATAAAATCAATGCATCTTCATCTCTTCAAGACCTACAAAAATTTACCCATCAACACTACCGAAAATGCCCCTTACTTTCCCATATGAAGGAGGAGAGCTAAGATACAACCCACAGGCAACCCAGCAATGTAGAAAGAGCCCAGGTTGATGACAGCCCCTACTTTTTGCCATCCTGCACCTCTCGCCACCCCTGAAAACACTGCTTGTAGTCCATCGAATGATGTTGAAAGGGAAAGCAAGTGCATGAGGCCTGCTACGGCAACGATTACTTCCCTTTCGTTACTGTAAACTTGACCCTACGTATTGCGAATAAGCAAGTGTAACATTGCGACAAGCAAAACTTCTATAACAGAAAGAGTGGCTGCAGTATATACAGCACCGCGAGCCTTATGTGGGTGTCCAGCTCCCAATTCATTGGACACCCGCGGACTGGCAGCAGCACTGAGACCGAAGGATATCATATATATCAACGATTCTGATAAGACCACCATTCCAAACAAATCATTGCAGCTGAAGGAAGGGCGAGCTTCAAGAAGGGTATCAAATCCTGAAGAGCCTCCATAGAGAGAGGTACTCTATTTTGCGCACACTTTGGAGAGAACCTAACATAAAGAGCTAGAAGTGCAATGTCAATCCGATAAGATATGCTGTTTGCAAGAGCTACTCCAGTGAAGCCCATCCCAGACTTAAATACCAAAATCCAACAGATTGGAGCATGGCATACCAAGACAGATAGAGAGATAAGTAACAAGGGAGTAACAAGGCTCTGTGTTTGAAGCAATTTGTTGAACAGTTGAGATGTAGCATTTCCAAATAGAGTAGGTATCAGCCATACTGCATATTGACCCGCCTTGCTTGCAATTGCTGCATCTTGTCCCAATACCACGAGGATCCTCTCTATGTTCGCACATATGAACGCCAAAGGTATGGCTGTAACATTAAGCACAAAAATCACTCTCTGTACGTAGATATCCATTTTCCGGTACTGCTTCGCTCCATATGCTTGTCCGCATAATGTTTCCAAAGGGCTTCCCATTCCAAACACAATACTGAAGCCCGTTACGACGGCAAATGAGTTGGCGATGGAGGCGCCAGAAAGTTCTAACTCTCCAACATGACCAACGAACGTAATAGATATCAAATTGGAGAAGTGTTAGCAGAAGATGGTGCGCTTCTGCAACAGCGAAGAGTTACATCATACACTTTGGAGGGAACGCCTCCCTGTAACTTTAACAGAATGAAGGAAGAAAGACGTCGCCATGGCCATAGCTCGAGCTTGGCGCACATAGTTCATCCAGCAAACCACAAAAATGATATCATCGCAGCAAAATTCGGCTCGTCATCTCAGCAGTCAAGGCTAAGAACGTGGAGTTCGGCATAAACCGAATCAAGGGAGGGGAATGAGTCGCGACGGGCGTGCCAATTGTTAACAGAGAATAGTGATCTCTCTGCAACAGTGGAGGAGCGATAGAAACGACGCTTCGCCGCCATAGCTACAGACATACTCGAACACAGGCATACAATCGTAAAGGGAGAGAAAGAGAGGTCGCCATAGCTACTCGAACAAACAGCTACTACAGCAGATGCGCAACATTAAAAAGAAAAGAACCCTAAAGTCCTAAAAACAAGAAGAACAATGACTTTAAAAACACATCTGAAGCCATATGAGCGACAAAAAATCAGAGAGAGTGAGTCTCGAAAAAAATCTGAGAATGAGTGTCGACGAAAATCAGAGATTGTCTCTTTTTCATTAACCAAAATGAACTATATATACAAAAAGATGTGGCCCTTAAGGCTCTTCCCACTCAGCCCTTTCTCAACCCTTCAATTGGACCTTGGTACAATAAAAACAAATGTGCCCTTTAACAGGAGCTAGAGAGCTCATTTTTGAGGTTAGATTGTAATTGAAACGAACTTGTAAGAGCTTTTTAAAAAGTAATTCAAGAACTCCATTGCTTCTCACTCTTTGTCTTATTGTGTGTGCGCGTGTGTGTGCATGTTCGTGTGCTTCTCACTCACGCACTTGAGCCTCCACTTGCTCGAGGTCTTCATACCATCCTCACGTCTTCCCGGATTGACATTAAAGGAGGTGCTACTCATCACTGAGCTACAACATACCTATGTGAAACGATGTGATGTCTGTCAAAGAACTCAGTATCCTATACGTAAAGATGAGATGCCACTGAAACCTATGATGGGTGGACGTGCATTCTCTAAGTGGGGAATAGACTTCGTAGGTCCTATTAATCCCCCAGCTAAGGGTTCCCATGCAGAATATATCATTGTTGCGACAGACTATCTAACAAAGTGGGTAGAGGTAAAAGCCACAACAAAGAACGATGCTCAAACAACAGCTAAGTTTTTATTTGAGAATGTGTTCACTAGATACGTGCTACCTATAGAGCTAGTTAGTGATAGAGGCACTCACTTCTTGAATGAAGTTATTGAAAATCTACTCCAAGAATTCTTGGTAGTACATAAGAAGTCTGCCCCCTATCATCCTCAAGCAAATGGTCAGGCTAAGAGCACCAACAAGATCTTATGCAATGTACTGACGAAATTAGTGAACAATAAACGCTCTGATTGGGATAAACAGCTACACCATGTTGTTTGGGCATACCGAGTCGCCTACAAAACGGTACTCCAAGCCACCCCCTTTCAGATGGTATTTGGCCAAAATGCAGTGCTACCATTGGACTTCTTAATACCTACATTGAAAGTAGCACAAGAGCATGAATGGACGGGTCATGAACTCTCCTCTAGACTTTTTGACCTTGAACGATTAGGAGAAACAAGATTGAGGGCGGCAGCCGGGATATATGCAGCTAAGAGACCACAGAAGGCATATTTTGACGCCCACGTTAAGGATAAAGGTTTGAAGGCAGGCGACCTACTACTAGTATACACGTTGAAACAACATGCGAGGAAACTAGAGAAGAGAGGCTACGGACCCATGATCATTAATAGAATCTCAACAAGTGGAGCAGTGCAACTAGCCACATTAGAAGGCGATGTTCTTCCAAGTTACATTAGTGGTTGCAGAGTCAAGTTGTATCAGGAACCTCTCAAAGAGGAAATGCTAAGCCGACTCAACACCGCTAAGAAACGCAAAGAAGAAGAAAAGCGAATTCGAGAAGAAGCTCAAGCAGAAGCCCTAGAGCGCATACGGAGAATGAAATTAAAAAGAAGAGGTAGAGAGCAACCTAGGCCAGATGCCGACGCAGGCCAAGGATATCACATGGCTATGTGTGAAGTTTCACGTATCAGCTCTCATAGGATAATTGATCGACGTCCTTTTATAACCTTAGATATAGGACAAGGAAAAAGTGCAAAGACTGTAAGAGCCGTGATTGACTCAGGTGCAGCCACTAGTGCTGTTCAATTGTCTTACTGTCAAGAGTTGAAATTAACTGTCAATCCTATAGAAGCATATCTCATAGGATTGGGAGGTGTGGAAACCCCTTGCCTGGGCGAGGTGGATCTTCCCATCTCCATTCAAGACGAAGTATTGACAGTCAGAGTACTAGTGTGTCAAGATGAGGACCTCACCGAACCTCTTGTCTTGGGTCAAGACTGGATTTATGACCAAGCAGTCAACTTAAACCTAAGAAGTGGACTTCTTAAGGTCTGGGTGAATCAGAGTAGAATTACCGTTGAGTTAGATAATGGAGCACTCCAGGAACTAGGAAAGGCACAGACTCCTGGTCCTTCCAGGGGTACACATGAAGTTGACCATGCTATTCTTGTCCAAAGCTATGTGATGGAGAGGAATGGAGATCTCAATAGAAAAGTCAAGGCATTGGCGGAACTCCCTTCTTTTCCAAAGGCCAGAAGGAGGCAACAACTAAGGGCAGATCAATTACTGAAGACTATCTATGCGGGAGACCAAAAGAACGCGGAAAGCCAAACAACTCAACCAGTGAAACAAATGTGGGTACGAAAAGATGAGCTGCCGACTATAGCCAAGTCGCGACAACTGTCTCAACCACTTATTAGTAATCAACGACATGATACTAATAAGAGGACTTCTAAAACCTCTGTTGAGAAAGTGAAATCTATCTGGGTGCCCAGGAAGTCGATGAAGGCTGACCCACAACCAAGACAAATTTGGGTGCCTAAGGCTTGCTTGCGGGCTCAACTAGTCCCACACAATTCACATCATACACGACAGGGTCCACTCGGTCAAGCAGCCGCCACCCACTCTTGTCTAATACACTCGAACACACTGCCACCTAGAAGCACGCACAGATTCACTCGTAAATGGGTCCCAAAGACACAACAACCCCCTGCGGAATTACTCATGCAACCCTCCCGAGTCTCCACAAAACCAAGACCAAAAGCCATCCATGGTGTTTGGCAACCTAAGACTTGTAATAAACCCCCCGACCCCAATTTGTGAATTCATCTCCACTTACTAACTGCATTAGTCAGACACTGCATCTTTCCATCTAGCTCCTAGGACTATCCAGGCATTAACTACACACACTATCATCGTGCACTCACTGACCACTAACCCATTACTCACCTCACGATAATATTGTAATGGGGGCAAAACGTGTTCTATCTTTTCCATTACAATATTAACGCATGCTCTATATTCTCGACAGAACCAGTAGCAAGCAATAACTATGGCAGAAGCTGGAGGCACCAGTTCCCAGGCAGGGTCCAGCGCACAGATTGTGGACATTGAAACCATTCTTCTGGAACCGCCACTCACCGAAAGGCCTCAAGAACTTCAAGCGGTGCATGTCCTTCCTATCCAGGACCCTCCTGAGGGGCACACTTCTCAAGTGGGGAAACATGCTCATTGGTTCAGTGATGTAGCAGGGCCATTGGGTGACGGCACCTACTTATGGGAAGCAGAAATTGAATTTAATGGCAAATGGGGACGCTACCACTTTTTCACTCGGGAATTCGAGAACTATCAGAATGCAGAGATAATGCGATCAGTTTGGACCAAGGCAGGCCTGGATAGATATTTCAGAGCACACTTGCCTAAACCTGATTTTCTACGCTGCTCCTATTTCATAAGTACCATAACTCCTAGCAGGGTCAAGGGAGGCGATAGTACTTTTGTACTACCATCATTGTTGCCAGGACACGAACTCAAGAGATTCAAACTGACCCTCAACCTGGTACGGGAGGCATTGAACATGCAAGCTATGCACATTCCCACCGAGAAAGAAACAATGGTTTCGGGTAGGATGAAGCATAAGGATCTCAATAAATTGAAGGACATGGTGGCAATGACGCCTACCATTGCTCTCCACTTACGAACTGTTATGCAACATTTTGCTTTTCCCGCACAAGAACGATTCACTATGCCCCCTAAGAAAATATGGTTCAGCTTATACTTGGCAGAAACAGAGAACCTCACCCTCAACATACCGCACTGGGTCATCGATCAGATACACCTAGCCCATCAGCGCTGGAATAAGAAGCAGAAAAATGTACTTCATGGCTGTTGTGCCCTAACAAGAATAATTTACAGGTGCCTAGCATATGACGTGCCCATTCAAAGAGCACTAGTGTGGTCCAGGGCCCAAGAATTCCAAAGGCGACTATCAACAGCGGGTCCTCCATCGAAGAAGATGAGAGGGGGCGTCCAATTACCATGTGCTCAACCAAGGGGAGCCACTACCACACCTGAGGTGACTCCTCCTCAAACTAGGCGTGTTCGGCCATTCACCATTCGTCTTCCCAGACCAAGTACAGAAGGACCCAACTTGGTATTTCCCCCATTCCATCAGACTTGGAATTTCCACAGGGATTTACTCTCAATGACCTCACGGATGAAGAAGTTGCCAGACTGATCTACGAATCTAATCTTGAAACAGAAGCAGACCAGGCCCAGGAACCACACCCCACCACAACAACACCAGCCCCGACACAACCAGTCGTCGTAGAAGTCGAAGGAGATGAACAAGAGGCAGGAGGAGCAGAAGAAGAAGCCGACGAAGAACAATATCAAGAATATGATGAACTCTCAGAGCTAGCAAGTGCCCCAGCATATTCGGCACAAATAAAAAGATTGTACCAAACCATGAAGCGAGTTCAGGAACAACACAAAATGTCACTTGAATCAGGGAAGGTGCTCATGAGCCAACTATTGGCTGAGGAAGGTGTGGACAATATGTTTATCGAATCCATGAACCTACACGCAGAGGCAGTCGGCTTGGATGAGGCCATGACATACATTAATCGATTTGAGAAACGTGTGCCTGCCCGCCCTAGGCGATCTGGAAAACAAATACACATCAATGTATCAGAACCGGAAGGCAACACGCAAACAAAAGAACATCAGGAGGAACCACTCTCCCCACCCACCTCACCTCTCGCTACACAATTCACCTCACCAACCAGCACGACCACGCCCTTTTCTACCACTACCACAGTTGTCATGGGAATTCCTCTCTCTCCCGGTATCCAATTTGGAGGAGTTTCCATGCCCACCTTCACGACACTCTTCACAAATATCACTTCCACCCCACCCACTGTCCCCATCTTTACAGTCACACACACATTTGACACAATGGAAACATCACCCGCCACAGTACCACCCCCACCCCCCACACAACCTCAATCTCCCATACCCCCTCCACCTACTTCACCACTTGACTCCACCGCATTCACAACTCCCTTCCCCTTCCCCATTCCCCCTGCATCTTCATCTTTACCTGCATCCTTTAATGTAAATAGTATATTCCTATCATTACATCAGTGTGTATATCAACTTCAGCGTGAGTACAAGGATCTCGAAGGCCGCCATCAACAGTTGACAACGAATCATCAGAACCTACAAAGACGACTCACAACGCTAGAAGAAGAAAATGCGGAACTCAACCAGCGCTACACAACTCTCGAGCAAGCCCATCAAACACTCCTGGAGACACCCCAACCATCAGCAGAACCCGGTGTTAAACAACTTGAAGCCTTGCTGGAGGTGTACCAAACAGATAACCTGAGAGTCCGGCGTAATTTAACTCTACTTCGCAAGCATATGGCTACAGCACTTGAAGAAAATAAACGGTTGCAGAAACAAAATGAAGAAAACCTGGAAGCAGCCATGGAAGGGTCCCCCCATGAGATCAATCCAGAACAGTTCAAAGCGGTTCCCACAGAAACAATGAAAACCATCTTGGAAAGTTATGCGGATTTATTAGACGCACATGATGATTTGGAAAGGGAACGAGATGAGCTACGTAGCCAGCTCAGGGAAAAGGAGGCTTCAACCAAGGTAATAGAAACGGCCTCGACTTCAGAGGAAGTAAAGGCATTGACAGAGCAGGTGGTTGAACTCCACAAAAAGTTATTAGAATATGAAAGGCAGCCCTCCCCAGTTGTAGAACCCGAACCGGAGGATTTAGTACCCATTGAGGTAGATGAAACATATGAGGAACCATACGTTCCTATGCCGATGCCAGGTGGTGCACAGACCTCAGAAGGACTCGACACATTAGAAGTTGTACCTGAATGGCTACAAACACTCGAAAAGACAGCAACAACCCATGAAGATAGAGTGGCCATTCAAATCCAATCTATGGAAAAGTTAGAAGACACCATCATTAAGTCTGAATACTTTCGAAGCATGTCTCATCATAGATGGATCGGCACCAACGATGATCAATATGTGCCATATTGTGTGCTCCTTGCGGATTACAATGCAGAGATTCAACGCAGTTGTGGCAAACCTCCAACTTTTGCCACACAATTTGGGCCAGAGGATATCCCAGAAAGTGCAAAGAAAGGCTCCATTCATCAACCAACCTGGAGAATCCGTCTGCTTGAAACCTACCCAGAAATGGTTCGTACCTGGACTAACATGCCCCTTTTTATTAAATACAATCCTTGTTATGTTCCAGTATTCCGCCGGCGCACTTGGCCAGAGTTTACAATTGCTGTCAAGAACGTCAAGGGTTGTGCAAAGTGGTTAAATTATGT
The DNA here is from genome assembly GCA_020310875.1 of Ceratopteris richardii. NCBI lineage: Eukaryota > Viridiplantae > Streptophyta > Polypodiopsida > Polypodiales > Pteridaceae > Ceratopteris > Ceratopteris richardii. Next base: position 176,415,811 of record CM035418.1, read on the forward strand.
TTATCTAGCACCGCCACAAGGCCCTCCCACTATAAATTACATGATTTCTACCATCAGACACTAGAGCACTCGATTACGGAATACCCCTGATGTGATGGCACAAATGTGTATGAAAATCTTTGAACTAATGCTAATCACCTTCAGGATGTTCAAGAATATTAAAGACCCCCACTTCTCAGGTGTCGGATTTCTTACAGGAAACCAAGATCTGGTATACGACATGAGCACAACCCCATGCATAGAGGTAATATATGCTTGGCACGCCAGAATAAAGTACCTCCCAGCTTGTTTTAAACAGACATTCGAGGAGATGTTCATAACGGGATTCTGGGAATATCAGTCAGAAATATTTGTACCCAGGCCCTCACATCTCCTCCACTTATTCGCTGTGGAGAGAACTATCCATTCAGAACAACTGCGGGTGCCACATCCGGACGTACCAGGACCAGTGAATTGGGATGCATTACTAACAGATCTAGCACGGGGGCTCCGATTAGAAGAACACCACCTCGCTGCCGATGTCGTCCAATACTACGTTCAACGAACATCTAGACAAGGGTCTGTCAGGGGCGACAGACGCGAGAGTGGGGGGGGTGTTGGCAGCAGTTAAGGAACCGAAGGAGCCACAAGACAAAGAGGGTCGGAACGAAGAGATAGCACAAGCAGACACAGTAGCCAAAGAAGATCTGGCAAGTAGGCCATCTAAATTTTTCAGACATCAAGGAGTGGAGCACACAAGAAGAAAGAGCAAGTAGGGAGCTCAAAGATGTGTACGACAAACCAACAGAGAAAATCCCTACACAAATAGTGATTTTAATCACTAAAAACCATTGTAAATACCATTTCGTATTTTTGTAGCTCCATTTTGTGCAAGCCAAGGAGTCCTTGAGCTTGAGGAGCCTTAGAAGTGCCTACATATCAATTTTCGTATTTTTTAGACTCCGTTTAAGCCCTCAAATTGGCCCTGGAACCTAATTTTTAACTACGCTGGACACTAGGTCTGGACAGGGCCAAAACCTAGTCAAAAACTATAAATAGAGCTAGAGAGCTCATTTTTGAGGTTAGATTGTAATTGAAATGAACTTGTAAGAGCTTTTTGAAAGTAATCTAAGAACTCCATTGCTTCTCACCCTTTGTCTTGCCGTGTGAGCGCGTGTGTGTATGTGTGTGCATGTTTGTGTGCTTCTCACCCACGCACTTGTGCCTCCACTTGCTCGAGGTCTTCATACCATCCTCACGTCTTCCCGGATTGACATTAAAGGAGGTGCTACTCATCACTGAGCTACATGCATATATCTTGTTAAAGGTTCTTGTGTCGAATACATAATTGTAGCTATAGATTATTTGACCAAATGGACATAGGTCAAGGCCAACAAGAAGAATGATGCACAAACGATGGAAAAATTCTTATTCGAAAATGTCTTTACAAGATATGGGTTGCCTATAGAGCTAGTGAGTGATAGAGGAACTCACTTTCTAAATGAAGTCACTGAATATTTGTTGCAGGATTTTATGGTGATTCACAAAATGTTAGCACCATATCATCATCAAGACAATGGATAGGAAAGGATTACTAACAAAATCTTGTGCAATGTCATGACTAAGCTCATAAATAACAAACACTTTGATTAGGACAAATAATTACACCATGCTATTTGGGCATATCAAGTGGACTACAAGATGATACTCAACACAAATCCCTTTTCGATGTTCTTTGGCCAGAATGCAGTGCTTCCATTGGACTTTTAATAGCCACCTTCAAGGTTGCACAAGAGCATCAATGGACAGGCCATGAGCTATCATCTTGGATTATGGATTAAGAATGCTTAAGAGAGACTAGGCGAAGAGAAACACCATGAATCTATGCAGCCAAGAAGAGGTAGAAGGCTTATTTTGATGCTAATGTGAAGGAAAAGGGTTTGAAAGTTGGCGATTTAGTCTTAGTCTATACCTTGAAGTAACATGCTTGAAATTTAGAGAAATGTAGTTATGAACCTATGATTATAAATAGACTTTCAACTAGTTCCATCCAGTTACATCTGGTCAAGAAAAGCAAAATCTCTACGAATAGAGAAGGGTGAGGTTAGTCTCATTTTACATTGTGCAAAGAACCAAGAGAGCACATACAGAGCATAGAGAGCAAGAGCACAAAAGTAGCTTTAAAGTTGAGGAGATCAAGCAATAGAGAAAAAAGTAGCAAACTAGAAGAACCAAGGTAATACTTTTTGCCCTAAAAAAGATTCCTTTTTCAAATAAGTAAATTAGGATTATTTTTTGAACATCATTCCTTCTTACCATAGTTTTAAGGTGCATTTTGAAAAGCAAGAAGCTATGAAAACCAGAAGAAGTACCATAGTTTATGCTAGAAAGCGATGCAGGGCATCGACTTGTAGCTCGAAGTCGATGTTGGGCATCGACATGTATCTAAAATATGATGCTTGGTAGTGTATTTTGTGATCTTTCTCACTCTTCAAAAGGCATGAAAAATATATAGTAAAGAGGAATGAACCCAATGCCTAGACTAGATTTGAGGCTCAAGTCAATGCTTGGCATCAACTCAATGCATAAATTTGATATCGAGCATAGGCTTTATGCTAGAAATCGATGCCAAGTATTGGACTTCTATTATAGCTGATGCTTGGCATCAAATTGACTCTAAAATTAATCATAAGGATTTTCTAGAAGGTCGATGCTGAGAATCATCTTGTGTGTGTCTGGCTTCTAACTTGATCCTTACTTTCCTTGATGGTATAGGGAATCTGAGAAGATGGATGACAAGTATGTCAGGAAGCTTAAAGTTGAATTGACTGTAGGGGAGGATTCAAAGAAGGCCATTGCTACTGGCCGAAAAGCATTGCAAGGCAGGAATCATCTCAAAGAGAAAAAAACCTAGATGGCCCCTCCTCTACTAGACATAATTGCTAAGCCAAGCAAGCCTAGCTTGAGAAAGGATGCACCCATCAGAGACATGAGGGAGCTTGAGTGGTGCTTGAAATATATTGAAGGGAAGAATCCTTTGCTTCTTGTCTTTGCAGGTGTTTGTGATAAGGAACAAATCACCACCACTTAAGAGTTCCAATACGAGCTTGTGCACATACTAGATTACAGGGATGATGACTCTGATAATCTCTTTGACCTCATTGAGACAACAAAGTTTTTGAGAAGTGCCATCTATAGGATGGACATGTTTTGCATAGAGTGTTGATATATTTGGGTGGCAATGTGTCTGAACACAGTAGGACTGTTGGGACACTTTTTTTCCCTCTTTAGGATTTTTTTCCCCCCCGGCTTGTATATACACCTATAACGCTAACATGTCACTTACCTTTGTACATTCTCTTGGTAATACATTCCGTATTTTGTGTTGTGCTCCAAGCTTCTTCTTCCTCCTTGTGCTGCTTTCGTGCTTCCACATACCTCAAACTCCAACAACTGGTATCAGAGCAGGTCAGTGCTTCATCTAGGGTTTCATCGACACCCCTCGGGTTCATATTCTTAGAATCACAAAAAATTGTGAGCATAATCAAGGCGATTAGCAGTTCAAAATAGCTTCATTTTGTGGTGTCGAAATGGCGATCTGAGCTTGTTTTGGCCTTCGAATGCACTATCATAGTGCCTATGTAGGAAATTTCATCTTTTTGTGCCAAAGATATATACAACTTTTGGTTTGCTAGTATAAGATCCTCGAAGTCTGCTATAGGTTTAGCAGAACATGATAGGGTAGTTCTGCTCAATGTTTTGAGATACAATCATTTTTCTGCATCAGGGTATTTTAGCCAATGGAAATGGCTGAAAGTAGTGATGTATTCCGTATACTGGCTATTGAAGATAAGTTGGATGGTACGAATTACCCATTGTGGGCCTATATGATGCATTATGTATTTGTTGTAAAAGGACTATGTAATATTGTGTAGGGTGTTGAAAAACGTTCTATTACTCTTGCAAATAAAGTTACTCAATGTGATGTATGTTGATGTATAAAACACCACAAGAAATGAATTAATGTGACACTAGAACACCTCTATGGTCACCATTAACTCATTGCCACTCCAAACTTTGAGAAATGATAGCTTAAAGTGAGAACTTTGCTTCTACAGAAATTCCTAGTCACTGAAATGACATACCTTCAGTATTTTGCTAATTTCTCCTAGCTCAAGTATGCTTTCTCCATGAAACTTTATAGGCTCAAACTAGAAGAGTAGAGCTTTCTAACAAGCTATCATATGCATCAAACGGAGCTCTAGAACTCAAGTTATGGCCCTCACAAGATGACCCTGTATGACCTTCCAAAACTGGAAAACTTGCCTGTTTTAGTAAGAGCGCCTGTTTAAAATTAGAATTCGATGCCTAGCATCGACTTGCAACGAGAATTCGATGCCGGGCATCGACTTGGAGTGTTTTTGGCCACTTTTCAGCAGGGATTCGATGCCGGGCATCGACTTCCCGCATAAAGTCTTGATCTTTTGGACACCAAAACTAGAGGTGATTTCATGCACACTTAGAATATGACTTATCAACTGGAATTCGATGCTAGGCATCGAGTTGCTCCAACAACATCATGTTTTTCAAACACTTCAGTACTGAATGAAAAATATAAAAGAAAATATGACTTATCAACAGAGATTCGATGCCAGGCATCGAGTTGCTTGGAAAACTTGATCTTTGTAACTCATCACACAGTAGGTAATCATGGAGATGATGGAGAGAGGCTCATACACAGAACTTTACTCAGTTCTTCTCATAACTATAAAAACTCAGAAGTTTTACAAATGCTTTCTCACTCAGAGAAGCTCGACTATACTCAGTCATACAAAAATGAGTTCTTCTCACTTTCTCTCTCTCCGCGTCAGTTGATACAAACTAACTTATATAGATTTTCTCATTCCCGTGATTTTTAAAAAACTTCTAGAACTAAAGTGAACTAACTTTACAAGTATGATACACTTGTGAATTTGTCCCTTCACATAGGCATGGTGTTTTCTTCCTAAGATTTGAACTTCAAATATATGTCCAATTAGTGAGTGTTTCTCCAACAGCTCCCCCTCAATCACTAATTGACATTCCCTGTTTCTTCATATCATCTTCTTTTCTTTTACTCCTGCCATGCTTTTGAATCTACTGGTCTTCACACCATCCAAGCTCTTTGTCATTATGTCTGCTAACTGATCTTTAGTAGAAATGTATTCCACTTCAATCTCTTTCTCCATTACCTTTTCTCTGAGAAAATGATACTGTATCTCTATGTGCTTTGTTCTTGCATGAAATACTGGATTTGCTGCAAGATAAAGTGAACTCATATTATCTCCATATATTGTAGGTGTACCTTGATCAATGCCTAAGCTCTTGAACAATGTCTGCATCCATATGACTTCCTTAGCTGCTTCCACAAGTCCTTTGTACTCTGCTTCAGTTGATGATAATGCTACTGTATGTTGTTTCTTTGAACACCAACTTACAAGCTTATCACCAATATATATCATGTAACCATGAGTTGATCTTCTGTCATCTTGGTTACCTGCCCAATCTGAATCACTGTAGGCTCTCAACTTCAAATCTGATGTAAAAGGATAATATAATCCTTCCTTTATAGTTCCTTTGATATATCTGAGAACTCTTTGACCTGCAATCCAATGTGGGTCCTTTGGACAATGCATGAATTGTGACAAAACTCCCACTGCATAACTAAGATCAGGTCTTGTTAGTGTAGCATAAATCAAACTACCCACAAGAGATTGATACTTCCTCATATCTTTGTAGTCTGCACCATCATATTTACTGAGCTTGTGATTAACTTCAAGTGGAGTTGAAGCTTCTCTGCAATTTTCCATATCAAACTTCTTCAACAAGTTCAGAAGATACCTTTCTTGTGACACATATATGCCATGATCTGTATAAGTAACTTCCATTCCAAGAAAGTATGATAACTTTCCTAGGTCACTGATCTTAAACTCTTTCTCAAGTAATCTCTTTACCTCCTTGATTCCTTCATCTGAAGTACCTGTGATTATAATGTCATCTACATAAATACAAATGTAGATTGTACCTTCCTCTGTTCTTTTGATAAGTAGACTTGAATCTGCTTTTGAACTTTGATATCCAAGATCATTGAGATACTTCACCAGTCTATAGTTCCAAGCTCTTGGAGCTTGCTTCAATCCATACAATGCTCTTCTCAACCTGCAAACAAAATTTGGATACCTGGAATCTATAAACCCTTGAGGTTGTTCCATGTATACCTCATCAGATATGTATCCATTCAAGAATGCATTTTTTATATCCAATTGACTTAGGGTCCATCCTTTTGAAGCTGCAATAGCAATGATTGTCCTTATAGTTGACATCTTAGCTACAGGACTGAATGTCTCATCATAATCTATGCCATAGGTCTGGGCATAGCCTTTCACCACCAATCTAGCTTTGTATCTGGCTATACTTCCATCTGCAAGCTTCTTCACTTTATAAACCCATTTATTTCCAATTACTTTCTTACCATTTGGTTTAGGAACAAGTTCCCATGTCTTGTTCTCCTCCAGTGCATTGAACTCTTCCTTCATTGCTTCTTCCCATTGCTTTTTACCTTTAGCTTCATCATAGTTCTGAGGTTCTTCATCATCTTTGACCATATATGCATAGTTCTTCTGAGTTATGTAAGAAGTATCATAAGAATACCTTTCTGGTTGTCTCCTTGTCTTGCTTGACCTTCTTGGTTCACATTCTTCATAAGTTTCTGGATACACCTCTTCATCAAATATAGGAGCTTCTTCATTTATTCTTGTTAATCCACTTCTGGATGTACTTGCTTGCATATAGTCTTCATCTCTATTCACCTGCACAATTGATTTTCCTTTCTCACATCTTCTTACCTCTTCTTCAAATTCTTCAGCTGTATGACTTTGATCTACATACCAACTTTTCTGTTCATCAAATGTAACATCTCTAGAAACAATAAATTGTTTGGTTAGAGGATTCCACAATCTGTAACCCATCTGCTTTTCATCATAACCAATGAACACATATTTTTCTGCCTTTGGTTCAAGTTTATGCCTAAGTTGTGATGGCACATAAGCATATGCAATTGATCCAAACACTCTACAATGATCTAGTGTTGGTTTCTTACCCCACCAAGCTTCATATGGAGTCATTCCATTCAGAGCTGCACATGGTAATCTATTCACAAGATATGTAGCTGTATTTACAGCCTCAGCCCAAAGATAATTTGGACAGTTCTTCTCCTTTAGCATAGCTCTAGCAAACTCAACCAAAGTCCTGTTCCTTCTTTCTGCTACACCATTTTGTTGTGGTGTATACCTGCAAGTTATTTCTCTCTTAATACCTGCATTCCAAAGATAATCATTGAACTCTTGGGAGAAGTATTCTCCCCCTCCATCAGACCTCAGTCTCTTAAGCTTTTGACATGTGACTCTCTCTGCATATGCATGAAAATGCTTGAAAGCTCCAAACACTTCTGATCTTTCCTTCAAAACATATAATGTTATCCATCTTGTAGCATCATCAATGAAAAGAACATAATACCTTGAGCCACTGATAGATCCTTCTTTTGTTGGTCCCCATACATCTGTATGAATGAGCTCAAGTACTCCATCATGTTTGAATCCTTTCTTTTGAAATGGTAACCTGTGTGCTTTACCCATTTGACATGCTTCACATTTATAAACCATATGTTGACTTTGCACATTTGGTAATCCTAGTACAGACTGATTAGCAACCATAGCTTTAATTCCTCTTTCATTGAAATGACCTAATCTCTTATGCCAGAGATCAAGTTCTGTAATCACTGCTTCACCATGTGTGAGCAAAGCTTGACCAATGTTTCCTTGCACTCTTAAAGTAAAGAGTCTACCTTCTTTCTTACCAGAGACAATCTGATTATATCCATTCTCTGGATCTTCCACAAATACTCCTTCATTTGTAAACCTGACTTGAAAACCTTTTTCAACTATCTGTCCCACACTAATCAAGTTTTTAGGTATTGTTGGAACATACAAAACATTGGTTAGCAAATCTGCTCCACTCTTGCATTTCACTTTTCCAATTGAATGTACACTATGTCTTGTATTATCACCAGTTTGAACTGTGTGACTAGAAATGCCTTTTTCCAAATCTGACATCAATTCTATGTTTCCTGACAAATGATTAGAACATCCAGAGTCAATGTAAAATACCTTTAGATCTTCTTTGTCTGATGTGCTGATTGAATTCATCATCAATGATGTATGACTTTCATTCTGTGTGTCATTTGCATAGTTGTAGTAGGTGGTGTTGTAGGATTGATTCTGTCCCCAACTTCCTCCTCCACCTCTACCATAGCCTCCTCTTTGACTTTGTCTACCTCTTTGAAAATTACTTTGATATCTTCCACCTCGACCTCTGCTATTGTTGTTTTGATTCTGGTTTGATCCTTGTTGGTTGTGCCAACAGTCATGAGCCAAATGATTACTCAATCCACAGATCCAGCAAGCCTTTTTGTTGTTATTTTGATTACCTCTACCTCTTCCAAAACCTCTTGCTCTTCCTCTGCCTGTGCTTTTACCTCTTGCATAATAAGCTTGAGAATTCGACTCCTCTTCATCCTTTGCTTTACCTTTATCTCCTTTCTTCTTATTCTTCATGTACATTGCAGAACTTTGACCTTTATCTCCATCTCCCTTCAAGTCTTGCTCATATGTGAGCATCAAACCAAGCAACTGGTTCAAATCTGGAGCATAATGATTTAATGAAAGTTCTGTTGATAAGACAAAAGGTTTCCACCTTTCATCCCCTCTCAAGCCTGCAAGTAGTTGAGCAATCAATCTGTGATCTTCAACATCTTCATCTATGGATCCAAGACTATCTGCTAGATCCTTCATCTTAGTGACATAATCACTAATGGTTTGACTTGGCTTCTTCTTGAATGTTGTAAACTTTGACCATAGACTTGCTTTCCATGCTTTAGTAGTGCTTTGGAAATGATATTCCAATGCATTCCATATATCTTCTGATGATTCCAATCCTCTGATGTGTGGTAGCAAATGATCTGAGATTGTATTGTAGATGTAGGCTTTTGCACTTGCATCCTTCTTCTGCCAATGCTTTAAAGCATCAAGTTCTTCTTTCTTTGGTCGGCTTTCATCTTCAAATACTGGCTTCTCTTCTTCACCTGTTACATATACCATGAGATCCTTACTCATAAGTAAGGCTTCCATTCTCATTACCCATGCGGGGTAATTATCTCTGTCCAGTTTGTCAATGGAGATATGATCTGCCATAGTTCTTTCCTTCTGCTGCAACCTGTGAGCTTAAAGGATAAAGGATAATACCTTTTGAAGTTCTTTGTGTATGAGGATACTTCGAAAGTAATCTTTTGATGCCTTGTGTCTTCAAATGCTTCACCTTTCAAACTTTAATGGAAAACTTTACAAAACTTCTCGTACCTTTGTCGTCTTCTGCTCTCGAGAATCTTTCTGCTCTGATACCACTTGTTGATGTATAAAACACCACAAGAAATGAATTAATGTGACACTAGAACACCTCTATGGTCACCATTAACTCATTGCCACTCCAAACTTTGAGAAATGATAGCTTAAAGTGAGAACTTTGCTTCTACAGAAATTCCTAGTCACTGAAATGACATACCTTCAGTATTTTGCTAATTTCTCCTAGCTCAAGTATGCTTTCTCCATGAAACTTTATAGGCTAAAACTAGAAGAGTAGAGCTTTCCAACAAGCTATCATATGCATCAAACAGAGCTCTAGAACTCAAGTTATGGCCCTCACAAGATGACCCTGTATGACCTTCCAAAACTGGAAAACTTGCCTGTTTTAGTAAGAGCGCCTGTTTAAAATTAGAATTCGATGCCTAGCATCGACTTGCAACGAGAATTCGATGCCGGGCATCGACTTGGAGTGTTTTTGGCCACTTTTCAGCAGGGATTCGATGCCGGGCATCGACTTCCCGCATAAAGTCTTGATCTTTTGGACACCAAAACTAGAGGTGATTTCATGCACACTTAGAATATGACTTATCAACTGGAATTCGATGCCAGGCATCGAGTTGCTCCAACAACATCATGTTTTTCAAACACTTCAGTACTGAATGAAAAATATAAAAGAAAATATGACTTATCAACAGAGATTCGATGCCAGGCATCGAGTTGCTTGGAAAACTTGATCTTTGTAACTCATCACACAGTAGGTAATCATGGAGATGATGGAGAGAGGCTCATACACAGAACTTTACTCAGTTCTTCTCATAACTATAAAAACTCAGAAGTTTTACAAATGCTTTCTCACTTAGAGAAGCTCGACTATACTCAGTCATACAAAAATGAGTTCTTCTCACTTTCTCTCTCTCCGCGTCAGTTGATACAAACTAACTTATATAGATTTTCTCATTCCCGTGATTTTTAAAAAACTTCTAGAACTAAAGTGAACTAACTTTACAAGTATGATACACTTGTGAATTTGTCCCTTCACATAGGCATGGGGTTTTCTTCCTAAGATTTGAACTTCAAATATATGTCCAATTAGTGAGTGTTTCTCCAACAATGTAGATGCTGTTAAAGATGATGATATTCTTTAGGTTTTTGTTTGTGCTACAGTTCCTGCTGCACCTAATATAGAGCAACTTTGTTGGGATTTCAGAGATGCTTGGGCACATGCATTGATAGCCTTGTCTGTCAATCATGCCATTGTTCCTCACATTTGCTCCTGCAAAATAGAAAAGGATGCTTGGGATACAATTACCATTTTATACGAGGAAAGGAATGAGGCTCCTATTCCTTACCTTCAAAGACAGCTGGAGAGTGAGCACATGAATGAAGGAGATTCCATGGATAGTTTTTGGACAAAGATCAAAGATTTGGAGTAGTTGATTTCTACGGATGAAGTCTGCCTAACAGTTCACTTGTGTAGACTCTTCTGAATGGTCTTCCAAATTCATATCAAAGTTTTGCTTCTACTCTTGGATTGATGATGAAAGGCAATCAAAACACCTTAACATTTGAGGAGTTAGTATCTAATCTGTTGTGGGAAGATCATTCTAGGTAGAATAGGTCCATTATGCATGTTGCAGATCATCCGAAGGGCAAAGATAAAAGGATCTCATCTACTAGTAAGCAAAAATCTGCTAATTTTGCAGAATCAAAGAAGGATAATAGAGACAAGAAGAAAACAAAAAAAAAAGCAAAAATTGTTTTGCCAATACTGTAAAGGAAATGATCATGTCATAAAGAATTCTCCAAAATAAGGTGCAAAAGAGACAAAGAAAAAGAGATTGGAATGGTTGTTGCAAAAGGCTCTACATCCAAATCAAAGTCTACAAATATTGTGCAAAATGAAAAATGGACATTTACTATTGTTTGCAGTTATGACCGATCTTCTCATGAATAGTGTATGTCTGTCGTAGATTTAGATGTTTGATACTTTGATAGTGGGGCAACCAAACATATTACCTTGCAGTGCAGTTTCTTCACTTCACTTGAGCTTGTCCCTATTGGGAATACTGTCGCATGTGTCAACAAATCCTCCTATCCTATGATATGAGTTGGTAAGATCATTTTGACTAACTACTTTTGATGGTAGTTCTTTTACAATGTCATATTCTTTGTTTGTGACAAGATCAAGAAAAATCTGTTATCTGTTTCAACATTAGCCAAGATTGGCTTGGTTGTGAAATTTGTTGATGACATATGTACAGTTCATGATATGTCAAATGCTACATCATTCTTGCTTGTGGAATTTTATGTCATGGGCTATACAAGCTCAAAGATTATGCAAAATCTATGAATGATTTAGCATGTGCAATTCAAGATTCTCAGGCTCTGTCAGATGCAAAGCTTTGACATGCACACTTTGGTCATCTGAATTTTGCTAGTTTGCTACACCTGCACAAATATGAAATGGTGTTCTCTTTGCCCAAACTTGAGGCACATGGTAAACATGTCTATGAAGGCCATATTTTGGGCAAAATGCAATGTTTTTCCTTCCCAGAAGATGGTTCAGTATGAGCTACTAAAAAATTGCAGCTTGTTCACGGTGATGTTTGTGGTCCTATGCAAACACCTTCTTTTAAGAATTATCTTTACTTCATTACTTTCATTGATGATTTTTGTAGGCATGCATGGGTATATCCATTGAAAGAAAAGTCCAAAGTGTTTATGTGCTTCAAACAATTTTTGGATTTGGCTGAAAACTTCTTAGCATGTAAAATGGACACCCTCCATTCTGATTGAGGGGGGATATATATCTTGTGATTTTAATGCATTTCTACTTGAACGTGGGATAAAACATCAGTGTATAGTGTCATATATACCTCAATAGAATGGAGTTGTTGAAAGGAAGAATAGGTCACTCATGGAGATGGTGAGGTATATGGTCAAGAATCACTTTACCACATAGTTTCTGGCTTGAGGCATGTGTGCAACATATGTACTTAATAGGTGTCCCAATAAAGCATTGCAATCTATCACTCCATAGGAGGCTTAGCATGGTTGCTAGCCATCTTTTGCTCATCTATGTGTCTTTGGTTGTCTGGCATATGCATTAATGCTTGAATAACAATGCAAGAAATTGGATTATAAAGTAGTGAAATGTATTTTTGTTGGATACAATTCTAAAAACAAAGGCTATCATCTGTATTATCCACATATTAAATGCATTTTGGTTGGTCGTGATGTTTTTTTTTTTGGAAGATGCAATTCAACCATTACTTTCATGTACTAAGGAGACATGAGTTAGCTCCAAAGATATGTATGATGCTTTGCTGCCTCTTTTTATAGGTGGACAATCTAATGTTGGTCCAAATGAGGCAATTTCTTAGCCTTTACAAGTTTGAGATGATGATGCACATCATTCCATTCCTGATGCAGATTTATATGATGCACTTGTTGATGAGAGGGCTGATATAGAGGAAGCAAAAGCTATGCCTAAATGGTTGGTGCACACTTTGTGAGATAGCAAATTAGATGCAGCTGTGTCATATCATACTCATTCAAGCTCTCATAGTGCTTCTTTTTCATCAAATTGCTATGCTATGGCTGCCTCTAGTCTTTTTCGTTTGATGAAGCACAAAATTATGAAAATTCGATGGTTGTTATGCAATCAAAATATGATGCTATAATGAATAATGGTACCTCGTGTTTATGTGACTTGCCTCTTGGCAAGAAGGCCATTGGCACTAAGTGGGTATACAAGCTGAAGCATAAGCCTGATGAAATAGTTGACATGTATAAGTCTAGACTTGTTGCAAAAGGTTATGCTCGAGAAAGAGGAATTGATTTGATGAGAACTTTGCACCTACATGGTGAATGACTATTGTTCATAGCATCTATGCACTTGCAGCTCATCATGGTTGGAATGTAGATTAGTTGGACATTAAATCTGCATTTATGAATGGTGACTTGCATGAAGTAGTGTATGTTTTTTGGCCCCATGGTTTTGTGCAGAAAGGGCATGAAAATAAAGTGTGTAGGTTGAAAAAGGCATTATATGGTTTGAAGCAAGCACCACATGCTTGGTATGAAAAGATACATGCCTACTTGATTGCACATAGTTTTGAGAACAATCCAATTAAGAGAACCGTATATGTTAAGAATGCAAATGATGTGCTTTTGATGATTGTTGTCTATGCTAATCACATGCTGCTTAGTGGTCCTAATGAGAAGCATATTGTTGATTTTGAGGCTGAACTGCATGCCTCATTTGAGATGTCAGATTTGGGGCATTTGCATGATTATTTGGGCACTCACTTTATGCAAGTTGATGGTGGAATAGCCTTGTGTCAAAAAAAGTATATTTACACATTATTGTAGCAATTTGTCCTTGAAGATGTAAGAACATAACAACACAACAGAATAGACCTGTAGAGACAGTTGAGAGAAAAACGTAGACAAAGATAGACGCAGACTGAGAGATAGAGAACTCAAATTCTCACATTGTCGAGTGTAATGCAATTACAAAGATGGTGATATCCACTTGTGCACTCCCAATGTGGAGCTTAGATGGAGATCTAGATAGACTCTAGATGAAGGGCTTACTAGTGTGCAATGCTATGTAAAGCTCAACCTGGGCCGTGCTTATATTGCTTTTACAAGGTAACTCAGTATAGATAAACATAGTCGGGAGATACAAAATAGTCGGTAAAATATACGATCCAACAATATCTCCACGACCAGAAATCCTACTGTCTCGGCCCTACATGCCGGGAGGATAGGCCCCCTGGACCCTGCAAAAGGGGGCAAGCCTCCCTCTGCACTCCCCCCATTAAGGTTCTATGGGGAAACTGCACGATGCCACAGGGCCTTTATTTTCACCTTAAATGGAAACCCAATGGCCTAGAAGTTTATGCCCTACCTGACCTAATGGCTAGGCTTATAAAGATCATCTACAACCATCAACGATCACACATAGACCTCATCTAACTTGGAAGTTAGGGTTCCACAAATGTCCGGCCTCTCATACTGGCTTCTCCTCATAATGGGGGCCTTACAACTTAGAGGATATTTGTGGTCACATGAGGGTGGAGTATTGAGCATATCTAATACCTCCCCTCAATGTCCACCCTTCTGTGAACTACCTCCTTGGTCCAATCCCAAGCTTTGGAAAGTGTCAAAGAAGTTGCTCTCTCCCAAGAGCCTTGGTGAAGATGTCTTCTCAATTTTCTTCAGTAGGACAATAGCTTATGTCCACGACCCCGTCCTCAATCAACTCACGCACATAGTGATACCAAATTTCTATGTGCTTGGTACGTGCATGGAAAACATGATTTTTGGCAATGGCCATGCATTTTTGGTTGTCACACTTCAACTCTGTAGCCTCCTGTCCTTGTATTCCTATGTGCCATAGGATCCTCCTCAACCATACTGCTTCACATGCTGCAAAGCATGCAGCTTTGTACTCAGCTTCAGTGGAAGATAATGCTACAATCGGTTGCTTCTTACTGATCCAAGAGAAAATCCCTGATCCTAAAGAAAAGCAATATCTAGAAATTAATTTTATGGTATCAATATCTCCTGCCCAATCTGAATCACAGTATCTGACCAGAGATGATCCTTCTTCACAAAAGAATACCATAGTCAGTGGTTCCTTTCACATACCTGAGTATCCACATGCTTGCCTTCCAATAAGTTTGGCAAGGCTTATTAGAGAACTTGCTTACTACTCCAACAACATAAGAGATGTCTGGTTTGTTAATGCACAAGTAGATGAAACTTCCAACTAATTTCCTATATCTTCCAATATCCACTGGAGGCGAAGTATCTTCAATAGATAATTTTGTGGTAACCTCCATAGGTGTAGAAATTTCCTTGCAATCCTCCATGTCGAATGCCTTCAATATCTACCTTGCATAATTTTGTTGAGAGATGAAAATCCTCCCTCGTTCGTGCCAAACTTCAAGACCTAAGCAATAATGCATTAAGCCCAAGTCTGTCATTTCAAATTCTGAACTCAAGGCATCTTTTGTTTGTTGAAGAAGAGCATCATCAAGGCATCTTTTGTTTGTTGAAGAAGAGCATCTACATAGAGTACAAGCACAATTGTCCTCCCTCCTCTCTTTAGAACATACAAGTTAGCATCACAAGCAGATCTTTTGAAACCTAGATCCAAGAGATACTTATCTATCCGCTGGTACCATGCTCTAGGGGCTTGTTTTAGCTCATATAATGACTTCTTCAGCTTACATACCTTGTTCTCTGAATGGGGAGCCTCAAACCCTGGTGGCTGAGACACATATACGTCCTCCTTGAGATCTCCATTTAGGAATGCTGATTTGACATCCATGTGATAGACTGGACAATGCTTATGTGCAGGCACAACAAGTACTACTCAGATAGTAGTCATTCTCATAGTTGGGGCAAATGATTCACAAAAGTCAATGATTTCAACTTGTGAGTATCCTTGTGCAACAAGTCTTGGTTTATACTTTTCTAGAGTACCATCAACCTTGTACTTTAGCTTCCAGACCCACTTGGTGCCAATGAATTTACTCTTAGGGGGTTGATCTGCCCATCTCTGTTCCTCTATTCTTTGTGATCGCCTCGGTCCATCTACAACCTATTCTAGTGACTGTGGGATGGGGTTTGCAAAATCATAGAGATGCCTCACCCAATGTGGCAATGGCTTTTACACTTGGGTGTCGGCAGGTTGGTGACTTTTAGACTCATCATTTGAAGATGATGCTTCCTTCTCTTGTGTAGAAGGGATAACTCTTGGGCCAGGTTCATAGTGGATTGCCCCTTCGCTTGATGATAAAGTGGAAGCTCTCTTTTCCTCCTCCACTGCATGTGGCTGCTCCTCCTTAAACACCACATCATGACTCGCCATGATCTTCTTAGCCTCAGGTTCATAAAGCTTATAAGCCTTCTTATCTTCACTGTACCCTAAGAAGATACATTTGATGCTTTTTGGTTGACACTTGTTTCTCTCCCTATCTGGAACATGTACATAACATTTGTTGATGTATGAAACACCACAAGAAATGAATTAATGTGACACTAGAACACCTCTATGGTCACCATTAACTCATTGCCACTCCAAACTTTGAGAAATGATAGCCTAAAGTGAGAACTTTGCTTTTACAAAAATTCCTAGTCACCAAAATGACATACCTTCAGTATTTTGCTAATTTCTCCTAGCTCAAGTATTATTTCTCCATGAAACTTTATAGGTTGAAACTAGAAGAGTAGAGCTTTCCAAAAAGCTATCATATGCATCAAACGGATCTCTAGAACTCAAGTTATGGCTCTCACAAGATGACCCTGTATGACCTTCCAAAACTGGAAATTTTACCTGTTTTAGTAAGAGCGCCTGTTTAAAATTAGAATTCGATGCCTAGCATCGACTTGCAACGAGAATTCGATGCCGGGCATCGACTTGGGATGTTTTTGGCCACTTTTCAGCAGGGATTCGATGCCGGGCATCGACTTCCCGCATAAAGTCTTGATCTTTTGGACACCAAAACTATAGGTGATTTCACGCACACTTACAATATGACTTATCAACTAGAATTCGATGCCAGGCATCGAGTTGCTCCAACAACATCATCTTTTCAAGAAGATTTGGCAGTAGATAAAAATCAGATATGAAGATAAGGACTTATCAAGTGAGATTCGATGCCACGCATCGACTTGCTTGGAAAACTTCAACCTTTCAAATCATTACACAGAAGACAAACACTGGAGATGGAGGAAGAAGACTTATACACAGAACTTTAACTAGTTCTTGTCATAACTATGAAAAACTCAGAAGCTTACAAGTGCTTTCTCGCTCAGAGAAGCCCGACTATACTCAGTCATACAAAAATGAGTACTTCTCACTTTCTCATTGTCTCTCCTTCTTCTTCTCACCGCGTCAGTTGATACTAACTAACTTATATAGACTTTCTCATTCCCGTAACTTTTGAAAAAACTTCTAGAACTAAAGTGAACTAACTTTACAAGTATAATACATTTGTGAATTTGTCCCTTCACATAGGCATGGGGTTTTCTTCCTAAGATTTGACCTTGAAATATATGTCCAATTAGTGAGTGTTTCTCCAACAGCTCCCCCTCAATCACTAATTGACATTCCCAGTTTCTTCAAATCATCTTCTTTTCTTTTACTCCTGCCATGCTTTTGAATCTGCTGGTCTTCACACCATCCAAGCTCTTTGTCATTATGTCTGCTAACTGATATTTAGTAGAAATGTACTCCACTTCAATCTCCTTCTCCATTACCTTTTCTCTGAGAAAATGATACTGTATCTCTATGTGCTTTGTCCTTGCATGAAATACTGGATTTGCTGCAAGATAAAGTGAACTCATATTATCTCCATGTATTGTAGGTGTACCTTGATCAATGCCTAAGCTCTTGAACAATGTCTGCATCCATATGACTTCCTTAGCTGCTTCCACAAGTCCTTTGTACTCTGCTTCAGTTGATGATAATGCTACTGTATGTTGTTTCTTTGAACACCAACTTACAAGCTTATCACCAATATATATCATGTAACCATGAGTTGATCTTCTGTCATCTTGGTTACCTGCCCAATCTGAATCACTATAGGCTTTCAACTTCAAATATGATGTAAAAGGATAATATAATCCTTCCTTTATAGTTCCTTTGATATATCTGAGAACTCTTTGACCTGCAATCCAATGTGGGTCCTTTGGACAATGCATGAATTGTGAC
This sequence comes from Ceratopteris richardii, assembly GCA_020310875.1. Lineage (NCBI taxonomy): Eukaryota > Viridiplantae > Streptophyta > Polypodiopsida > Polypodiales > Pteridaceae > Ceratopteris > Ceratopteris richardii. The sequence goes on from CM035418.1 coordinate 176,433,976, forward strand.
AAAACTCCCACTGCATAACTAAGATCAGGTCTTGTTAGTGTAGCATAAATCAAACTACCCACAAGAGATTGATACTTCCTCATATCTTTGTAGTCTGCACCATCATATTTACTGAGCTTGTGATTAACTTCAAGTGGAGTTGAAGCTTCTCTGCAATTTTCCATATCAAACTTCTTCAACAAGTTCAGAAGATACCTTTCTTGTGACACATATATGCCATGATCTGTATAAGTAACTTCCATTCCAAGAAAGTATGATAACTTTCCTAGGTCACTGACCTTGAATTCTTTTTCAAGCAATCTCTTTACCTCCTTGATTCCTTCATCTGAAGTACCTGTGATTATAATGTCATCTACATAAATACAAATGTAGATTGTACCTTCCTCTGTTCTTCTGATAAGTAGACTTGGGTCTGCTTTTGAACTTTGATATCCAAGATCATTGAGATACTTCACCAGTCTATAGTTCCAAGCTCTTGGAGCTTGCTTCAATCCATACAATGCTCTTCTCAACCTGCAAACAAAATTTGGATACCTGGAATCTATAAACCCTTGAGGTTGTTCCATATATACCTCATCTGATATGTATCCATTCAAGAATGCATTTTTTATATCCAATTGACTTAGAGTCCATCCTTTTGAAGCTGCAATAGCAATGATTGTCCTTATAGTTGACATCTTAGCTACAGGACTGAATGTCTCATCATAATCTATGCCATAGGTCTGGGCATAGCCTTTCACCACTAGTCTAGCTTTGTATCTGGCTATACTTCCATCTGCAAGCTTCTTCACTTTATAAACCCATTTATTTCCAATAACTTTCTTACCATTTGGTTTAGGAACAAGTTCCCATGTCTTGTTCTCCTCCAGTGCATTGAACTCTTCCTTCATTGCTTCTTCCCATTGCTTCTTACCTTTAGCTTCATCATAGTTCTGGGGTTCTTCATCATCTTTGACCATATATGCATAGTTCTTCTGAGTTATGTAAGAAGTATCATAAGAATACCTTTCTGGTTGTCTTCTAGTCCTGCTTGACCTTCTAGGTTCACATTCTTCATATGTGTCTAGATACACTTCTTCATCAAATATAGGAGCTTCTTCATTCCTTCTTGTTAATCCACTTCTGGATGTACTTGCTTGCATATAGTCTTCATCTCTATTTACCTGCACAATTGATTTTCCTTTCTCACATCTTCTTACCTCTTCTTCAAATTCTTCAGCTGTATGACTTTGATCTGCATACCAACTTTTCTGTTCATCAAATGTAACATCTCTAGAAACAAGAAATTGTTTGGTTAAAGGATTCCACAACCTATAACCCATCTGCTTTTCATCATAACCAATTAACACATATTTTTCTGCCTTTGGTTCAAGTTTATGCCTAAGCTGTGATGGCACATAAGCATATGCAATTGATCCAAACACTCTACAATGATCTAGTGTTGGTTTCTTACCCCACCAAGCTTCATATGGAGTCATTCCATTCAGAGCTGCACATGGTAATCTATTCACAAGATATGTGGCTGTATTTACAGCCTCAGCCCAAAGATAATTTGGACAGTTCTTCTCCTTTAGCATAGCTCTAGCAAACTCAACCAAAGTCCTATTCCTTCTTTCTGCTACACCATTTTGTTGTGGTGTATACCTGCAAGTTATTTCTCTCTTAATACCTGCATTCCAAAGATAATCATTGAACTCTTGGGAGAAATATTCTCCCCCTCCATCAGACCTCAGTCTCTTAAGCTTTTGACCTGTGACTCTCTCTGCATATGCATGAAAATGCTTGAAAGCTCCAAACACTTCTGATCTTTCCTTCAAAACATATAATGTTATCCATCTTGTAGCATCATCAATGAAAAGAACATAGTACCTTGAGCCACTGATAGATCCTTCTTTTGTTGGTCCCCATACATCTGTATGAATGAGCTCTAGTACTCCATCATGTTTGAAACCTTTCTTTTGAAATGGTAACCTGTGTGCTTTACCCATTTGACATGCTTCACATTTATAAACCATATGTTGACTTTGCACATTTGGTAATCCTAGTACAGACTGATTAGCAACCATAGCTTTAATTCCTCTTTCATTGAAATGACCTAATCTCTTATGCCAGAGATCAAGTTCTGTAATCACTGCTTCACCATGTGTGAGCAAAGCTTGACCAATGTTTCCTTGCACTCTTAAAGTAAAGAGTCTACCTTCTTTCTTACCAGAGACAATTTGATTATATCCATTCTCTGGATCTTCCACAAATACTCCTTCATTTGTAAACCTGACTTGAAAACCTTTTTCAACTATCTGTCCCACACTAATCAAGTTTTTAGGTATTGTAGGAACATACAAAACATTGGTTAGCAAATCTGCTCCACTCTTGCATTTCACTTTTCCAATTGAATGTACACTATGTCTTGTATTATCACCAGTTTGAACAGTATGACTAGAAATGCCTTTTTCCAATTCTGACATCAATTCTATGTTTCCTGACAAATGATTAGAACATCCAGAGTCAATGTAAAATACCTTTAGATCTTCTTTATCTGATGTGTTGATTGAGTTCATCATCAATGATGTATGACTTTCATTCTGTGTGTCATTTGCATAGTTGTAGTAGGTGGTGTTGTAGGATTGATTTTGTCCACAACTTCTTCCTCCACCTCTACCATAGCCTCCTCTTTGACTTTGTCTACCTCTTTGGAAATTACTTTGATATCTTCCGCATCGGCCTCTGCTATTGTTGTTTTGATTCTGGTTTGATCCTTGTTGGTTGTGCCAACAGTCATGAGCCAAATGATTAGTCAATCCACAGATCCAGCAAGCCTTTTTGTTGTTATTTTGATTACCTCTTCCTCTTCCAAAACCTCTTGCTCTTCCTCTGCCAGTGCCTTTACCTCTTGCATAATAAACTTGAGAAGTTGACTCTTCTTCATCCTTTGCTTTACCTTTATCTCCTTTCTTCTTGTTCTTCATGTACATTGCAGAACTTTGTCCTTTATCTCCATCTCCCTTCAAGTCTTGCTCATATGTGAGCATCAAACCAAGCAACTGGTTCAAATCTGGAACATAATGATTCAAAGAAAGTTCTGTTGATAAGACAAAAGGTTTCCACCTTTCATCTCCTCTCAAACCTGCAAGTAGTTGAGTAATCAATCTGTGATCTTCAACATCTTCATCTATGGATCCAAGACTATCTGCTAGATCCTTCATCTTAGTGACATAATCACTAATGGTTTGACTTGGCTTCTTCTTGAATGTTGTAAACTCTGACCATAGACTTGCTTTCCGTGCTTTAGTAGTGCTTTGGAAATGATACTCCAATGCATTCCATATATCTTCAGATGATTCCAATCCTCTGATGTGTGGTAGCAAATGATCAGAGATTGTATTGTAGATGTAGGCTTTTGCACTTGCATCCTTCTTCTGCCAATGCTTTAAAGCATCTAGTTCTTCTTTCTTTGGTCGGCTTTCATCTTCGAATACTGGCTTCTCTTCTTCACCTGTAACATATATCATGAGATCCTTACTCATAAGTAAGGCTTCCATTCTCATTACCCATGCGGGGTAATTATCTCTGTCCAGTTTGTCAATGGAGATATGATCTGCCATAGTTCTTTCCTTCTGCTGCAACCTGTGAGCTTAAAGGATAAAGGATAATACCTTTTGAATTTCTTTGTATATGAGGATACTTTTGAAGTAACCTTTTGATGCCTTGTGTCTTCAAATGCTTCTCCTTTCAAACTTTAATGGAAAACTTTACAAAACTTCTCGTACCTCTGTCATCTTCTGCTCTCGAGAATCTTTCTGCTCTGATACCACTTGTTGATGTATGAAACACCACAAGAAATGAATTAATGTGACACTAGAACACCTCTATGGTCACCATTAACTCATTGCCACTCCAAACTTTGAGAAATGATAGCCTAAAGTGAGAACTTTGCTTCTACAAAAATTCCTAGTCACCGAAATGACATACCTTCAGTATTTTGCTAATTTCTCCTAGCTCAAGTATTATTTCTCCATGAAACTTTATAGGCTGAAACTAGAAGAGTAGATCTTTCCAACAAGCTATCATATGCATCAAACGGATCTCTAGAACTCAAGTTATGGCTCTCACAAGATGACCCTGTATGACCTTCCAAAACTAGAAATTTTACCTGTTTTAGTAAGAGCGCCTGTTTAAAATTAGAATTCGATGCCTAGCATCGACTTGCAACGAGAATTCGATGCCGGGCATCGACTTAGGATGTTTTTGGCCACTTTTCAGCAGGGATTCGATGCCGGGCATCGACTTCGCGCATAAAGTCTTGATCTTTTGGACACCAAAACTATAGGTGATTTCATGCACACTTACAATATGACTTATCAACTGGAATTCGATGCCAGGCATCGAGTTGCTCCAACAACATCATCTTTTCAAGAAGATTTGGCAGTAGATAAAAATCAAATATGAAGATAAGGACTTATCAAGTGAGATTCGATGCCACGCATCGACTTGCTTGGAAAACTTCAACCTTTCAAATCATTACACAGAAGACAAACACTGGAGATGGAGGAAGAAGACTTATACACAGAACTTTAACTAGTTCTTGTCATAACTATGAAAAACTCAGAAGCTTTCAAGTGCTTTCTCGCTCAGAGAAGCCCGACTATACTCAGTCATACAAAAATGAGTACTTCTCACTTTCTCATTGTCTCTCCTTCTTCTTCTCACCGCGTCAGTTGATACTGACTAACTTATATAGACTTTCTCATTCCCGTAACTTTTGAAAAAACTTCTAGAACTAAAGTGAACTAACTTTACAAGTATAATACATTTGTGAATTTGTCCCTTCACATAGGCATGGGGTTTTCTTCCTAAGATTTGACCTTGAAATATATGTCCAATTAGTGAGTGTTTCTCCAACAACATTTACTTCCAAATACTTTGAAACGGGCACCAGAAGGCTTTTTACTAGTGTAGGCTTCTTGGGGAGTCTTTCCATCAAGTGCCTTAGTGTAGCTTCGACTCAAGATGTAGACAGCAGTGTTGACAACCTCTACCCAAAACTGATTAGGCAAACCCTTTCCTTTCAACATGCACCTTGCCATCTCCATGATGGTTCGATTCTGACGTTCTACAACACCGTTCTGTTGAGGACTATGTGCCACTATGAGTTGATGCTTGATTCCCTTACTCTTGCAAAAATCATCAAACTCTGTTTATGTGAACTCCCCACCACTGTCTGTCCTAAATTTCTTCATCTTCTTCCATGTTTCAGTTTCAAAAAGCTGAAGCCATTCTTTAAACTTACCAAAAGCTTGAGCCTTATCGCGAAGGAAGTACACCCACATCTTCCTGCTATAGTCGTCGACAAGTAACATGAAGTAGGAAGATCCACCCAAGGCTTGTGTAGGCATTTTTCTGCACAAGTCAGCATGCACACACTCTAGAGGATAGCTTGCCCTGTTCTTGCTTTCGTGTGGAAACACCTTCCTCTGTTGCTTGCCCATCATGCAAGCTTCGCATGGTTCCTTGATTTCTACAATCGATGGTGGGTGTGCAACTATGCCCCTACGATGCATCTCCTTCAGTACAGGGTATCCAATGTGGCCAAATCTCTCATGCCATAGCTTGCTTGTGCCCACATTTGTAGTGGCTACAAGAGCACACAACTCATACAGGTTGTTCCTCCTTATGCCAATCCCAACAATGTTGTTGTTACCATCCATAATCTTAGCTCCTGTCTTACTCAAAGATACTTGATGACCTTGATCAATTATAAAAGCTATTGAAAGTAGATTTCGATTTATTTGTGGAACATACAACAAATTTTAAAGCTTTCTGATATCATCATTAGAGTTAATGAAAGAAATCATACCTTCACCCTCTGCAAGAAATCTTGCATTGTTCCCTACCTTTATTGTGATGGGTTCCTGAGAGGCTATAAGGAATTGTAAAGGTCTTTTCTACTCATCATGTGACAAGATGCACCACTATCGAACACCCATGAGTCATCTGTTCCTAAATCTTCCATCGAGGAGCACACCTTCTCTATCTTAACAAATACCTCAAGCTTTGTTTCTGCTGTGTTCGCAGACTCCTTGCCCTTGCCACCTTTTGAAGAGCCACTTTTCTCTTCTGCCTTCTTGATGTGATAGTCTTGGATTCTATGTCCTTTCTTCTTGTAGTGGAAACACTCTCCCTTGAACTTCTTTTTGTCCTTCTTCTTTTTTGTCTCCATCTTTTGAAGAGTCTATTTTGCCTCCTTAGGCATTTGCTGTGAATGTAGCATCTCCTTTGCTACCACCACTCCTTGCCTTGAGCCGCAACTCCTCCTCCATGAGTAAGGCACTAATTCTTCAAAAGTTAGTGGTTGAGGTCTTATTTGAGTGTTAAGAGCAGTTAACTCAAAATTAGGTGGAGAGATTCTAAGACAATGCCAAGCTAGCTCCTCACTTGAATTTTGAACACCTGCTCCCTCCATTTGATCTCCTAGAATCTTTATGCGAGTGATAAACACCTCTGCAGTCTCCTCATCAGAAAACCGTTCTTCTACATGCTGATTCTCCAAGGTTTGAATCTGTGTGTGATTACGAGTTTCATATTGATTTCTCAATATGTTCCATGCTTCACATGCCTTCGTATTATGCTGAATGAGAGTCAGAACACTATTAGAAGTACTTGTAACTAGAACACAGACTGCATCTGCATTTCTACATTTCCAAGCACGTAGAAGATCATCATCAGGAGGAATCATTCGACCAGGATTATTTGGATCAAATCTTTCTTGGGGCTCCATGATTAGTCCCAATAACAGTCTCCAAAAGCTCTTATGAATCAAGGATAGAAGTGATTTTAAACTTCCACGGGGTGTAGTTCATACCATCAAGTTTACCTTCTATGAAGGATGGTGGCCATATCCGTAATCTTGGGATTACTGGCATCATTGCTGCTCTTGCTTGTGTGCCACCTACTCCTATTGATGAACCACCTTGACTACCAGTCGTAGATGATGACGCACTGCTTGACATCTTCTCTCTTTTGTCAATTAGACCTCTACAACCTCATTGTTTCGACTTCTACACCACTCAGAGCCTCATGAGCTCTGATACCATGTAAGGAAATAACAACACACGTAGAATAGCCTTGTAGATAGAGTTGAGAGAAAAACGCAGACGAAGATAGATGTAGATTGAGAGATAGAGAACTCAAATTCTCAGATTGCCAAGCGTAATGCAGTTACAATGATGGTGCTTTCCACCCGTGTGCTCCCAATGTGGAGCTTAGATGGCGATCTAGAGAGACTCTAGATGAAGGGCCTACTAGTGCACAATGCTATGTAAAGCTCAACCTGGGCCATGCTTATATTGCTTTTACAAGGCCGTTCGGTATATAAACGTAATCGGGAGATATAAAATAGTCGATAAAATATACGATCTGACAATATCTCCACGACCAAAAATCCTATCGTCTCGGCCCTATAGGCTGGGAGGATAGGCCCCCCGGACCCTGCAGAAGGGGGCAAGACCCCCTCTGCACTCTCCCCATTAAGGTTCTATAGGGAAACTGTGCGATGCCATAAGGCCTTTATTTTCACCTTAAATTGCAACCCAATGGCCTAGAAGTTTATGCCCTACCTAACCTAATGGCTAGGCTCACAAAGATTATCTACAACCATCAATGGTCACACATAGACCTCATCTAACTTGGAAGTTAGGGTTCCACAAATGTCTGGGCTCTCATAATGGCTTATCCTCATAATGGGGGCTTACAACTTAGAGCACCATGGATCATTTGTGGTCACATGATGGTGAGTATTGAGCATATCTAACAAAAGAATGCAAACCTATTGCCACTCCTATGGAAAGAGGTTTACAGTTGAGTCGTCCTAATGTTGGAGATGTATTTGATGCTATTCTCTATCATCAGGCTGTTGGATGCTTCATTTACTTATGCATTACTCGGCCAGATATTGAGTTTTCTATCTCATAGATGAGCAGGTTTATGCAATGCCCATGTTTCAAGCATTGGTAGGTGGTTAAGTGCATCTTTTGCTACTTGAGTGGTACCCCGCTACTTGGATTGTTTTATCCCAAGGGGGATCACTACCACCAAATTTACATGCTTTTTTTGACTGTGATCGGCCTGGTTGCTATGACACTCGTGTGTCCACCTGTGGTTTTTGCTTCATGCATGGTACCTCATGCATATCTTGGTTGAGCAAGAAGCAACCTACTTTCACCACTTCTAATTGTGAGACTGAGTATAGGGTAGCTTTCACAGGGTAGCTTTCACAATGATTGTTGAGTGTGCATGGATTATACTCCTTATGGATGATTTGGGTGTTGGTAAGTCTTCTACCACTATGATCTTCAGTGACAATTAGCATGCATTGGCACTTGCAAGGAACAATGTGTTCCATGCTTGCAATAAGCACATTGAGGTGCATTATCATTATGTCAGGGAGAGGTTCTTTGCTAGAGAGATCAGTTTGGCATATGTTCCCACATAAGAGAACATTGCAGACCTTTTCACTAAGGCTCTACCTAGGGAGAAGTTTGAAGATTTCCACAAAGCTTTGGGCTTACTTCCTTTTTTGGATTGATTCCACATAGCTTAGCACTTCCTTATACATGAGTGCTAGCATCTTGTTCATCGCGTCACTCCCAGGGGGGATTTGTGGATATATTTTGGTAGTGATGTGTGTGAACACACTAGGATGGTCAGGGCACATTTTTCCCTCTTTAGGATGTTTTTTCCGGCCCCCCCATCTTGTGTATATGCGTATAGTCCTAACGGGTCACTTATCTTTGCACATTCTCTTGGTAATACATTCAGTATTGTGTGTTGTGATCCAACTTCTTCTTCTTCCATATGTTGTTTGCATGCTTCCATAGACCTCAAACTCTAACATAGAGTACTGTTCTCCAGTGAGGCTCGCTGATATTTGCAAGCAGTTTTAAAAATTGATCATGGATCCTATGCCTTGGATTCATGGAAACATTTTCCCAGAATAAAAGTAGAAAACTACACCAATAAAATTGACAGGGAAGCACTCTATGTAGGAACGGCCACAAAAAAATGAGCCAAACCAAGGATAGAGGTGAGACGTCACAAAGCTCTAATTCAAATGATGAGATAATTGCACCTAGTGGTGACCTTGCATCTCGAATCCTGGTAATAGAGCAGAATAGGATGAGGGAGAAGATAATCATAAATAAGCTTGTAAAGAGAGGGCATCTTTTCCATCTGCAAATCACCATTATTCACAAGCCAAATATCGACTCATCAATAGGTAGGCAACCTCTCAAGATACTAAAACCCCACAATCTTCATGTTCAAAATCTTAAGATGAAAATGAAGATAAATCCTCATGCAACTATTGTTCTATTTATAGTCATGGTTGACTCTGAGCAGTGAAAAAGTATAGAAGACTTTAATGAGGACAATGTTGAGGATTGATCACACTTAACAAAAGCCCAAAGATAGCTCATCAAGGAGCATCCAGCAAAGTACTTCTTCAGATATGTAGAGTGCAAAATATATGTTGTTTTGAATAGAGAGGAAGCCAAGCTTCTTGCTTGGGATCATAATAATGACAATGATTATAGGTAGAAGATGTCCTCTATTAACAAGATATGTTCCTTTCACCACAAATATGTTAATTATCTTTCTAAGCATGGAGGGAGGTTACATCCAAACCTTAGAAGGCAGTTCCTAAAGGATGTTGGAATAGCATTTAATGGAAATCTAAAATGTGATGCTCTCAAAAAGTTTGACCCATGGTTCCAACTAGCATTTTGGATAGCAAAACTTTGGGAGATTCAAGACATAATATTTACTATGTGGGAGAACGAAGATGTGAAGGGGGAAAAACAAAGAAAAACCAAAAATTTATCCCCTACTAGATGTAAAGAGCATTTTCAAGAAGGGTGACTTGTCCATTGAGGAGACTGTAGAAGACATGAATCTTAAACCCTAGAGGGCCCTGTAGGGCTTCAAAGATGGGACTCTTATTGTGTCTACCCTCTCAAGGGTAATCTCAAAGGAACTCAACCTCAAGGAAATGGTCCTCAAATTAAGTAAGTAGGGGTATCCTATTGGAAACAATGTCGACATAGTCCATAGTTCAAATACTATAGCATAACATGTGTTACTTAGAACACTCTACAACAAGAAGTCATGTGGGCATCTTGATTATAAGAAATGGTAAAAAAGCTCTCTAGGCTCAATACCCATGGGTGGCAAGATGATTTTGAAAAGCACTTTTATATTTTTTACAAAAAAAACTCCATCGCTATGTTTTGTGATAATCTGCTTTTTGAAGTGCTTTTGATGCTTGCACAAAAAAATTATCACATGAGGTTGTCGATACTATATAATGAGAGATTATGGTCATTATGCAAGTATCACTCAAGGAGTTCAAGGCTCTACACTTGGTGATCAAGGAGGTCCTCTAGTTTGAGGAAGTGTTTGTAAACACTTGGAGGAGGTGTGCTCTTCTTCTAGAGTTACTTGGAGGAGTTAGTGTCAACTAACCATCAACATCACTTGCTGATATACTGTGAGTAACAAGTCTATTTCAGTCCTTGTTGATATATTCTGGTAGTAATGTGTGTAAACACACTAGGACCATCGGGGCACTTTTTTCCCTCTTTAGGAGGTTCCCTCGCCCCCCCCTTGTAGATACACCTATATTCCTAATGGGTCACTTATCTTTGAACATTCTCTTGGT